>VWZF01005587.1:141650-156842 GCA_013396755.1 Sclerurus mexicanus
CCTCCGCCCCCGGCCCCGCCGCTCCGCGCTCGGCTCCCCGGGACCCCGCACCCCACGGGCCCCTCGCTGCGTGGGGCGCGGCGGCGGCCGCTCTCGCACGGGCAGTGCTGAACAAAGGGGGCCGGTCCCACCCCATACGGAAGCTTTGTCTCCTTGTCGCGATGACATCTTCCCCAGCGCCGCCCCGGCTCCACCCACGCGCGAACGTGGGCTCGGCTGAAAGAGCCCTCGTGTCCCCAATGCTCCAGCCGCTCCTGTCCCCGGGTGCGGGTGGGACCCGCGTGGGCGGTGGGTATTACCCACCCGCCACGTACCTGCTGCAGGATCGCCGGGAGGAGCCCTCTGGTGCACAGCGAAATACATGGAAAGGAAAGAGCGGCACGAGGAGCTCTCCCTTGTGGGTGTTTTTTCCCGGTCCCAGAGATTTGCTGGTGGAGTTCTGCCCCCACGGGCACGGGGATGGGGAGTGAGGCCTCACTGGGTGCGGGTGCTGTGCTTGGGGCTGTGTCTTGTGCCTCCCCTTGGGCTGCCTGAGCAGAGCTGATGGAGGATGGGGGTGCGGAGGGGAGCAGGGCTGGCACGGCGTGCAGGCTGCGGGAAGAACCTGCCTGGGCAGACACATCCCTTGTTGGCACCCTGAGCACAGCCGTGCTGGATCAGTGTCCAGCTCCATCCTTCCAATCCTGTTCTGACACACGTGGAGCTGAGCACAAACCTGGCCTGGACATGAGGCTGGTGTTACCTCTGTGAGACCAGAGCCACACTGTGTGTTGTCTGGCCGAGATGGGCAGTGGGTGCCTGCCAGCCCATCGTGGTGTGGGCACTGCCCAGCAGTGCTGCCCGCGGGCGCCTGGCCCCAGGCAGGGCTCACTGCTGTGCAGGCAGCGGTGCTGCCACGTGGCTCCCGCCAGCAGCACGTGTGCTGCCCCAGCTCCTCGCTGCTACCATCACTCCTTGGATACTGTGATTTATTGATGACTCTCTTGGTTCCCAGTGCTCGGAGAAGGGCTGGTCTGCAGCAAAGAGCGATCAAAGCGCTGTGGGAAACACTGCACTGAGCTCACAAGCTGAGCCATCGCCACCCTCGGCATTCAGTGACGGAATCGCTGCAGATTTGCTGCTTCTGCTCTTGGAAGCATAAACACAATAGGGCTGAAGGAGGATCTGGTCAAAGAGCCGTGACCATTGGGACCAACACCCCAGGGCCTCCCTCTCCACTGCCTATGAAGGAAATCAGGGAAACTCGTTTTCAATTCAGGGGCTCCCAAGTGAGAAGTGGGGAGCAGCTCTGGACTGAGAGCCCCTCATCCACATGCACTGTGGAGCCCTGAGCCAATCTCCTCCTGAATCCTCAGGAATACCCATGTCATGGCTCAGTAGATGGAAAAAGTAATGGAAGAGCATGAAAGAGAGGAAAAGCAAACCCAAACGAGAGAAACACGTACAAAGAAACCCCCATTTGCCTGTGCTGTCTGACATCCTGCAAATGCTTCAGGCTGTTTTCACAGCTTCACTCAACCCCACCCAGTCTGGCTCTGTTGGCAGACATGTGTGTGCCTCAGCTAAGACCATTGGTTGCTGCTGGGCTGCCCCAGTGATGGCACAAGCCCCATGGCCACAGGGAGCTGCACAGAGAGGGCTGAGCATTGCTGAAAGCTGGGACACAAAGCAGCACTTGTCTGGTGTCAAGGCAGTTCTGTGCTCACTTGGATCACATGGATGGCCACTGTATGGGGATGGCACCAGACCCCGTGGCCTGAGGAGGGACCTCAGGTGTCTGTATACATGGCACATTGCCCCCCACCCCACTCTCCTCATCGGCAGAGCACTGCAACATGCATGGATTCCTGCTGCTGCCCTTCCAGAGGCCCCAAAGCAGCCAAGGCACCCTTGGAGCCTTGGTTTCTCCTCTCCCACAAGGTCAGCACTACTGACTCCCTTTCCTGCTATCAAGGCTGATAAAAGCAAGCAACAAGAAGGACTTGGCTTTCTGACCATATCAGCAAAGGGAAATGCTGGCAGCTGCTTCTGTTTCTACTCCTTTGCAGACGGTTCCTCCTGGGAGAGGCAGGCTTGGCCAGGATCTTGGACCTGTGCTCACCTCCTCTGCATCTGTTTGTGCCAGCACAGCATCATGTGTGGCTGCAGCTACCCCCTTCCTGAGGACCTAGGCGAGTGACATTTCTGTGGGACTCAATCCCATTGCAGCTGGTTTTGGATGCCAGACATGTGCCTGCAGCAGGCAGTGAGCCTGCTGCCTGTGGGAGAGCTGAAATCTGGCAGCAAAGAGTACCAAGCACAGAAAGACAGTGATGGTTGGGGTTTGGGGGTGGAGCTGAGAGTGAGGTTGTGGCCACAGTACAGCTTCCTGGGGAAAAGGGAAAGCTGGCTGGGCACAGGGCAGTGGTGGAGTTTCCGTAAAAAAATGGAAAAGATCAAAGTTGAAAAATAAACTGGCAAATGTGGAGAGAAACAGCTGTCATAAATCAATTTGTGTCTCACACACAGAAATACATCACAGACCCATGTATGTGCCCTTTTTTCCTTTGCAAACACTGATGGAGCATGCAATAGAAATCTTTCCTTGTCACACACACACATACACACACACACACACACACACACACTCCTTCTAATCCCCTTCCTGCTTCTATGTCAGAAAAAGCTATTTCTGGAACATGAAATCTAGGTCAAAAAGGAGAGAATCTGAAGGGAATGATAACAGTCCCTCCCAAAGGCCATGTGGGGTCACTGTGGGCCAATGTGGTTAGTAAAGACCCCTCAGCTGGAGACACTCATGTGCAGGCTGAGCAATGGCTCCTGGCCTGGTGTGAATTCCCTTTGCCTTCTGCTTCTTGCCTGCTGCTTCCTCCCCACACAAAAGAGAAGGCTATCACAGCTAAGAGGAGAGGAACAGCAATCACCTTCCTACACAGAAAGCAGGTTCACCGTGCAGAGGAGGAGGAGGAGGAAGAACTACGCGACTTCTCTAGAAGTCGCGTGGCTTTCTCAAAAGCTGTGGAAACTCATTGCACAGTGTGCCAGCCCTTGGGGAATGGGCCAGCACAATGCTGTGACACTGCACAGGCATGTGCAGGCACTTTATCCTTCCTCCACTAAGCACAGCCCCACTGCTCCTGCAAAAGCATCAGTGCCAGGGGACTTGGCTGGCACCTGTCTTCTCCTGGGGCAGGGCAGGGCTTCCAGCACAGCCATGGGCCTGGGAGCCAGCTCTCTAATTTAGTGATAAAAAGGGAAACAAAAGCAACACAAAGAAGACAGGAAGCAGGTGGAAGGCAGAAGGCAGCTGTTCTGTCCAGACCTTGGGAGTATCTCTCGTGGATAGTGCTCTCATGCCCAGCCTGGGCTTGGCAAAGTTCTGGCATATGGATGGGCCAGAAGGTGTGTGCAGCCCTAGTCTCCCTGGAAGAGATCTGGACAGAGGATAAGGAGCTGGGCACCTGGGCTTTTTGGGAACAGGCTGCTGAATCCCAGGGCAGCATGCTCTGAGCAAGGGTGGTGTTATCAGATGGCATGGGGGGATTGGGAAGAGCTCAAGTAGGAATTGGCTTCATGTGAGGTTTCCCTGCTGTCTTTGCTTTACTCACCTCTGCTTTCCTGTTTCCCCTGGATATCAAATATTCCACTCTGCATTGCAAGTAGTCTATTAAACAACCAATTCCCAAAGCTGCTTCTAATAAGCAGGAGCCGGGGCTGGGGAACCCTTTGTGATGCTCTGGAGCCGGCGCGACTGTCACCACACGCCTGGCAATTAGAGGAATAGGTTCCACTGGGGCTTTTGAGTCTCTGGCTGTGCAAGGCACAGAGCTTTGTTTAAGGCTGATCAAGGGCAGCTCATCATCTGCCTCCCAGGCTGTCAAATGGGAGCTAATTGCTTTGTATGTGCCGGTGACACAGGCATTAGTGGGAGGAGCTGTGGCAGAGGCGTTGCAGCTGTCAGGGCTCTCCCCGGGCCGTGTTCCCCACATAGATCCCGGGACTGTCACTCCCCTGAAACGGAGCTCACTGCCTCTCCTGTACCATCCTGCCCTCCGATGGTGCCTGAATCCCTTTGCTTTATGATCCAACCCCCACATCACTCTCAAGGAACGAGAAGCCTGTGTCAGCCCCAGCACTTCTGTTGCTGGTGCCTCTTAAGGATGTGTCCCTACAGAGACAAAAGCCAAATGCCCTCTCGGGGAACTGGGCCCCTGGTGGTCCCTGTTCCTCCGTGTTGGTGACAGATTCTGGGTGCAGGAGGGTGGGATGTAAACAGGTGCAGGCTCTCAGTTATTTCACCCTAGAGCCCTGCATGGACCAGAGGTCATGAGCACCTGCAGATGATGGTGCACCCACTTCTTCCTATTGGCCCAGACTGATGCTGCCAAGCTGAGGGGTACCAGCCTGCTGTTCGAAGGTCCCTCTCCTACACCACTAACCACTTAGATGCAGAGATGCATGGAAAAGGACCTGAGGGTGCTGGTTGCCAGCAGCTGAGCATGAGCCAGCATGTGTCCTGGTGAGAGAGAAGGCCAATGATATCCTGGCTTGTACCAGCCATACCGTGGCCAGCAGGACCGCAGCAGTGACCATCCCCCTGGACTGTGGCTATGCCCTCAGTCCTGGCATCACTTTCAGGCCTTTCACAGCAAGAAGGACATCGAGGGACTGGAACATGTCCAGAGAAAGGAACAGAGCTGGGGAAAGGTCTGGAGCACAAGTCTGATAAGGAGCAGCTGAGAGAGCTGGGGGGAGCTCAGTCTGGAGAATAGGAGGCCCAGGGGGAACCTTCTCTTCGTGACAGCAGGGTAGAGCCAGGTGGGTGTGGGATTCTGCTCACAGGGAACAAATAACAGGATGACAGGAAATGGCCTCAGGTTGCTTCAGGGTTTAGGTTGGATATTAGGGAAAATTGACTCGTGGAAAGGGCGGTGAGGCATTGGAACAGGCTGCCCAGGGCAGTGGCAGAGTCACTATTCCTAGAAATGTGGGTCCCTTTCAATTTAGAATATTCTGTGAACTCTCTGTAAATTCTGTGAGCAAGTATTCAAAAAATGTGTGGATGTGACACTCGGGGGCATGGTTTAGGGGTGGGCTTGGCATTGCTGGGTTAACAGCTGGACTCTGATATTAAAGGGCTTTTCTAACCAAAATGATTCCTTAAGTTGCAGGGGAACTGAGCCCAGGTGGTTGATTAGAGGCATGACTGCTGTCCAGATATGTCTCCTGCCTCCCCTGTCCTGCACACACACAACCACAGATGCTCCTCTCTGCTCCCCTCCCCTCCATCAAAATCGTTTCCCCTCCCCAAGCCCCAGCAGCCAGCCTAAAGGGCTGGAGGATGTTCTGTGAATCAGCAGATATCTGGCGGGTCACATCAGAGAGAGGTGGTACCCAGGGGTTTTGGAAGCACCTGCTATCCCTGCTCCTGATGCCCAGCGTTAGCCTGGAATTGCAGCAGAACAGAGCTCAGCACCACTGTACTGCCAGCAAGGAGAGGGTTGGGCTGTGGGAGAGGGGCGAGCCAGGTGGGAAGAACATGGGACAGAAGCAGAGCAGAGAGGGTGGCACAAAGGAGGGACAGGGCTGAGAAAGCAGCCCATCCCTCCCAGGGGATCTGTTCCAGTTCCTGCCTCATCCTGTGGACTTTAGCTGTAATGACCCTGCAGTACAGACCATGGAAGGGAAACGTGAGAACATGGGCATATCTCTGGGTGGGAGGGCCTGAAGCCAGGCAGGAAAGCTGGTGGTGCCCCCTTGCTGCTTCCCTTCTGCCCAGTGCTGGGATGGAGCTCTGGCCTGGCTCCCACCAACAGCGCACTCTGGTGGTTTGCCAGCTTTGCCCCCAGCCGGTGTGCTGAGGCTGCTCTGAATGCTCAGTGGTCAGTGCCAGGGCTTGTGCCAAGAGCCACCAGCCCCTCTGGACCTGACTCCAGTGTCCCTGTGGGGACAGGGCTTGCTGCCTTCATGCTGCCAGTAGCACAGTATGGCTCTGATGAGGTGCTGGATTCCTCCCACCTGCTCTGGCATCTGCACAATGTCCAGGGCACCGCAGTGTTCACAAACACCAAGGTATCACCTTTTCTGACCAGTTCCCAAAACTGTTCCTGGGATGGGACCCCTCAGTGCCTCACACCTTGTGGTGCATCCAAGCCTCACCTGGAGCACCACAGCTGGCTGGAGCTGAGAAGGACACAGACTGCCTTGGAGAAAATGATGCAAAGTGATGCAGACCAAGTGACTTGAAGCATCATGGAAAGCTAATAGGGCCTGGCAACTTCCTTGAGCATCTCTCCAGAAGTGCTGAAATGCTGCAGAGAGAATAGAGTGGCTTCCTACACTGCAGCTCCCACAGCTGCACCTGTTGCTCTGCCCAGTCCTACAGGAGCCACGTGCAGAGGCAGCATCTTCATGTGCAGCCCATGTGCACATTTTCCAGGAGAGGCATGGACCCAGGATTGAAGCCACTGCTGCAGATCCTGCTTTGGCACGGGATGGGCCAAACACATTCCCGGCCCAGGGCGGTGCTGGTCCCTGCAGCAGGAGCCAGTGTCAGCTCATTTTTGGATGAGACAGAAACCCAGCTCTGCATCTTTCACTTCTGGGCTATCTCAGCACTGTGGGGTCTGAGCAGCCCTTGCCATTTCTTGCTGTCTTGAGCCAGTGACCTCAGCATTCTGGCAAAATTACATCCTGGGGCAAAGTACTTGCCTTCCTTGCTTCCCACCTGGGTGCTGAGTGCCTGGTGCAGCACTTGGGAGAGCAGAGTGGTCCCAGAGTAGGAGCACAGGCAGCCCCCAGGCATCCCAGAGGTGCTGGGTGCTCTGGCCATGTGGGAAGGGGAGGGCTTGGCCCGTAGGACAGCCAGCTCTGCCCAGGCATTTGGGGAAGAGTCCTGTGCTGGTATGGAGCTGGGAGCAGTCTCCTGGGAGAGATGGCCAAGAGGGAGAGAAATCAGCAGGACAGGGCAATAACAGGATTCCCATAGCAGGGTCAAAATTACTGTGAAAATGCAGATCCAGACTCACGCTGATCCTGGGACATGGAGTCAGTCCTGACTAGCACTGGAGGAAGAGGCTAGACTCTTGTCCAGTATAGTAATTCCTAACCAAGAGATGGGATGAATAATGCTGGCCTCCAGTGCCTGGCGGGTGTCTGCAGACAGGGATAACTCTGCAATGGCTCAGCACAGAGTTGCTGGGCTCTGGGGTGCCTTAGTGCCTTGAAATTCAGCAGAAGACCTGTTCTTACACCACAGCCAGGGATGTTAGGGTCATCATAGAGTCACAGAATGGTTTGAGTTGGAAGGGACCTTAAAGCCTATCCAGTTCCAAACCCCTGACGTGGACAGGGACACCTTCCACTAGATCAGGTTGCTCCAAGCCCTGTCCAACCTGGCCTTGGACACTTCCAGGGATGGGGCAGCTACAGCTTCTCTGGGCAACCTGTTCTAGTGCCCCACTAACCTCTGAGTAAAGAATTTCTTCCTAAAATCCAATCTAAATCTCTCCTCTTTTAGTTTAAAACCTTTTCCTTTTGTCCTATCACTGTCTGCCTATGTAAAAAGTTCTTCTATCTCTTTTTTAATAAGCCCCTTTAGATACTGAAAGGGTACAATGGAGTATCCATCGGTGGTGAGGGCAAAATAGGAGTTGATTTCTCAGACACCTACCGACATGGCTGCTGCAATTCTGTCAGCGGGAAAGAAAGCCGTTGGAGTCAGTACAGACAAGGGATGAACACCCAGGATCTCACTGTAGAAAATTTTTAAAGACTAGTCTCTAGGCAACAGCCCCAGGGCTGGGTGCACTGGGGTGATGCTGTCTGCCTGTCATGTGTCACCATGCCTGCAGGGGAAGGGACTGGACTTCAAACACAGCCCAGCAATGCTCCTCCTCCTTGTTATGGAGCTGGACTGTCACCTGGATGGCACAGGAGCCACACGACTGGCCCAGATCCAGGCTGGCTGGGCTCCGGGGTAGAGTGTGACCTGCCTGTGGCTCTGCTGGATAAAATCACAAATCCTGTGAAAATGGAGGGGGCAAATTCTCACCAATTGTCATTTTCCCAAGGTCTGATTAGCAAGACTTGTTTTCAGGAGTCCTGCTTGTGCAAGAACCTGCAAAGAAGTTCACAGTGAACCCCAAAGCCTTGTCACACCTCCATCGCTGAGGGACAGAGGCAGATGCCTCCTGCCCTCCCTCTTCCCATCAGCCCCAATTCCTGCCTCTGGCTGATGGGGCTGCAGAGACTGGATACACTCAGACCATGGGGAAGCCAGTGCAACCCCTGATGGAGTTTTATTCCTGAGAGTTTCAGAGAGAGGTCAAACCCAGCAAGAGCAGCCTGGATTGAGGTAATGAGAGATGCATTGTGGTGAGAAAAAGGAGGATGGAAGCTAATCCTAGTGTAGGGCAGCAGGGCTGCTGCCTCTGCTGCAAGTTCCCCTGCATCACAACCCTGCAGGGGTTCAGGCACAGAGGGAGGCCAGTGCTTCTGGGCAAGGTGAGGGGTCCCAGGGAGGTCCACTCAGGCTCCAGTTTGGCTTGGCTGAACAAACAGTCATAGAACTCTCCTGGCCCTCTACAGGCTTTGCCAGCGATGCCAGACATATCCCAGCATGGAGTCACAGAATGGTTTGGGTTGGAAGGGACCTTAGAGACCATTCAGTCGCATGGGCAGGAACACCTTCCACCAGAACAGGTTGCTCCAAACCCTGTCCAACCTGGCCTTGAATACTTCCAAGGACAGGGCAGCCACGGCTTCTCTGGGCAACCTGTGCCAGGGCCTTACCACCCTGACATTGTGATATTTCTTCCCAGTATCCCATCTGACCCTGCCCTCTGGAAGCCTTTTCCTCTTCTCCTGTCACTCCAGACCCTTGTCCAAAGTCCCTCTCCAACTCTCTTAGAGCATCTTTAGGCAGTGGAAAGGGCTCTCAGGTCTCCGCAGAGCTTTCTCTTTCCCAGGCTGAACACCCCCAGCTCTCCCAGCCTGGCTCCAGAGCAGAGGGGCTCCAGCTCTTGGAGCATCTCTGTGGCCTCCTCTGGACTTGCTCCAACAGCTCTGTGTTTTTCTTGTGTCGAGGACCCCAGAGCTGGAGGCAGCACGGCTGGAGGGGTCTCACGAGAGCAGAATAGAGGGGGAAAACTCCCTCCCTCGACCTGCAGGCTACACTTTTGATGCAGCACTCAGAGCTTGTTCATCATTCCAGGACCTGCATCCGGCTGTTGGCCACCCCTTCCAGCAACAGAGCGAGCTCCCATAAGCCCATAAAAATAATGGTTGGCGATGCACGAGCCTGAGCCCAGCGCCTCGCATGCTCGACAGCTCCCAGGTGGCTGCCAGCAGTGTCCCCCGCCCCCGTGCGCGGCCACCACTCACTGCTGTTGGTGGGCAGGGTCCTGCTGCCGCTGAGGCTGCCCGTCTGCGGCGGGGAGATGGAGCGCACGGAGCCCGTGTCGTCCTCCTGGGAGCAGCCCGCCTGGATGGCGCGGAGGTAGCTGTGGCTCCGGGATCGGAAGTAGCTGGGCAGAGGCAGGTCCAGCACCTCCGCAGCAGCAGACTCGGCCTCGCTGTAGGTCGAGTCGCAGACCGCCTCGTACTGCTCCCCCAGCTCCGGCTCCGGTGCCTGCACGGGAAGAGGGGCAGCCCCAGTCAAATCCTGCCTGCGGCCGCCCTTCCCTTCCCCTTCCCCTTCCCTTTCCCCTTCCTCTTCTCCTTCTCCTTCTCCTCGCCCTGCACCACTCCTGCGTGGTCCTGCTCACGGCAGGTGACACAGGAGGTGCAGTGGTCGGTGCCCAGGCTCTCTGCTGCAAAAGGGAAGAGGAGACCCTTCTTGGAGGCAAGAGGGTCCCTGCTTGTGAAATAGGAGAGACTTACCATTGCAGTGCCTGTGAAACACGCCCCAGCCCCCTGATGGTCAGGCTGAGAGCACATGAGGCTAAAATGCCAGTCCAGCCTCTGCCAGGTCTCCCTGTCCCACCACAGGTGGGAGACCCCAGTTTCAGTGAGAGCCAGCCAGGGCAGGTGAGCTCTTGAGGATGGGAGATGGGCAGAGAAAAAGCAGGAGGTGTGGGCTGGGGGGCAGCCACCATGCTTGCCCAGGGACAGGCTGTCTGGGCTGGGTCTGAGTGGCACCTCAGAACCCATTCCATCCCCATCTGCTCTGAGGGTCAGGAAGGGGCTTGGCAGCCAACTGCAGTATGAGCTTGGCAGAACCAGTTCTGTCACTGTTCTGTCACTGCCCCCACTTCCCTCCCCCTTTTCCCCCAGCCCTGCCCTGCTCTCCCATGGCAGCAGCTGGGCAAACTTGGGCTTGGGAGAGGCTCAGCCAGATCAAACCAGAACCAGCCCAGAGCAGATTGTTCTGAAACATAGGTGAGATGCTGAGACTGGCCGTGTTGCCCACTTCTATCTCTCCTGGCCCTTTCTTCTGACAGTCAAGGACATTGTTCCTGCCCAGCTTTGGCATCTGAGCTCCACAAGATTTGGCTAAAGAAGTTCATCTACTTTCCCCCTAAAACTGATGGTCCCCAAGCCCCTGCTGGGTCCAGGACCAAGCTCTCCATCTGCCCTGCAGTGCCTGGGTCAGGAGTGCTGCCTCCTTCTCCTCCTCTTTTCCTCTTCTCCTGCTGCTGGCCTGGGCAGCGGCTAAACCCAGAGCCTGCCTCACACCCTGCTGGGGTGTCCAGGCTGACCCGAGAAAGCTCTGTGAGGAAGGATGAGGGAAACACCAGTGGGACAATACCTGCTCTCCATGGGTAAATATCTGAGGGATAAGTGAGGGGGGTCCAAAGATCTGGAAGAAAGAGTTGGAGAAGGTTAAAGGCCAAGAACAGGGCAGCCCCTTACACAGACAGTCACTGCACAGGGACCGAGAATAAGGGGAGTGGGTGGGCCATCCCCTGAGGCCACCATTGCTGACACTTCAGTACAAACTTCAGAGCTCATAAGATGCCAAGTGAGGTGTCGCACAGGCCCCTCAAACAGTGGCACTGACACAGCACAGCAAAGCTCCACAGGACACCTCAACCATAGGAGAAGCTGCTGACACCTTCAGCCTGTTGGATGCACCATATATCCATATATATACACAGGGGACACTGGGGATCACACAGTGCTGAGACACCCCTTGGCACACACAGACAGCTAGACAAAGCTGGTGTGGCTCCCAGTGAGCACCTCTGGGAATTCCCCGGCATTGGCCAGCACCCCACAGCATGGCCAGGAGCAGCAATGGGCCTCTGCAGCCCACAGAGCCAGGGGGGTGGGCAATCTGAGTGCTCTATGTCGGGAAAACTGTCCTTCACCTTGGTGGGGCTGAGCTGGACACCTCACTGCTGTCCCTGCTGTCCCTGAGCCAGAAAAAGCCACACAGAAGCTGTACTGCCTTCCCACCACAGCAAAGCCACGGCACACACTTGGCATGTGGACAGACCCTGGAGAGACAATGCACTGCCTGTGGGAAGAAATGACACTTTCTCTTCCTCTGCTTCCCCAGTCTGCAGAGCACATCCACCCTCTGGGCTCTGCCCTGCATGACCCACACTGTGCATGCCTAAGGTGGCCCATCTTGGGAAGAACCCAGGTTCAAATTGTACCTGTGGGAAGTGACTTGGCTCTGGGAGATGGTTTGTACAGGCCTCAGAGAGGGGCTTGGCAGTGTTCAGGTCACCAGCTGGCTCTCTCTGGCCACCTTGGTGTGACAGGGGGATACTGACATGCACACTTGGTGAACCCTGGACTGCTAGAGGTCTGCAGGGTGGAGCTGAGTAGGGACAAAACCAAGCAGAGGGGACTTGTCTGTCAGAGCAGGGGTCTGGTTGGACACACAAGAAAGGTGTTGGAGATAACACAAAAGTGAGGGTAGGCGAGGAACTGCCTCTGGCACTGACATGAGTGGCTGGACCAGCTCCATCCTGGATCAACAGACATGCAGTTCATGGGAGGTCTCTCAATCCCAACCAGCTGCAGCTGAACTCTCTAGGATTTGGAGGACAGTGGCAGAGTGAATATGATGGCAGCAGCCCCATGTCTGAGCAAGTACTGTGGCAGTTGGTGTGCTCCCAGTATCCCAGTGCCACTACTCTGGCTCTGGGGTGGCTGTCTGGGCAGCTCCTGGCATGTCACGGGCTCCTCTGACCCTTCAGCTCCAGGACCCTTTTCATGACTCCATGGGGATGCTGCACTCAGCTGCTGAATGGAAGCTCTAGATATGGATAGAGCATAGACCCGTTGTCTTCTGCAGAGACCTGGCTTCAGGCATGGACTGACACACAAAGGACAAGGACACAATGGTCCAGATACCCTCCGTGCACTGAGACACCCAGTAATTGCTGCTGCTGCACAAGGGACGAGACTGACCACAGGGAACAGGTTTGCCCCTGTGCTCCTCCAGAGCTCTCCTCCAAGGGCTCTGACTGATCTGGGACAGCAAAAGGTACAAGCTATGGGGCCAGAGGGGCGGGGCCAGGCCAGAGGAGAGCTCAGAACTCCACACACCTGAACAGGAACACTGGCAGGACACACACTGCTCACCCCCCCCTCCAATCCCAGGGTTCCTGATGCCTACCCCACTGCTGTAACCATTCCTCGTGCTGCCACCCACGGTCACTGCGCACAGACAGAGCTGGCCCTGTGTGGACACGTGTTCCCACGCAGACATGCATGAACAGAGACGAGACATGACAGAGGCCCAGGGCTATAGTGGACCTGCTGCGTGAAGCCTGTGGAGCCATTGCTGCCCTGGGAACCTTCACCTGCATGGTGAAAAGGCTAAGAAAAGCACACAGGACCTCTGCAAAGGCTCATCTTGGCACGAGTTATCTCCTGGCCTGTGAGGCAGCTGCTTTAGAGCCACCTGAGCCCAGAAGAACACCAGAGTAATCTCAAGACCATTGTGTAGGGAGTTAAACCCAGTTTGCATTAACTGCATCCCAGACACTGGGGTCAGGGCATGAGTCCACCCTGTGGCAAGGGATTTGCCACCCACTGTCAGCACCTCACAGGCATCCTTGGTTGGTGACCCAGTGCTGCAGCATTCCAGGCTGGACACCAGCAGGTGAGGTTGGCCCAGGCTCTGTACCCACCCCCCAGGCATGAGGAGTTAGGAGCAGGGTTGAACAGCATTGCAGATGGCTTCTGGGGGTTGACACGGTGGGACCCTGCACCTGGAGCAGCCCTGAGCTTCACCCAATGCTGTGGAGCACCACTCTGGGATACAGAACAACTGTGGCAGAACAACTTTGGCTGCACCAGCAGTGTGAGAGGAGGCAAAGCTGGAGAAAGGAGGTCTAATATGAATCATGATTAAGGAGCTGGCCTTGACACTTTGGTGCAGCTGCCAGGGAACAGCCTGTGCAATTCCTGGAGTGCAGCCAGTGCCTGTTTTGAAGGGGGAAGAAGATGATGCTCCCTCTGCCCTGAGCTGGCCTCCTCTCTTGCCAGGCTGTGCTGGCAGAACTGGTCAGCACTTCAGCACCTCACCTGGTTGATGCAGCTGGACTCATTGACGCTGTCAGAGATCTGGTTGTATTCTTCCTCCCAGGTTGGGAACTTCGGAGGTAGGAGGATCTCGACAGAGTCCAGGCGGTCCAGGCTCCTGCCAACAGAGAGGAAGGATGTGAAGGGTGTCCTCACAGTTATGGCCATGCTGGATCAGAACCAGACCACTGCTGCCCATGGCCCCTCTGCCAGGCACAGGCACTGGCGTCATGGAGACAATGCCGGGCACCGTGTCCACTGCTTGGCCCCTGGAATAGAAGGAAGCACTTCCTCACCTTGTCAGCCCCTGGAATAGCCTGGCACACAGGCGAAGGGTTGTTGGGTGCAGCAGAAGGATAGGGGACAAGATTTTGGGCCCCACTGCCCCCAGGATTGCACTGCAGATGCCAGGTTAGTCCAGCTGAACTCTAAGGAGCACATGGGATTTGTGCCAGTCTCCAGACTCACAGCCTGGACTGGTGGGAAGGGGTTGAGAGGTAGGGTGAGAAATGACTTTTATGTGGTATTTTGTGGATTTTGCAATTGGAAACATCTGCAAGATATATATATATACACACGCACATATATCTATATAGATACATGGATATATAGATATATAAAAATTTGTGTAGAGGAACCCAAAAGATTATCTGGAAGAAGTCGAAGGGGAGCCAGCCTGTAATGACAGTGCTGCAGGAGCAGGGGGGCAGTATTTCTACAGCAGCTTTGCTGCCGGCTCTGGGAGAAACTGTCCCCATGTCCAGGGGCTTGTCACCAACCTCTGTTCAGAAGGAAAACAGGGCTGTCCTTGAACCTAACACAGACCTCTGCTATGGCCTCAGCTGAGATCCAGGCACACAGGGGCTGGAGGAATGTGGAAGGATGGAGGGATAGGGGAGGAAGAGGAGGGACGTGGGAGGGATGGGCTCCGCTGTTTTTCTGTTCTACCAAGAGACCTTGTGTGAAGGAGTCCTTGTCACAGACTGAGTGGACACGGTGTAGGACATGGTCAGCCACACTAACCGAGGAGAGCTGTGGAGACTCTCCAGCTGGAATCATCTAGAAGAGATTCTGGTCCTGACAGAGGCCCTTGTGGTCCTGCTTCCCCCACATCTGTCAGGACTGTGGGTGCAGAGGTCTGTCTGTCACCTGCCTGGGGGACAGCACAGCCGAGGGCAGGGTGGGGCCCTGTGCAGCATCTGGGCCTCACACAGCATCTCTGCAGTCTCCATCCTGGGGTGGGATGAGAGCGGGGAGTGGTCCCTTCTGCCAGGGGAGATGGAGGACACCCCCAGCCCTCTGTGATGCACTGAGTGGCCAAAAGGTCGTGTAAAGCCCCAAGCCTTGTGCTCTCCGCAGACTGACGGGTTTCCCTCGTGCTGACAGGGTTTTGTTTGTGAGCTCACACCNCTGCCCCCGCAGGGCTCTGGCCCCGCCGCAGCTCCAGCCGAGACGAGCCCTGACCGGAGCCCCCCGCCTCCCGCAGCCGCATCCCTGCGGCTCCTACCCCGCCACTTCCCAGGCCTTTCCCAGCAGTATCGCGTGCTCCGGCTGAGCCCAGTGCTCAAGGCGGCTCAGATCCCGGTGGACACGGTCCGGACGGGCAGTGCCCAGGGCAGGAGGAACCCCTGCCTCTCTAGGTAGGTATTTCGCACCAGAGACCCCATGACCCTTTACTGCTCCCCGGAGGGGGGTGGGAAGGCTGGG
>VWZF01005587.1:157208-224154 GCA_013396755.1 Sclerurus mexicanus
CCCCTTCCTGTGCCATCCCACTGCCTTCACCCTGCGCTGCCCTCACAGCCTGAGCGGCGGAAAGCTGAGTCACGGAGAGCGGCCAACAGAGTTTGGAGGGGCAGAGGCCCTGGCAGAGGGACGGGTGGTGGCCTCCTGCCCGGTACCTTGGCCTGGCTCTGGCTGTCGCCCCGGCCCCGGCCCCGGCCCCGNATTGCAGGCATTTCGAGGGCTCCACAGAGCTGGTTTTGTCACCATCACCCAGAAGAACGCAGCACCTGATCTCAATCTGAAGCCTCTGTGAGGGGTCCCCACTCTGCCTGCACCCCTCTTCCCTCTGCCTGCTGACACTCAGCAATTCATCCACGATGGTTCCTGCCTCCTCCTGCCCCTCCATACAACTCACACCCTCCCAAGCTGCAGCATCCGAAACACTGACAGTCCCCAGGTGCCTTGTCCTGGGAAGTGGAGCATTTGGTGAGGACACTCATCGCTGGTCATGGGTCACACTACCCCTGTCCTGCAGGACCAGCCTCTGGCCCAGCAAATTTTCTGCTGTGCTCCCCTGGCTCTAGTGTCTGGCTGGCTCAAACCGCTGTGGGTCTTCCTCCCACTACACCTCATGTGAAACCTCTCAGCTCCTCTCTCCTGGCCTCAGGATATCACCCAGCCTAGTGTGCTAACTTTCTGGCTGGTCACAGGGTCCCTGAGACACCTGTGAAGGAAAGCAATTGTCACAGTCCCAACAGGCCTTGGGCTGTGGGCCATGCTGGGTCAGCAGCTTCCACGTCCAGGTGGGGGTCATGGGGTTGGGATCTCTGCACTCCCCCAGAGAAGAAGATGCTTGGAGAGGAAATCCCCACAGCTCCATAAGAAGAGTGCTCTCCCCATCACTGAGGGGACAGGGACCTAGAGCAGCTCCTTATGCCAGAGTTATCTGGAATCACTAGGATGGGGAGCTCTCTCAATTCCTTTGCCACATCTCCTCCTGTCACACTTGTCTCCTCTTATCTCTGACCTGTGGGCAGCCTGAGCTGCGGTGCAGGAGCCCTGCTGGGCTCTGATCTCCACTTGGGGCCTCTGCGGGGTGCTGCTGCTGGCCAGATCCCAAGGGCTGCTCTAGGGGTGGCCCTGGGGACCTGTACAGAGCTCCCAGAGGAGCTCCAGCATTACCTTTGTGTGGTGCTCTGCTCACTCAGGGACTGTTGGGTGGCCTTGAGGTAACTCTGCCTCCGAGCTGCAGTTTTAGGGGATGGTTTGGGGCTGGTTTCTGAGTCTTCACTATCATCATCCCCCATGGCTTTGATGTAACTCCCACTCCGCATGCGTCGGCACGGGATCTCGCTGTCCTTGTCCCTGGACAGCGTGTTGTTCCACTCCCCCTGAGGCACCTATGAGAGGAAGAAGAGCATGAGCAGGTGTGAGGGACAGTACGTCTGGGACCAGTGGGATCATGGGGACTTGGGGGAATTGCTGACATCCCACTGGAGTGCAGTGAGAATGGGCAATACAATTTCTTTATGACCCTCCCTTACCAGTTCATGCCAGGCAGCCCAGGTTTGGTGGTCTCTGTTTCAGCACATCATAGCCAGTCCCCGCACTGCTGAAGACCACCTCCACCCCAGACATGCTCACACGGCCAATACAAGCTGCACAATGCCAGACATAAGGGGGAGGGAGGAGGGATTCTCATCAGGCCTGTATGGGGCACTGGGACAGGAGTAGTCATTGAACATAAAGTGCTGTTGTAGAGCAGGACTTGTGAGTCAGAGCCCAGTTGAGATCTAACACCTTTTAAGGTTTCTGAGTTGAATGTGACTCTGAATGGCTGAAATTCATTTCTGAAGCCAAGTCAGGCTCTCACAAGTCCCTCTGGAGCAG
This sequence comes from Sclerurus mexicanus, assembly GCA_013396755.1. Classification (NCBI taxonomy): domain Eukaryota; kingdom Metazoa; phylum Chordata; class Aves; order Passeriformes; family Furnariidae; genus Sclerurus; species Sclerurus mexicanus. Next base: position 159,069 of record VWZF01005587.1, read on the forward strand.
CTTGGGTACACAGATCTTGTGCTGGCCTCTGCACAAAGATGAGCAGCACCTCCAGAAAGAGAATCACTTCTAACTCTAAGATGACAACTCCACAATTAATTTAAGGCAGATACAGTCTCTTGTTCCCTCACTAGAAGTGGTGAGCTGATAGTCCCACTAGAGGCTTGAAGCACTGAGCAACCACAGTAGCCAACACACCACCTGCCCATCCTGTGAAGGGTTTGTGTGGGGGACCGGAGGCAGAGCAAAGGTGCCCAGACCTGATCAGGACAAGAGCCACGCATGGTGTGGCCAGGAGAGAGATGGGGAAGCCCAAGTTGCCGAGTGGCTCACTCAGATTGCAGCTGGCCTTTGTCCTGCCCTTGAGAGACGTGGCCAAGGAGAAGCAAGGACAGATGTGAGGATGCAGCAATGTCCACATTGTGCTGATCCCCGGGAGGCCTGAGGCCACCCAGTCTGCCCTAGGGAGCAGCAGGTGGGTGGGTGCCATGGGGAGCAGCAATGGGTTTTGTGCTGAGCTCAGCTTGTGCTACTGAGAGCATCCATGTTGGCTGTGCTGGATGGAGCTGCTGGATCTGCCCAGATCCCCAGGGAGCCATGGGATTAACCAGCCAGTGTTCACACAGTGCTCTGCGGATGCACAGCTGTGCTGCAGCTGCAATGAACTAAGTGCTGCGTGGTGCCCTTTCCCACCCTTGTTCATAGCAGGTATGTTCTGTGGGAGCCAGAGCCAATCTGAGGGTGCAACTGATGCTGCTGGGGTGCAGCATCTTCAAGTGAGGTTTAGATCCTCAGGTAGTGGCTGCTTGTGGTCCTGAGAAGGCCTGGGCTGTGTCCAAGGGCAGGCTCAATCCACACACAACAGCTCAGCTCACCCCAAGGGTTTTCTTCTGCCCAAAGAAGCAGGAGCTCATTGTGTGTCTGGCTGTCCTGCTGCCTTATCCATGTGTCCAGAAGAAGGCAAGGGGTGATCCCAGTGCTCTGTGGAACAAACCCCAAACAGCCTGTGGGTGATGGGGCTTCTGTCATGAGTCTCTCAAGGTGCTCCACATTCAAGTTCAGTAGGGGGAAGGAAGATGCTTGGCAGGACACCCTCTGAATCCGCTGCCCCAGTTTGGATTGTGTCCTACCTCTGTTTGCACACAGAGTCCATGGGGAGCTCTTGCTGCTGTGGGACAGAGCGCAGGACAAGTGTTTCATGTCACACTTGACCCTTGGGTCCCTTTGGGATCTGCAAAAGCAGTACAGGTACTTGGGGTGCTGTTCAGGGTCCTCTGGGGTGCTACTCTGCACCATCAGGTCTCTGAGGACGTGAGGAGCCTGTCCCACAGTCTGAAGCTCTGTGATGGGGTTGATGGGCCCAAAGCAGCTCCTTTGGTCAGGGACAGACCTCGACAGTGGTCAGTGAGGCACCTCAATGGCAGCAGCATTCCTGGCAGGTGAGACCCCCAACTCTGACCACAGCTCATGTATCACAGACAGGACCACGTGGACCCGAAGGCGCCCAGGCCTGGCACAGAGCAGCTCCAGAGGCTCCTCACTGGCAGTAGGACTCTGCTGCCCTTCTTGCTGCTCTCCCAGGTGTGGGCTCGGTTCTGCCTGTGGTGTTCTGGTTGGTGTGGAAGGGGTGGGAGGAAGAGGACCCCCAGGTTGAGAGTGTTTGTGGGGCTTGGGGAGACACCTGCCCTGAGGCTGCATGGAGGTGAGGAGTGGGCAGCAGAGGTGGTCTTCCAGGCTGCAGGATGTGGATCTTGCGTCTGCCCAGTCATGATCCATGTGGTGCCATGCGGTGTAGGGGTGTGGGATTCAGGCATGTGTCCATTCCTGGAGCTCTGCTGCCACAATGCTGCATGTCACAAACCACCAGCACTGTCTGGTTCTGCTGCTCTCCTGCGGTGAGCAAAGTGTGGAGGGAAAAGGGAAGAGGACATACAGAGACTTCCCTGGAGGCATCCCTCAGTTCCCCAGAGCACTAATGGAGGGGGAAGTGGAGGGAAGGGGAAAGCTTCACTTCTGGGCTCTGGACAGGGGTACAGAAGCTGCACTGCTCCCACAGCTTTGGGAAAGGTCTGGAGGAAGAAACTTGCAGAGCAAACAGGGTTTCCATTCACACATGTGCCATCTCTGACATGCAGCCCAGCCCCAGCACACACAGACATGCACCACACAGGAACGCTCTGCAGAGCTCCCTCAGGGCCAGATGCAGCAGGCAGGGATGCACGTGCCATGCGCAGGCTCCACTGATGCAGGCACACTGATGCGGGCGCACTGATGCTCCCTCAGGGGCCGCATCCCTTGTGGACAGCTGTGGGCTCAGCTGTGGGCTCAGCCAAGTCCTCGAGAAAAGCAAACTGGAGTCCAGGCTGCCCATGGGTCCTGGTTGTCCTTCTGGCAGGGCACCCTCCAGGACGGACCTGGGCTGGATTCCTGCTCCATGGCAGCTCAGTGGGGCTGGCATGAGGCAGTGAGCATCCACTGAATGGCTGGCACTGAACAGGCCACCCATGGATTATGAACTATTTTTTGGGGTCCTGGGGCTAAGGAAGTTCTGATGTCGTCTGACTGTAAGTAGTGTTGGGGCGGCTAATCTGGATGATGCATGAGGTTAATGGTGACTGTCTCCAGGGAGCCCCCACACTGCCCATCCCTTTGGTACAGTCCTGGGATCCATGGCTCCTGCTCACCCATGCCTGGAACATCTCCCACTCCAAGGAGTTTCCTAGCCACAGGGATCCTGATCCCTCAGCCTCTTTCCTTTTGCTGCCAGCTGTATGTGGGGCTCATGGGAATGGTGGAACAGGGCACGAGGAGCACAACCTCCCTCCTTGGGGACTCTGCTCTAGCAAAGGATGGAGTGTGTCACCTTGGGGACTGATCCTGAGAAACTCCCAATGCCGATGGGACAGGGCTGGACTCGGAACTGGGTGATTACCAGCTCCGATGTCTGGGTCTGGGTATGGGTGTGGAAACATCACATGGACCCCCAATAGTCCTCAGTGAATCCCAAGACTACCCAGAGTCTGCAAATGGAGCAGGAAAGGTGAATAGCCTGAGGGGCTTGCCCAACCTGGAGGCTGGGATGTCCTGTTTGTTCCCATCCCACTTCTGCCCTCCCTCATGTCCCTTCGCCTCTGGGATCCACTGGGCACTTCTGCCTGGCAGCAGTGCCATCCACAGCAGGACAGCGCCCTTGTGGCCCCCAGGCATCAGGCAGGCAGATCCCTGTGGTTCCTCCCCATGGCACATGCAGGGAGTGGGCTCATCCTGTCCCCAGGTGGAGTGTGTGAGAGGGGACACGTGGCCTTGCAAAAGTATGTTTTTCACATATCAGCTCCAGAGATGACTTCTCCATTACCAGTGTAGTCCCTTTCCTGTGCCGAGGAGGGGTCCGGATACAATCAGCCCATCCTACCATGAGGTTCCTGAGCCCTGTGCCCTGATCTCTGGGACTCACAGGGGTACAAGGTCAGCCTGAGCACCTGTGATCTGTCAGCTTGCAGGGGCACAGAACACTGTTTGCTGAGTGATGGGGGTCTTGGCTTTTCTGGCAAGATGCTGTTGGCTGCAGGGGCTGCCCCGGGCACTCAGGATGTTAGTTGTACCCGTGTCCCCCAGTGCCCCTCCAGCCATGCCAGCAGTGGCTGTCAGCTGCTTCCTACCCAGTCCAAGTCTGGTGGTGCAGGCTACTGCCCCTGTCCAATGGTCCCAGGAGAGTCAGGGTAGGAGGGAGCTCGGCAAAAGCTTCCCCTCAATACAAGATCCCTACCTGGGCGCTGCCTGCGTCCGTCGGCCCGGGGCTGAGGGGCTGGTCCCACCTCCACGTGGGCTCGCTCGGCTGCAACGGGGCACCTGTGTCCTCCCAGCCGAGCGGTGGGGCTGCCCAGCTGCTGGCTGGGCTCGTGCCACCCAGCTGTGCCCACAGCCCTGCGTCAGGCTGTCGAGAAACGGAGGCTCATTACATGGGGGGAATGATGGCTGGGGCAGTCTTGCACCTCCAGCCAGGGACAGACTCTGAGAGGCGAGGGGCTGTTGGAGCTGCCTGAAGGGCTCTGCGCTGCAGCCGGAGGGGAACAGGGCCCGTGGAGAGTTTGGCTGCAACTCTTTAACCTCAAACACTTAACTGGAAGGAGGAGGGCAAACAAAAAGAAACCCGCCCAAGACTGTTTTTCCTGATGATGATCCTTGATGAGTTCAGTCTCTTGGAAGTTTGATTTGCAGCTGTGGCCAGAAACATATTGGAAACAGAGTATGCTTTAATAAGTCATTGCTCTTTAAAGCCTCTAAGCTTGCTGGACACAACCAGGGGAGCCCATGGCACCTCTGCATTAAAGGGATGCTGGAGATTTACATACACAGAGTGATCCCCTTCTCCCCCCATCCAGGCCTAGCTTATTTGTCTTCATTCCTCTCTCTAGGGCACAAACAGGTTCATGTCGTTCAAGCGCCACTTTTGGAATCTGCCACAGTGACCTGGAGCTGTTGGGAATGGGGGTTTCAAACCAGCATTAGCCATGCAGGCCACGGCCATGCAAGTCAGGGGCTAGCATTGCCTCCTTGCCCCCAGTCCTGCTCCGCGTGGGCAAGTGAGGCAGCTGCTGGTCCTACCAGTACTCCAGGGAAGCTGGGCAGAGTGGGGCTTACTGGGCACGCCGACACATCCTTATGATGCATGGATATAAGGGGTAAGTGTTAGTTATTGCTGGGGACCTTCAGCCTGTGCGGTACTGGAGCAGGGGTCTTCACAGGAGTAGGGCTGGAGCCTGGGGAGCTGTGCCGGGTGAGGTGTGAGATACAGGCCCTTGGCATGTCCAGCTGCATGGGCACCCACTAGGGAACAACCACACATGGGCAGGTACATACCCACCTGCCTAAGAGCATCTGCAGGGTCTGGGCAGGCAGTGGGGACACATGTGGGGCCTGCAGCAAATGAGGATCACAGCAGAGGGTGTGGTGTGACACAGCCCCTCCTCCCCACGCTGCCAGGATCCAGCACAGGGGCTGGGGGGCGCTGGGACAATGCTGCAGCTGTGGGAGATGGACCCCATCCTCACCAGTGTCCTCGCAGGAGGAGTGGGGGTCTGTCTCTGGGGCCCCTCCCGGACTTCTCCTGGCAATGTGACCTTAGGTGGCAGGTGAACCATCTGGAGATGTTTGGTAAGGTCACATGGGCAATAGGGTGCCCAGTGAGAGGATGTACCCCGAACTCCCATGCTCTCCCTGCATGGAGCATGCCACGCCCCACCACGGCACCCACCTGCAGGTAGTGGTAGGCCAAGTCCTGGTGGCAGGACTTGGATTTGAGCAAGGCTTTGTCTATGGTGGCAGAGGCCTTCTGGCACACCTCCCGGGCATGGCTGAGTGTCAGAGTGGACCAGGAGCCCCGCTTGATGTAGTTGGAGTCATTGTTGATGGGGATATTGGTGCAAGGGGTGACTTTGAGGTCGTTATTGCTCTTGGAGGATTTCAGCATGTGCTCACTGATGGTGTTGTAGGCGTGCATGAAGTACTTTGGCTGGCTGTGGTCAGGCTGCCGGCCCAATGTCATGAGCCCCATGGGGTTGCGGTAGCTGCAGGTATCGCTGTCCAGGTTGTCATCTGAACTCCACCAGCCGGAGATGTTGGACCTGGTCCTGCGCTTGGGCTCGGAGGTCTTTGCTCGGTCCTTGCTCTTGCTCCTCCGGTTTTGCTTGGCGTCATCTGCCCCCTTCTTCCCGTTCACGTTGCCCTTGGTGGGGCCCTCCAGAGACTGTGACTTGGCAAAGAGCTTCTGCACAGAGTGGACAAGGTGCCGGATACGCCCAGGGCTCTCACTCCGGTGCTTCGCATCACTCCGCTGGAACTGGAGGGTGCTGAAGCCATCCCTGTGGATGGGTAGCTGCTTCTCAAACTGGTCAAGGAGGTTTGCAGGCAGGCGGTTGATCTTTGTAGCTTGGGCATGGCTTGGAAAAGGGTTGTCATCCGGGACCTCAAAGTGAGAATTGTAATGGATGCGAGGGAAAGTGCTGCTGTTGGAGATCTGGTTGTTGAGTGGAAGGAGACAGTCACCATGGAGGGTGTTCTGGGCTGGGAATCGGGGATCCATGGTTAAGGAGTCAGTGGGGCTGAGGAGATAAGGGTTCCTGTCCTGAGGGGCATAAAGAGAGTCTTGAGGGGAGTCCAGGTTATCAGAGAGGTGGCGGCTTCTGTTATCTCCTAAGCCCTTCATGATCCCAGTGCTTCCTAGACCATCACTCAGGGACAGTGTGGCAGAGCCCTTGCAGAAGCACTGGCCCTGCTCCCTCGCAGACTTCTCTGCACCTGAAGGAAGAGGACAGATGCTGAGAGCCAGCCAAGAACCCCTCTGACAGCCCAGTGAAGGCTGACCCAGCTCTGAAAGCAAATGCCACCATGGTTATGGGACAAAGGAGAGAAGCAGGATGGGAGAGCTGACATGGCAGGAGGGGAGGAGAACGTGCTGGAGAGAACAGGGCACAGCAGAGGTGGAGAGGTAGGATTCACTCTCTCTCTCTCTGCAGTTGCAGTGCCTGTGTGCCTCTGTGCTCAACCATAGGCTGCTTAACAACGCTGCTGCTGGTGTTCTGATGCTGCACATGGTTATTTAACAGAGTCCCCTCCCCAGCAGTGTGACAAAGGCTGGCAGGGCACTGCCAGCAGATCCCTGCTCTGTCCCATTTGCTCAGGGGGCTGGAGAAAAACCTGCTGTCAGACACTGCACAGGTCCTCACTGAGCCCAGGCAGCCCCGAGCCAAATACTCCATCCTCTGCCCGGTGTTTCTGTGGTGACGGAATCTCAGGGCTCGCAGCCTGTGCTTGTGCAGCTGCGCTAATGCGACATGATGGCAAATGCCCCCTCTCCAGCCAGCTGGGCTTGTGGCATGTTTTACCCCGGAGCACAGTGTGTCAGTAGCTCTGTGAGAGCAGAGGTGTTTCTGAGTACTCAGCACCTGACCCAAGAAGCTGTTCACTGCTCAGATGATGATTCCTGCCGTGCTGCATCACTCCTGGGGAGCTGTGTCACCTGTAAGCCTGCCCGTCTGTCCCTGATACTGTCCTCTCTGCCACAGCAAGCAGCCGGGGTTGGCCACCTGTGGCCCATTTGGCAGGTACATGATCCCTGCAGGGTGGAAGAGGGGCAACTGGACAGAGTGGATCCCCTGAGGGCAGGGGAGATCCTCGCTGAAGGTCTCTCCGGTGGTCTTACCCCATCCTCCTTGGCTCGGAGGGATCCTCATCTGCACTGGGTTATACAGGGAAAAATGGCAAACCTTTTGGGGCTGCTTAAGAAAAATCAATGAACATTTATATGAGTTGAGTTGTCAATCAATGAATTGATTTTCCATACTTAAAACCTACTTGAAATCATAAATGAACTCTTGTTTCCTGTTACCTTTTAGTTTACTTAGTTATTTTTTGTTTTAGTTTGAGAGGGAAAGTGACTTTTAACATGGCCAGATAGGGGGAACAGTTTTAAAGTAAAAGAGCAGAGATTTAGATTAGATATTAGGAAGAAATTCTTCACTGTGAGTGTGGTGAGGCTCTGTCACAGGTTGCCGAGAGAGGCCATGGCTGCCCCAACTCTGGAAGTGTTCAAGGCCAGGTTGGATAAGGCTTGGAGGAACCTGGGCTAGTAGAAGGAAATACGGAAATGAAATGAAATTAAAGAAATGTAAATCATTGCCATGCAATGAAGGCCTGGTGTGCATGGAAGGAGGAGTGGAGCCAGGGCTTGGGCTGGCTTTGGGTTCTCAAGAGACAGAGGGGCAAGGAGGAAAGACTGAGGAGCTGGGGATGAATAGGAAAGGAGGAAAAGAGAAACTTTTGTAGAGGCAGGAGCAGAAAGGATGAGAATGTGGGAGCAGGGGAGGGTAGGGAGCTAGCTCTCTCCCAGACTGGTGTGCCCTTGCCAAGGGTTGGCACTCACTTCTATGTGTCAGAGAGTTAATTGCTCCCTCCTCCTCCTCCTGTGGACTACTGCAGGGCTGCCACAGGTCCTGATTCTCCTGCCTGTCCTTCCTGCTCTGGACTCTTTTCCCTTGCTGGTAAGAGATGTGTCTGCTGCGGGGCATGTGCTGGGACAGGGCTGGGGCTCCCCCAGCTCCTGGTGCCCACCATGCTGCGTTTGCTGCCTCCTCGGTCAGCTGATTTCCCTTTAAGATGGATTAAACTGTTTTCTTGCATTTCAATTACTCTCTGCAATCCTTGACACTTTTTTGAGATGTGGGGTCAGGGAAGGGAAAAGTCCAACTAGCTTCTTCCCTGCAATCTTTTTAATTTGGAAGGATGAAAAAGCTTGAAACTAAATCTCCCAAATCCATGATCCTTCAGCTCACAGAGTGGGCAAGGACTGTCTCCCACCACAGAGGGGACACCCAGGGTCAAGACAAGATGTGACTAGCAGATAGTCACAGCAGGGGCTGCCAGGGTGAGGACAGGACTCCTGAGCCCATGGAAAGGGGCTGGTCTTGCCCCATTACCTCCTTCCCCTCAGCCCATTGTCTCAGGGCTGCCCTTCCTCTTCCCTGTGACTTTGCTGATGATCCAAAGTCTTTGAGGCAAAGCAGGTGAACTGACCTGATTTATGGCACTTTTGTATGTCCCAAACCCCAGCTGAAGGCAGCCTCCTCTTTGGCACAGTTCACAGAAGCAGCTCTGGAGCTGTCTGCCTGCAGGCTTGGATGGGCTGCACACAATTCACCTCCAGCAGCACCTCCAGTAGCTCCAGACACTGTGCAGGGGATGGAATCACATCAGAGAATCACAGAATGGTTTAGACTGGAAGGGGTCTTAAAGCTCATATCCTTCCAAAGCCCTATCATGGGCAGGGACACCTTCCACTAGCCCAGATTGCTCCAAGCCCCATCCAGCCTGGCTTTGGACACTTTCAGGCATGGATCCCCAGCCATGTTAGGGACCACCAGGTGTGATCACTTTCTGTGCTGGGACTCTACATGACAAGGGACTTGGGCAAACCTATGCCACTGCCTACCATGCCCCCTCCATTTGAACTTTTGGAGTGGAGAGGGGTTTTAGGAGATGCTGCCCTTTTTCTATTGTCTTAAATTCTGCAAACCCACCTTAAACCAGCTTATCCTTCGGGCATGGAGAAGACAGGGCAGAAGACAGGGCAGACCCTCTCAGCAAGGACATGCAGCCCCTCACCCAGCCTCACAACACCTTGCTGCTCTCTAATTCCATCCATTTCCAGGACCTCACTTTGCAGTTAGCAGGTGTTTGCCAGCCTGAAGTGTAGCAGAGAGGTCCTGGGGGTGCTGTGGGTCACCAGGCAGGGCTGTTTCCTCTTAGCAAGCCTCCTTGTCCTCTCCCTGGCTGCCCTCCTCTGCTGACACAGCCACAGCTGCCACAGCTAAGGGATGCCTTGACACAGAAATGGGCACTGGAAGAACTCTTCAAGTGGTGCTGAGGCCCTGGCAGAGGTGGCCCAGAGAAGCTGTGGCTGCCCCATCCCTGGAATTGTCCAAGGCCAGGCTGGGCAGGGCTTGGAGCAATCTGGTCTAATGGAAGGTGTCCTTGCCCTCTCCATGGAGGGAGGGTGGAACTGGATGAACTTTAAGGTCCTTTCCAACCCAAACCATTCTGTGACTCTGATTCTTTTTTCTCCCCAAAATCACAGCAAAAAGCATCCTTTCCCCTCCCCTTTCTTCCCTCTTGTCTCTGCCTCCCTCTCACAGCTCAGCCATAGATCTCCCACTATTCCCACCAGCAGAGCTTTCTAACAGCTTCTAAGTTTATTCCGTGTGGAAACACCAAAGTTGCTGCCCCCACACTGCATCCATGCTAAATGGTAGGAGGGATCTATCACCCCTTGGGAGAGCTGGGCTTTCTCATCCCTATGTGTCACATTCCATCTAAAGGACATAACGCACCACAAAATCACTGCACCTGTACATAACACCAGGCACCAGACACAGCCAGATCTGGGTCCAGGTGGTGCCAGCTGGAAGCCAGAGACCCACTCGCCAGGCTCCTTGGCTGGCATTGATATAACAACCACTGACCTGTGTGGGTTGGGAGCATTTCTTGAGCTTACAGCCCCCAGAGTGGGGTTCATCTGGAGAGAACTGGTTGGGGAGGGACATGTGTGAACAGAGGATGTATGACAAAACATGTCTGAACAGGACAGGGGAGGGATTGGTTAAAGTCAACTATCTTGGGCTCTTTCCACAGTGCGGAAAGCAGGTGAATGGGAATTCTGCTCCTCTGATCTGCTCAGGTGAGACCTCACCTGCAGTGCTACCTCCAACTCTGGGGCCTCAATATCAGAAGGATGTGGAACTGTTGGAGTGAGTCCAGAGGAGGCCACAGAGATGCTCTGAGGCCTGGAGCCCCTCTGCTCTGGAGACAGGCTGGGAGAGCTGAGGGTGTTCAGCCTGGAGAAGAGACGGCTCTGGGGAGACCTGAGAGCCCCTTCCAGTGCCTAAAGGGGCTCCAGGAGAGCTGGAGAGGGATTTGGGACAAGGCATGGAGTGACAGGACAAGGGGGAAAGGCTTCCCACTGTCAGAGGGCAGGGTTAGATGTGATATTGGGAGGAAATATCACAACGTGAGGGTGGTGATGCCCTGGCACAGGTTGGGCAGAGAAGCTGTGGCTGCCCCATCCCTGGAAGTGTCCAAGGCCAGGTTGGATGGGGCTTGGAGCAACCTGGTTTAGTGGAAGGTGTCCCTGCCCACGGTAGGGGGTGGAAATGAGATGGTTTCTAAGGTCCCTTACAACTCAAACTGATAATTCTCTGGATCTCTGATTCCATGTACTCCTGTGGCAGGGCTGGCTGTGAAAGACCAGAGGCCATTTGGGAGTTGCTCATGAGAGACAGGCAGAAGCATCAAGAGAAGCAGCAGCCTGTAAAATGGGACTGCTCAAGGCACACATCCTCCAGAAGACACCCCTGACTGATAGGGCTGCAGGTACCCTTTGCAGTCAGCTAGTCCTGCCCTCTGCCAATCAGCTCTTCCAGGGCTCCACATACCACAATCCCCCATGTAAACCCCAACCCAGCCATCCAAGCTGGCTGCAAACACAGAGGTGGCTTTTATATATAGAAACAAGCAGCATGCTAATAACCGGCTGGAGAAGGGATAGAGGATTCACAACCTGTAGGAGAAAAATGCCTCCCCTCATCCTGCTGCAAGAAGCTTAAAAGATTGGGTACTGTGGTGTAGGTGACGTGGGTCTGCCCACATGCATGGAGTCAAACGTTCCCTGAATTAGCAGGAACGCTTGATGTGGCATTCGGCAAGGGGGGCCGCCAGCTGCCAGAGCCCTGCATTAATGATGATTCAGAGTTCAGAATCTGATCATGGGGGATAAAAATAGCCAGCTTCTGCTTAGAACAATTCATTACACAACAGACCTTCCTCCAGCCTCCTCCTGCTGCTTGCTCCCTGGGATGTTTTCCACTGCTGCCTGGGAAGCTCTGTCCCGGGGCAGAGAGAATATCAGGGCTGAGCAGCAGCACTGCCCATCCTGAGATAGAGCCAGGGGCTCCTAAGGAAGTGTTAATATCACATGGATGTTCCCACTGTGACAGTATCACCAGAACCAGGCACTCTTGGCACAGCAATGGAGGGGTGACAGTGGCTTCCAGCAAGCCATGTGTCTCACCTATTAGGGATCCCTCCTTGGGAGATGGGGAATCACTTTGGAGGACTAGTCTGCCCATTGTCTGAGGGGCTCACCCAGCCCATCCTCAATCCCCTGCCAGACAGCTCTCACCAGGTGGAGCAAACCTGAGTGTTGGCCACATTGGCATGTGAGTTTGATGGAGTGTGTGGTGCTGATTGCTCAGCACTGCTGTGTCCCAGTGGAAGGATCTCCTCACATCTCACCTCACATGTGAATAAATGGCTTGTGCCTTTAGAATGTGGGATCTGCTCACGGCTTCTGAGGCCTCATGCTTTCTGAATATTGCCCTATTGCTCCCCACACCTGTGGTCTCCTGTTTGTTCTTCAGGCCAAGGGGTATCTCTGCTGGGACTGCCCAATGGTGCACGCTGGCATGACGAGGAGGGACGGGGTCTGACTGGTGCCATCCCAAAACAGATCAGGAATAATTTATCTACCTTAAATGCTCTCAATACCTTTTTTTTTTTTTTTGTATCAATACAATCAAATGTTGTGAAAGTCAAAGGTTGTGGTATGAAAGAGATTTTTGACTTCAGGTGTTGGCTAAGCTGGAGCAACAGATGAACTCCTGAGAGACACAGATGACTTATTTCCATGCCGATGTCACTAGTAATACAATCAACTCTTAGGGGAGCAAAACCCCAGAAACTTCGCTACCTATTTGTCTGTCCTTAAATAGAAGTTTCTCAAAGTTCTCCATGACATGGGATCTGCTCTGAAGCAAGAAACGCAAAGCACTAAGTAGGTCAAATGAGACAGATAAGAAAGGGACTTTTCAGGAAGAGAGCAGGAGAGCTGCTCCATCAGGATAGCTCCAGGAGAGGTGGATGGAGTGGAAGGACCAGGGCAACAAACATGTGTCATTGTCTGTGAAACCCACCTGCAGCCTTTGCTCCCTTACAGGATACTCAGGGCACATGCTGAGGACCACAAGGGGCGCATTGCTGCTCACGTGGAAAAGCAGCTAATGAGAACATTCTGAACCAAAACCAATCTGTTTTGGTCAGCACTGTTCAAGGTGCCTGGAGGGGGTGAGGGAGTGTTTACAAAGGCCCCCATGGAGCAAATGGGATGGAAAGCCCTTACCACAGCTACCCTTGACCTCACCTATGCCATGACTCCTAGGAAGTCCACATTTGGACAGAAAACTTGTGACACAGAGGAAGGCAGAGAGTGGTGGCCTTTTGCGCTACCACCCTGCCCAAGCCCCATCTCAGTCTTCCTGTCTTGCTGTGCTGCTAGAGCAAGCAGCAATCCCAGAACTGAAGGCACCAAGGACCACACCAAGGAGGAGGAGGTCCAGTCTGGAGAAGAGGAGACTGAGGTCAGACCCCATAAGGGCCTGGAGCTTCCTCACGAGGGGCAGAGCATGGGCAGCACCAATCTCTGCTCCCTGTGACCAGTGACAGGACCTGAGGGAATGGCTGGAGCTGTGTCAAGGCAGGCTTAGGTTGGATCTCAGGAAAAGGTTCTTCCCCCAGAGGGTGGTCAGGCACTGAACAGGCTCCCCAGGGCAGTGGGCACAGAACCAAGGCTGCCTGAGCTCAAGGAGTGTTTGGACAATGCTCTCAGAGATAGGGTGGGATTGTTAGGGTGTCTGTGCAGGGCCAGGAGTTGCAATTGATGGTCCTTGTTGGCCCTTCCCACTCAGGATATTCTGTGATTCTATGATTCTGTATCTCCTTGCCCTCAGTGTTTGTAGCAGAGTAGTTACAGGATGCTCCAAATGACAAGGGCTGTCACTGTTGCATCACCAGGTCTATGCTGCTGTGCAAAGATGTTGCTTTGCTCCAGAACAGATGCTCCCATTGCCTAAATGTCCAGATGAAGCTAGGCAGGTCTAGATGAAGCTAGGCAGGGCCCTCCCTGCATTTGGGATGCAGAATGGAGATGCTCTTTGGCAATGGATTTGCTCAGTGTCTTAAACAAAGCAGATCCTGTTGCCTGGGGGTCCAGTGGCAAAGAGGCACAGGAGGGAAAAGCCAGCAGCTCCCTCTGCCATTCCTTCAGAGCACAGACTGGGACTGTCCGCAGCCTCCGGCATGCTTGGAGCTCGGGAACACTTCCTTTGTCTTAAAGTGGGTCAGCATGGAGGCGTGACGTTACTATAGCAATCGGGATGAGATTTCATAACTTTATTTTGCAAGGGGGTGTTGCAGGATTCACTACTAGACGGATGGAGAGTTGAATCACCCTCCTGGCTCCCCTTCCCCAGTCTCCTCCTCCCTCCTGCTCCACTGCCCTTGTCCACAAACACACAGCCCAGTCTGTCCCACCCATCCCTGTTTCTCTAGTTCCAAGGTCACCCCTGGGCCATACCGTACCTCTCACAGCTTACTAGGCTCAAGGACTAGGCCAGATTCAGCATCCTGTGCACCGTGTGTCCCTCTGGGCTCCAGGGCTGTCCCTCATGAAGAGCTGCCAGGCAGAGAGAAAAGGGAAAATATCATCAGATCACAGAGATCAGAGTGGCATCTTCCTGATGAACATCCCAGGCCAAAATCCCGATGCTGTAAAGGCAGGACAGCTCTGCCTGACACTGAGGCTATGCTGGTTCAGCCCTAGCCAAAGCACAGGGCAAAAAGGAGACAGCACCCTATGTGAGGAAGCAGAGACAATGTCCATGGGAGCAGGGGGAGATGTGGAAGTGGGTCCCATGTCCCTCTATGTGTCACGTGGACTGAGAGGATGGACTGGAAATCAGCCAAGTGGGGAGGAGAACATAAAAAATGCTCTTTGTCTGGGCTCAGGGCTGGAGTGAGCCCCTTTATGGGAAAGTGGTCTTTAACTTTCCTGTCCTTGTTTCTTTGTCATGGAATGACCCCCTAAGGACTCCCTTTGCAGTCTGTAGCCATGCCAGGAACCCTGCTGCCCTGAGCAGCAGGGATCCTGTAACCCCTGCACCTCATCCTCTAGGCTGTCCCTTTTGAGTTGAGCGCTGGGAGAGACTGGAGAGGCAGGAAGGACAGTCCTGGGTATGAACACCTGGCAGATGACAGCCTTTGGTGTTCCCTTCGGTGTGTCCCAGCTATGCACCTGCCAAAACCTGCATCTGACTCTCACCTACCAATGCTGCTCATTGAACCCCTGCTCAGGCAGCTCACACTGGAAACCCTGTAAACCTCTCCCATCTGGTCACTAGGTGCTACTGTGCTGCAGCTAAAGACTTGTGCTTCTTCCTTCCCTGCCATCCACCATCGGCCACGCTGCAAACAACTGGAAAAATACTACCCGTAGGAAAAATCACATAAATAAATAAAGGAAGAACCCCCAATGATTCTTAGTGTCCTTAAAATCCTACGCACCACACAGTGAACACAGCCTGAGTTAGTCAGTGAGATTAAATACTATTTGGGATTTACATGCACAAATATCTGAGGTGGGCTTGTGTGTGCACACACAGGCTTTCTGTCCTTCACTGTGAGGTTCTGGGGCAAACTGGGGAACTCAGCCTCTTGCTGCTGGGAAGCAAGAGATGGGAATGGCATGGGAACTCAAAAGAGCAGTCAGCCTTTCTAGGACAGGTTTTTCATTCTTTACTGAAGAGAGGAGGCCATCTGGGTTTGAGAAGGCCTGCCCAGAGCTCAAGGGGGGATTAAAATATGTGAACCTCAGTTTCTGGGCTGGGAGGATGCATGTACAGCTGAGACAAGGATATGAACTTTGGCAATTTTTGTAGGAAAGCTGGATCTGAGTGCTGGGCTTGACTGCCTCTCTGATGATGCAGAAGATGACTAAACTGGTGCCCAAAGTGCCAGAGATGAGCCAGTAGCTCTTTGTACTCAGAACAAGTGCCCATGAGATCCTGCTTTGTCACCTGCTACCACCCAGCAAGAGGGGTTTTATTCCCAGGTTAACTCATGCCAGGAGGGATTACAGACATCCCATTTATGCTCAGATTATGGCAGAGACACTGTGTTTCCTTCAAACATGCTCAACAGCCCTCCTTAGAATGTGTCCCAAGGAAGCAAAGACTAGATAGATGGATAAGTACAGCACAAGTAGTGAATAAGAGGACTTTGTGTCCACTCAGAGGCTCTCATGGTAGATATCCCAACAGACAGAAAAATTAAAAGCCTGGGAAGATCAGAAGACCACCCTCCTAAATCTGGTACAAACCCTCATCACCTTCTCACTAGCTCTATACCCCTTGAATCCCAACACTGCAGAGAGAATGGTTAAAGGAAAGGCACATGCCCTGGGACAGCCAAGCAGGAGGCAGGGCAGTTATATCTGTCACCAGAGCTCATCTGTCTTCTACATCAAAACACCTGTTTCTTGCGTTTCCTGCTGCTGGGTCTGGGCTGTGAAAGCAGAGATAGACGCTGATTCAGAAAGTGCAGCTCGTGTGCCTCCTCCTAACCTGGAGGCCTCTGTTGTGGAGACATCAGCTCTTGAAGGCAAGGAACAACTCTCCACCCCAAGCCCAGACATTCCTGAGATCAGGGATGTCAGAGAGGTGGCAGGTCGCTGCCAACTGCCCAGTGCTCCCAGCACTGTGTGGATGCAGCACTGTGTGACTGTGACAGTACTAGGTGTGACAAGTCTGGGTCCCACATACAGCCATCAGCAGTCACTGCACTGACACCATCCAGCCATTTTATAGCTCTTTCTGTGGGAAAAGTGAATTCAAGCTACCAGAGAGCTGTGTTAGGTTTGAGATGTGTAGAGCCTGTGATAGCCACCAGCACAGCCAGTATCCACGGCTGGTGCTGCCTCCAGCCACTCACAGCATTAGCACCACCAATTGCTGTCACCTGCTATTGCTGTCCTGCTCTAATGCTGTGATGGAGGGTAGTGCTGTGTACCACTGGAGCCACTCATGTTCATCATGGAAGCCATCAGCATCTGCTAGGAATACTCTCACCCCTCATGGGTGCAGAGATATCCACCACGAGTGCCCAGCATCCTGTATCACCACCAGTAGCTACTGGGATGGAAGTATCTATTCAGTGCTGACATTACCTACCACATCTGTGCCTGTCACCAGCACTGTTAGGGTACCCCAGACCTCCAAGAACAGTGCCAATCCAGGCACCTCCTGACACATCTGATGGGTGGGAGGAGCACTGCCTGAGTACTAGGCCTCCCCTCACCCAGTAGGTTCATCGAACTAAACGATGCCATTGAAGCTCTGGAGGAAGAAGCATGTTGGTGTGTAACACTACTTTTCCCTTTGCATGCTGCTCTTGCACTGCAAAAGCAGCACTATAATTGCTTTTAATTAATATCAGCATCAATGCCCCAAGGAAATGCAAATGAACAATTGTGCCACCAGCAGAACGACATTACATTGCTGACCAGCCATCCACCTCCATCATCCTTTTTTCTCCCTCCATCATCCCCCTCTTCCTCCTATTCTGGGAGTGGGATGCTCATGGCTGCTGCATGATGGGGTGGGATTGAAGACAACGCATGGAAGGACATGAGGGGTGCTGTAAGCTCAGATAAGTGGACTGCAGAGCAAGGGAATGGTGGGGAGCAGGAGGCAAGCTGGGGTCACTGAGTTTCCAGGCAATGAAGGCACAGGATGATGGAGAAAGCAGCCAAGGGTCCATCCAGGGTGGTGTGCCCACTCCCATGCTGTCGTTTGCTCAGGGTTGCCCTGCTGATGAACTGATGACCCTTCCCCATGTGATCCAAGACAGTTTTGGTGAACTAGGGTCTAAGATACTCTGCAGCAAAGCCTCACTGGAGAATCAGCTCGTGATCATTGTCCCTCCGATCCTTGGTCTAGGAGAGGAGGACCACAGCCTACCCTGCTGTAGCCTGTGTGATTCTGTTGGACTTGATGTGTGGCTGGAAAAGACATTTAAGTGACTGATCTGGCATTCCTGATCCTTGCTATTGCCATCTCAGAGATGGCTGCAGCTCAGTGATGGAAAGTGAAGGATCCAGTTGCCTCCTGGGGCCTCCAGATGAAGTCAATGAGGTTTCAGCCGTAACTGAGCAGTGGGAAGCATGACCTGCTCGCACAATAGCACAATGAGAAGGGCAGGGTGATCCTTCCACTCCAGGGTCACACTGGTGTGGCCACAACCGGAGCAGAGCAAGCAGAGCAGACATGGTTGGTGTTCCTGGGAAGGTGCAGGTGATGCTGGGATCTAATTTTAGCAAAAGTACCATGAAATGTTACAGGTTCAAAAAGCAGCATTTTGGATGGGCCTGTGGGAAGGAAGGTCCCTCCCTGGCCAGGCCCTCACCTCCTGCTGCTTTCTGCTTCTCTTCCAGGCTTGGAAGAGCCTCTGCAAACTGCCCATGGCTGCTTTTGGTAAACCTGAGAAGAGGTGAAGCCCTCATGTCAGGGAACAAGCAAAGTGACTTGGCAGCCAGCCTGATGTAGGATCCAGAGCTCCGGTACAGGAAAAGGCTTTGAGTCCCCATGGAGGTGCCACGAGCATGGCAGGGAAGTTGCAGGGACAGGGGGATGAGCAGGTCTGGCACAGGGGCAGTGAGAAATGGGTGAAGAGCAGAGCACAGCCCTCCAGTGATGGTCAGGGCTACTGAATGCAGTGTTCCCCTCTCCTGCTACCACTCCCTCCTGCCATCATCCCTAGCCTGAGTTCCCTCTAACACTTACATTTACAGACTATAAGATCAGGTATAGATATTGCAAACCATTCTGAAACAGGCCATAGCACCATTTTGTGCAAATCCAGCAACAGAACTAATGAAAATAAATATATGTGTGTTCTTGCACCTCTAAGCTCTTCACCATTTCTCTGGATAAAACAAATGCATTTAGCTCACTTGGGCCTCACAGAAAGAATTACACTTGGCATCACTGTCTCACATCAAGGAAAGGACAAGAGGATGCTGTGAAGAGAGTGGAGAGCACAGGTGAGATATGACTGTGCATAAGGGAGGAGATTTGTAGATAGGATTAAGATGCTTCTGAGGAGGCATGAAAGAAAAAATACACGTGTGAAAACACCAGAGGGAACAACTGAGCAAAGGTGGGAAGAGTGGAAAGTCCTGCTGAGCTGTGAGGAAGGCAGTCCCTCTCTTGGACCCCAGAAGGTTCCTGGACAGATGCCTTGTAAGCAGAGGAGTTGTCTGGGTCATGGGAGCAGGGAAAGGAGATTACAGCACACAGCAGGGGCTGTTCCTCTTCCTGCTCTCCCAACAGGAAGGTGCCCTGAACACAAGGAAAATGTGCACTTATTCTACCTAAGATTTATGGAAGCTGGAATCAGCAAGAGGCTGAGTCAAAGGATCCACCATCAGGACTCCCAGAAGTGTAAAGACTGACCCCCACATCACTGTCAACTAAGAGGAACTTCAAGGATAGAGTGGGGACTCGACAGTGGTGCTTCTTTAATTCTGTACACAGGGGAACCTGCCCAGATCTCCTGGACATAAACCTTGAACACTTCTCCTAAAGTAGAGACTTCAGAAAGAATAAATTTGAGTGACTGAAATCTGTTTCATTGGAAAGAAATATCACCCTTCCTTCTGGTAAGATCTTATATTAAATTTGGTGAAATCAGTTTACTAAATAAACACGCAATGAGGGTCTGCTTTCCCTGACTGATTCAGATTAGATATCAGAAAAAAAATTTTCACTGAAAAAGTGGTCAGGTAGAGGAATAAGTTTCCCAGGGAAGTGGTGGATTCACCATCTCTGGAAGTGTTCAAGAGGTGTCTTGATGTGGCACTTGGGGACATGGTCTAGAGGTGATTATGGTAGTGCTGGAGTTGTGGTGGGACTCTTCCAACCTTGATGATTCTGTGCCTGAGATGGGAGTGTGGGCATGAAACAGATCAAGGCCCTGAAGGGGTTAACTCCTGTTTGACTTAACTCAGAATGAAGATCCTGCTCTTAATCCAAAAGAATGCACACACAGCAACATAAAAGGACAGAAAGTAGAGAACAAGCAGATAAGAAATACACAGAATGCACCTAAAAGAACATAAAGTAGAAAATTAGTAGATAAGGGGCGAAAGTAAGAGCTTCAGCCCAACATTGTCTTGCAACACCATTGTGGAGTCAGCAAAATCAAGACAGGTAAAAAGTTCAGGCCTGAGGAAGAACTCTTACTTCATCCAGAGACCCCCAGAAGACCCCAAAACATCTCCCCAAAAGATGACTCTGCCCAGACTCCATCTATTATGAATATTATAACTACATGGTGCAATCATATGAATATGTATGTAAAGATGTTGTAACCTCTCCTGAAAATTGTATAAATTACCAAACTTTGTACTAACAACTCAGAACTCTTTGTCCAGTGCGAGCTGGGGGTTCCCCAACGTTGCAATAAATACCTTTGCTGTTT
This sequence comes from Sclerurus mexicanus, assembly GCA_013396755.1. NCBI lineage: Eukaryota > Metazoa > Chordata > Aves > Passeriformes > Furnariidae > Sclerurus > Sclerurus mexicanus. Next base: position 178,989 of record VWZF01005587.1, read on the forward strand.
AAAGGCTTAAAACTCTGTCTCTAAACAGTTTTATTAGGCCTTTTTGGGCTTCAGGCAGGCAGGCAGCACTGGAGACCAGAGGAGGGGACTCAATTCCCCATGGGTACGGGTTACCAGTTCTTGGCAGGGGATAGCAGCAAACAGTTCTGAGGTTCCCAGTGGTGGAATGGGGGAAGGAGCCAGGGCAGCAGAACAGAGTCTCTCCATCCAGGCAGTGAGATAACTGTGCCCACTGTGCTTCCTGTCAGGAAGGAGGGATGTTCCCACTGAGGGATCCCAGTGGGGTGGCCCATCCCCTCCTCAGAGCTCATCATGGGGTGTCCATCAGGCTGGGCAGCCTGGAATTGCTGAGGAGGGATTCTGCACTAATGCCGCACTCCATGGGCAAGAGGACCCGGGCATGTGGAGGGCAGTGAGAGGCAGGGCACCCCTGAGGCTCTGTTGGGGCAGGGACCCATGAGATGCTGATTGTGATGGAAGACCTTCCATCAAGGCATGGGGGTGTGGGACAGACCCAGGAGAACATGAAACAGTGAAGGAAAAAGGCAAGTAGGAGCCTTCATCAGCATGACATCATGATGTTGAGATACAGTTGGTACAGACAGCAAGGGACTTGAAGAGCAGAAATTTTTTAAGTGCCTTCACGCCGATCCCAGGGAGCCTGGATAACACACTCTGCTCACATATGGACACAAATTTGATCTAGTTATGGTCCCAAAATCTGGCTGGGAGCATCACACAATTGGAGTGCTAAAACCAGCAAATGTTAAAATCAACAACTTTTGGGAGGAATGAGGGTACAAAGTGACATCAGATGTCATGGCAGGCAGGGTCAACATTTTAAGTCATACCCACCGGTAAAGGTCACAGATCTGTGTCCTTGCAGAGGAAGCAGAAGTTGGAGAATGTATAGGGCCTACCTCAACCCACCAGCTCATCCCAAAGAGCCTGACAGCCTGCTCTGCCAGTAGCTTTGTGATCCACAGGAAAAAGAGGTTCCCCTGTTGTGAGGAACTTGAGAGACTTCTGCTGAGAACTGCATCCCAGTGTGACCCCAAGATGGACATGAGGAACATGGTGGGTCAACGGCTGGACACATCTGTACAGAATGATGGTTAAAGCGAGACCCTGCCTTGATCAGTGAAGGAAATGGCTGTACAAACAGTGTGGCACCAACAGTGTCTTACTAGAAAAGATGGTCCATTTCTGTCAGCTCGGTATCTGGGAGGATGTTCATAAAATCATGGAACCATTGAAGCTGGAAAAGATCATCAAGTTCAACCATCAACCCAGCCCTGCCAAGCCCACCACTAAGTCCACAAGTGCCACATCCACGTGGGTTTTGAACATTTCCAGGGACGGTGACTCCACTACTGCCCTAGGCAGCCTGTTCCAACACCTGACCACCCTTTCAGTGAAGAAGTTTTCCCTAATATCCAATCTAATATGAATGATTGTGGAAAAGGATGGAAGCACATTGACCCAAAGCCAAAGAAAAGCATATTTCCAGTTCTACAGCTGCACTTACATTCTGCTAGGAATACATGGACTTACATGAACTGGTTCACTCGCACTGTGTCTGCTGGCTCTTATTCTAACCCTTGGCTGATTAGCAAAGCCAGAGCACACAGGGTTGGATTGCCGAGGTGGATAGCCAGCCAGAGCTGGAATGTGCCTGTGGAGCAAAGAGAAAGCCAGAGGCACTGGCTTGGAGCTGCCTCCTGTGCTGCCCAGCCTGTCCCCAGCTCAGCACCGTCTGTTCTTGCCACTCCCCTTCCCCAGGGAACCCAGGATTCTGCTCCTACTTGGGGTCTGGAGCGTGGTGCGCTGCAAAGTGCCATGTCCTGGCCACGCTGAGACCCAACCCGCTCTCCTGTGGCAGGAACACCTGAAGGATCTGTCCATTCCACTGCTCCTTGCTCCTCCTCCCTAACACTGCCTGTCTGCTCAGGCTGACAAGGGATAAAGAGCAGCATCTCTTACTGGGGCTGTGCACATCCTGACATGGCCACCCAAAATCTCAGCAAAAATTGCCTAATCCAGGTGTCTCATGCAACCACTCATGTCCGAAGGAGCCACACTCGCGTAGTCCCGCTAAGAAGCCCTTGGCCTTGCCCCTTCCCTGGCTCCAGCAACTCTCTGTGCTAGTGAGTGCTCCAAAGCTCCTGGCATGACACTTGGGATAACCAGCATCACCCACAGGGTGCCAGAGAGGCAGGAACACCTGGACCTCCCTGGGACAGGTCCCTGCTCTGTGCTGATCACAGCTGCATCTTGGCGAGGGATGGAAAGGATAAAGTACATGGAGAAGCCACCTGTGGCAGACCCAGGTAAGGGCAGATCCCGCTGAGCGGTACTGAGCTGTGTTGTGTTGCTGTGTTGCTCTGCTCTGCCTGCTGTCACACCGACTGTCCCTGCCTTGCAGTGAATCAATTCATGGCAGCTCCTCAGGATAAGTGGTACTGGTGACTGTGGGGTTCGGCTGGTGGCTGTGGGGCTGGGCTGGTGGCCACAGGGATGTGCTGATGGCCACAGGGTCGTGCTGATGGCAACAGCATTGGGCTGGTGGCCACAGGGTTGTGCAGGTGGCCACAGGGCTGTGCTGGAGGAGGGGCCCTGCTGTGCCAGTCGGGCTGCCCCACACTCTTGTCACCACTGATCAGCCATGTCACCATGGTGGAGTGGAGGATGCTGGTGCTTCGATAGCATGGAGAGCTCTGCAGGTGCTGCCTATAATGATTACTATGAGTATTTCCCTTTCAGTCCTTTAATCAGGCACTTTTAATTAGTGTGCCAATTGTTTTTTCCTTAGCAAGCAGCTCTTTCAAGAAAGGTTTTTGCTGCATCTGCTGGATTGGGAAAAAAGTGTTCTCTGATGGGGCTGTGTGTTAGCTCTTCAGCAGACTGCTCCTGTGGAGGCTGTAGGACTGGGCACATGTGTGGAGCATAGCACAGCTTGTCCTGGCCCACACCCAGCAGGGAAGACCCTTGCTGCTGAGATGGAGGCATTTCTGGAGGTGCATCAGGCTAGTGGCACCCTGAACATTGCATTTTTCAGAGGACCGAAAGACTGGCTTTCCCATCCTATAGACAGGGTCATCCTCCTTACCCGCATCCTTTTCAGCCTTTTTAGATTCTCTTTTGAAACTTCCTTAGCCTTATGATTCTGATACCTCAAGGCAGGGAGTTTCACAGGTAAGTTTTGCCTATGGAAAAGAATCCTACCTTGATCCCTTTCTGAATACTTTGTCACTCTGTTAGGGAACAGAGTCACCAAAGCAACTGTTCCCTGTGCTGGGGCAGGCTCTGCTTCTCAGATCCCAACCCATGTAGCCCCTCTCACAGATACAGGTGTCCTCAGCTGTAGAGGCCTGTTTATGGTGCAGGTGTTTCCCTGTGCTCTGGACACCAGCTGTGTGCCTAGGCACTGGTGGTTGTAGGTCACTCAGCACCAAATTCAAAGCAAATACCCAGGTGCTGCTTTCCTACCTCATCTCCATGTCGCTGAACTCCTCCCTAGATGATCCTACATCCATATATCAACATCCAGCTATTGGGCCAAAAGGTTAGCTTTCATCTTGCTTTGAATAATGTCAGCCTACGCTTCCTTTTGGTGGGCTTTTCCTCTCCCTGGATGGACTCTTCCCTCTCACCAGAGGCCTTTGCCCACTGCCCCCAGAGGACCATTGTCCCTTGCTCATTTCCTCTCCTGCCCAGGGTGGGATGTCCAGGCTGGCCCAGAGTCCCATGAGTCACCAGCAAATCCCAGCTTTATTCTGCGGGGCCCTGGCACCAGACCCCTAATTACAGGGCAAGACTAGCAGAAACAAGCTTATTATTTATAAGACTAATGAAAATTAATCATGCCTCCCCCTCCCTTTCCTCGGGGAACAATCATGTACAAGAAAGAGATTATAAAAGCATTATGGGTGACTGCTGTGCTGGGCTTTGGCACTACCCAGGGGCTTTGTGAGGGCTGTGAGCTGTGTTTGCAGGTCACCTGGAACTGAAGGGTTAAAGGTACCCAAAACCAAAATGCTGCCCGTTCTCCCCTCTCTCTGCTGCTGGCAGAGGCAGGGCACAGATGGAGCCTGGAGCCTGCACAGAGCCAGGTAGGCTGAAGAAGCTTTCCGTGCTTTTCCAGGTAACTGCTACTTCTCCCCAAGCCTGGACCCCTCTGGCACCATCTGTCTCCTTGCAAATAGAGAAGGTGTGTGGGGGGGTCCTCACCCACAGACTCTCAGACCACCCGGCCCAGGGGAGTTCTTCACGGTGGCACGGCACAGTCCAGTTGGAGCCAGGCAGGAAGGAGCTAGCGGCTCCAGGCTGCTGCATAATTAAGGGATGGAAAGCAAGGCTGTGCACATGGCCAGATGGAGGAAAACACATCAAGGACTAGTTCACGTTGCACAAGTGTGGAAAACCAGAGCATCCTGTACCACTGGAGCCACTGGTTCTGGAGACTGCTGCAGCACAGGGATGAATCCTGGTAAGTGCAAAAACTATCACCCTTGTTCAGGCTATCACTCTCACTCAGGGGAAGCTGAGGCACAGGATGAGGCAGGTCAGCCATGGAGAAAGGGATGGATCTCCAGTCTGTTGAACTCTGCCCAGTGCTGGTTCACATGGTCCCCACTGTGGAAGGAGTTCCCAGGGATGTAGTGACTCACATCCTGAGTCTGGAGCTGAGCCCAGAGCTGCCCAATCTGACTGCCGACCACTCTCCCATGCTGACCACATCTCTGCTTTTCCAGGCTTAAAGATCTCCACATCCATGATCAGCATCCCTCTCCTTGAGGCTGCACAGACTGGAAGTGGGAAAAAGACAAGGAAGAGGCAGATTGCCTGGGTCAGGATCTGGGATGGGAAGAGATGAGGACCAGGCTGCAGTGGATCAGGGTCTCGAATGGATGGAGGGAGATGAGGACCGGGCTCCAGAGCCAGGCTAGAGAGCCGCTCCCAGGCCTGTCCAGGAGAGTGCTGCTGGAGGAGCCCATCCCATGGCTCCCACCATCTGCCACAATAATTAACTGTTGCTGTGGAGAAGACAGGAAAGGAGCAGGAGGTCAATTTTCAATTTCCCAGTTGTGTATCACCAGTTCCTAGCAGGCAGCCTGAAAATAAATCTCCATCAGTCCCGTTACCTCTTAATTAACATCACCAGCTACAACACGTACTCTCCAGCCCAGACACAGTCAGGTGCAGTGACTATTGATGTACAACGAGATGGAGCTGGGGCTGGGGCACAGCTGGTGGGAATTCTCCAGCCGGAAATTCCAGCTGGAGAATGCTGGACTTGTCCTGCTCAGATGGGGAAGCTGTGTCTCAGTTTCCCTTGTAGTGCTTCAGGATGGGGAGAGCAGCTGAGATCTCCCCCAGAACCAGCTGCCTTTGGGCAGCTGGCACGAACCACAGAAAGAAATTTGGTGAAACAAATGGAGTTTGTTTTTGTTTTGCATTTTTTGGAATAAAGATGAAAAGAAGGTCCTGTGGGTGAAATATTTAAGGAATGGAACACCTCTCCCATGAGGAAAGGCTGAGAGAGCTGGGCTTGTTCAGCCTGGAGTGGAGAAGGCTCCAGGGAGACCTGAGAGCCCCTTCCAGTGCCTAAAGAGGCTCCAAGAGAGTTGGAGCGTCACTTTGAACAAGAGCCTGGACTGACACGACAAGGAGTGGCTTCCCGCTACCAAAGGACAGGGTTGGATGAGATATTGGGAAGAAATATCATAATGTGAGGGTGGTGAGGCCCTGGCACAGGTTGCCCAGAGAAGCTGTGGCTGCCCTATCCCTGGAAGTGTTCAAGGGCAGGCTGGATGAGACTTGGAGCACCCTGGTCTAGTGGAAGGCGTGGAAGGGGGCTGGAACGAGATGATCTTTAAGGTCCCTTCCAATCCAAACCATTCCATGATTCTATGGTTGTCTGCTTTTTGATTTGCTCCCCATTAGTGATTTTTCTCCCATGCTGTTCCCTTCCCGTGGTTTGCACCCAGAGGTGACCTGGCACAGGATGGACACACTGGCTGCCAGCATCAGCTCATGTGAGGAAAGGAAGGAGACAGGATGAAGGAATCCAGTTCTGCTTCTACCATCATCCTGCTTGGCACTGTGCAAACATTAACTAATTAATCCTCTGAACACTCCTGGAAGGAAGAGACACATTGACATGGCTCCTATTCTAGACGCCTGATAACCACAAAGGATGGTTGGGCCAGGAGACACCAAACAAGCAAAACTGGCAGGTCATGGCAGTTCCTCTGCTCTTCCTCCTGCACATGGCAGGGCTGGGGAGGCAGGGGATGTGCTGGGAATCATCTGTGTACTACAGGATGGAGGGGGGACAGCCATGGAGGAGCTGGAGAGCATAGAAGGGACTGGGGCAGAAAACTAGGGGAGAATGGGAGGAAGATTATGAGCCCTGTTGTCCCCACAGACAGACAGACAGACAGTTACAGTGTTGATGGAATTTTAGAAGTATCATAAAATTAGATAAAATGGAAGGAACTCTGACAATGCTGCTGAGGCATCTGGAGGGAAGTGTTGAGAGAAAGCATTTTGACTTAAGAAAACCTCGATTTTGACTTGCTTACTTTGGCAGGTGCGTTCCCCAAAAGATCTAAAAAATCAAAACCTGAGTTTCCATCCTGAACATCCTCAAACATTGTACCAGTTCTGCTGTCCTTTATCTGAGCTCTTTCTTCTCCACCCTCATGTTTACCCAATAGCTGCTGCATCCCCTTTCTTTCAAACAAGCCAGGCATCCTCAGAATTTGCAGGCTGACTGTGCTCCCTTAGGATTGGCCTTGCTGGGATCCTACATTTAATGCTTTTTTACCTTCACCCCTAAATCCTTTTGGGAGCTCACTACATGACAGAATCCCACTCCCTGGTTCCATAAGTTGTGCCCTGCATTCAGCACTCCTGGCAGCCAGCTGTGGCTGCAGGGAAAGCCCCGTGCCAAGGGATGCAGATCCAGGCAGGGAACCTGGCCATGTTTGCCTCTGGGACTGGCTGGGGACCAGTGTCACTCCAGTTTTCAACGTCTGACCTCCTGGGCTTCTGCAACCTGACTATTCCAGGGGATCCACAGGGGCGTGGGATCGCAAAAGTCCAGCCAAGGTGCTACTGTTTTCTCAGGAGTGGAATTCAATTGGACCACTCCAATACCTTCACGGACTCACCTACTGTGCCTGAAATTAGAGCTGCTAAATTTTTAAACAGCAGCATGTGAAGAGACCAGAGGCTCTTCACAGTCAAATGTCCATAGGTCTGGAGAGACACAGTCCATCTGCCTAAACTCTCACTGTGTCTTCATGGGTCTTTTTCTGGAGGTGGCTACACCTCAATTGGATAAGCCTGGCAAAAACCTACTGCGGAGCTATTTGGACTTTTGGGGTGGACCTGGACCCAGCTCATACAGACCCAGATGCACTTGGTAGAAGGATATATGTTTTGTTCTGGTCTCCCTGCACACAGAGACAGATTTCAGGATAATTGGTTCCTGTTCCTCCAAGGGGCCCCACATCAACCAGGCACAGTGGAAAAGCTCCTTTTGGACTGGAAGGTTTCCAATCAGCTGCTGCTGCCCGAGGATACCTGTTCCAGAGAATCACAGAATGTTTTGTCTTGCTTGTTTTTTCCCCACAAGGTTACTGGTCTGGTGCAGCACAGAAGAGTCCCAGGGGATACTAAGAGGGGAAAGGGAAGCATGACTAAGAGGGGAAGGGAAAGGGGTGGCAGGACAGCCCTTTGCCCAGGCAGCTGGGTCACGGGTGGTAATGCTGAGCCCTCCAAGTTCCTCACCAAAGCAGAGGGATGAAACCCAAAATACTATTTGCAAAGTAAAACCCAATCAAGAAGGACATCTGACCCTGTCAGCAAACAGGCTTCAAGTGCCTGAGGTCCTTCTGAGGGAGCTGCGTAACCTTTCTGTGTAACAGACCATCTTTTAGCAGCTTGATCCCATTCTTGCCATTTCTCAATCTGAAGCACACCCATGTCCAGCAGCCACAGTCCCCAGCTGCCATCCAAACTCATAGCAGCCCCTGTGTGCCCCCTGGAGCCCCTCTGTGTCCCTCAGAGCTGGGACAGGGTCTCTGCAGCAGGAGCAGCACTGGTGCTCTCCTCTGCGCCCATACCAGCTGTGTCCCATCTGGAATGGGGATGCAGGAAAATAAATGCATTTCCCAGTGTGTTTCAGAGTCCTCCACTGAGGACTTTGGGTGCTAAAATCACCCATTTACTCTTATACAACTTGCCCAGAGATGCTGTAGCTGCCCCATTCCTGGAAGTCTTCGAGGCCAGGTACAATGGGACTTGGAGCAACCTGGTCTAGTGGGAGGTGTCCCTGTCCATGGCAGGGGGGTGGAACTGGGTGGTCTTTAAGATCCCTTCCCACCCAAACCACTCTGTGATCTACTCTGCTCAGCTCAGCCCCTGCTCTGGGTGACCATGTGACAGCAATGCCTCATGCAAACAGCTGCAAACAGCTGTCCCCTCATCACAGAGGAGGAAACTGAGGCACAGCAGCACATCCTGACAGGCTCTGCAGGACTGCAGCCAGGTGTGCAGCTTCCGAGCTCCCTCACTGCCTCTTTCCGGTTGAGTAATTCACTTCTCAGCCCAGGACTCCAGAAAGCTCTTCTTCAGTCTGTTCTATGGCAGGAAATGGGAAAATATGTTTACTGGAATGCTGATCCCAACATGCTGCTGTGGGGTCCACCAACACTGCATAGAGTTGCCTGTCTTCAGTTCGCAGTGAAGCAGAGCTGAAATCACATTTGAGAGGCTGAGGTTCTGCAGCTGAAAAGGATCTGTGAGCTACCTACACCGGGAGAGTGACCTGGAGATGGGACAGAATCACAGATCACAGAATAATAAAATCATTAAGATTGGAAAAGACCTCTGAGGTCATCGAGTCCAACTATTAATCCAGCACTGCCAGGTCCACCACTAACCCCTGTCTCCAAGTGCCACATCCACACACCTTTTGAACACTTCCATAAATGATGACACCACCACTGTCCTGCGCAGTCTGTTTCAATGCCAACCCTTTCAGTGAAGAAATTTTCCCTAATATCCAACCTAAACTTCCCCTGGCACAACAGGAGGCCATTTCCTCTTGTCCTAAAATATATCCAGGAATATCAGTAGTGTCTACAGACTGTGGACTCCTTTGTGCTTTGGAAACATCCCACCCTGTGACGAGTACTGGTCCCCAGTCCCAGCAGTCTCATGCTCCCAAGCTGGGGGGTGCCCAGATGGCTCCAGCCCAGCACCCTGCTTGGGTTTGGGAACTAGGGTACAGCCACCCACCTGCTGCAACTGAAGCAGCTCCCATGGTAAGGCCATTGCTGCAGACTGCCAGTGACACAAATTCTCCAGCAGGACCACAGCTGACATGGTCACCCTTGGGCTTTACACATCTCATTCCGGGTCATGTTTCTGAGACACAAAGTAGACAGGAGGTGTGGGCAGATGTGCCAGGCTCCGTGTCCCTCAGCACTGCATGACTGACTGCATGAGCATCAGAGCCTCAGCAGCAGCACCAGCTCCCTGGGGTTAAACCCTGCCAGAGCCACAAGCCGGTGGGAACAGCAGGCAGGAGAGTCAGGGCAGGCTGATGCCAGGCACTGGTAGGCACCCAGCAGCCTGAATACAGGCTGGATGGAATCACCACTGGGCAAAGGAGATCTGGCTGAGCAGAATGTGGAAGGACAGGGTGTGGGATGCAGGAGGGATGTGGTTGTCTCACCACTCACACAGCTCCATAAATCATGGGGAATATATGTAACTGCTTGTCCCCAGCCTGTCACAGGAGCTAGATGAGAGTCTCCTCTCTGGGTGCTCAGGCATAATGCTGGCAGAATGACTCTGAATGCTGGGATGTGACTGAGGACCATACTTGGGGATGGTGGGAGAAGGGCTCCCTGGCACTGTTGCTGCCCTGGGTGCCTTGTGAACATCCTGTGCCCATCCCCAGTTCTCAGGGCCTCAGGAGCTCCCTGTAGAACTACCTCTTCTGCTCAGGCAAATCTGCCCCAGTTTCTGAGGACCCAGGCTCTGCCTCACCACAGAGCACTGCTGGGGTCTCCTTCCTTGGACATAGGACAGCTGCTTCCAAGCAAGTTGCTGGCATGAAACACCTGCCTACAGACCTGGCAGTGTCCTTGCCAAGCCAGGAGGTCAGGTATGTGTTAGATGAGGCCCTGAGCCAAGACATGTAGCAGCTCCAGACAGAAAGGAGTGATCAGAAATAGCCCTGGGCTCACTCCAAAAAGGGCAGGGACAGCACCTATGGACCAAGCACACATGGACCCGATCCAGACTGTTCACAAGAAAAAGAGGTTAAAAACAACTAAAGCGCATTTACCAAGAACTTACAGTAGATGTGTCTCAAATCCCCCCAACACTGTTTCAGGACCAGGATTCACAGCCACACCTGCTCTCAGCAACTCCTCTGGCCTTCCTCTTCCCACTGGCACTAAAGCATCATCCGTATGGCCTTCAGAAAAAAGAAAAGGAAAAAAAATAGCAAAATAAGCTTTTTTGCTTGCAAATGCCGATTTGCAAAGCCAAGCTGGCTGTTGCTCCACAGGTGAGGAAGCATCTGGCCCATGACTTGGGGCTGTAGGTCCTTGAGACCCTTCCAGCTTCCCACCAGGAGGGGGTGAAGCAGTGAGGGGCTGTTCTGTCACACAGCAATTCAGACCCAAGGCTGCAAGAGTCCCTTTGGAGGGGCCAAGCATCACCCACATACCCCCTGAGCCCATCCAGAAGCTACTCCGGGAAGGGCACAGCATCCTCCACCCACACCCTGACCCCAGCCAGGAGCCCCTCTGTGGGAGCCCAAGCATCCCTCACACACCCTGTTCCTAGCCAGGTGCCTCTCTCCAGCCAAGACTCTGCATGCTGTAGTGTGACTTTATGCTTCCACAGGAAACTCCCAAAACTTTTCCCCCAGGTCAGAGCTCAGTAGTCAGTTTATCCCTTCCCAAACCCCCTCAGCAGTGCCAGCGCCCGAATGTCTTGGCTCACACTTGGTGTGGGGTCCGCATGCCCCAGCTTCTGGAGCTGTGGGAACTTCTGCATTTAATCAGCAAAACTCTGGCCTCCTGATCACAGCATTCCAACAGTGTGCCGAACAGGTTGCAAAATCAGAATGAAGCAAATAAACCTCGGCATGTGGTGTTTACAAATTCCTCAATCTCTGGCTTTCTAGAAAGCCAAGCATGACACCTGAGCACCCAGCATTGATTGTCCTGCTCTCCTGAATCTGGAGACATGAGATATTTCCAAAACCACCTCAGGGCCCCTCTGCAGAACTCCTCCCAATGTTCCACAGGGCACAGTAAACCTGGGTCCATGGCTGGTCTGTGCCAGGGAGGATGGAGGAGGCCAGGGCCATCACAGGTGCCTGCACAGCTAGTTCCTGCAGGAACAGAGGCTCTCAGCTGTGCTGGAGGACCTCACTCTTTCTAGGTGTGCCTCCCATTACTGAATATGAAGGGAGCCATCGGAAAGGCAGACGGATCAACCCTGATCTGGATGTCCCCAGGGAGGGATCCTTCCTTTGGTGGTGCACAGCTCCTGCTGGGAGCACTGACTGGACCCAGCCAGCTGCAAGCTGGGCAGTGCCTGCCATCGCACCCCTGCTCCAGCTCAGCCCCTCTCTTATACCCACCACAGCCCCCTGCCCCCCAGGCACTCTGTCCAAGCCCCTGGTCTCTCCCAGAGCCCAGTCCCTCCCAGAAGCAGGGCTGGGAAGCACTGATGCTGGTTATCTGGGTTACAGGATTGCCTCCCTCCCATCCCTGCATTCACATGCCTGCACACATGTGCTGGCACTCACACACATGCACGGTGCACGTGCTGACACAATTCCCCAGGCTGTGACAACAATCCAGAGCCATCACAAGTGCTCAAGAGAAGGGGTCGCAAAGAAGCAGGGGAAAAACGCCTTGGGAAGACCCCAGGGATCCTCAGGTGACAGCAGCAGGCTGCGGACACGCAGGATGACAAAGTCACTGATGGACAGGCTAGCTGGGATCTCCCGACTCCCTCTCCAGAGCTCTCTTTGCATATGCCAGCTGGAGCTGGTGTGGTGTGGGTGGACTGTGGCCCTGAACCCACTCATGCCAGCAGGTTACTTGCTTTCTTAAGTTTGGCATCAGCACTGCCAGTGCCCCATATGTCAGTCTGTGTGTCTCCGTGCACCTGCTCAGGGGGAGGGGACAGCTGAGTGGAGCACGAAGGGGCACAAGTTCCTGCATGCACCCCACCGGCCTTGTGGCATGGAGGAGCTGGGGGTACATGGAGAAGTTGGGGGCACATGGAGCAGGGCTGGCAGCAGGAATGCTTGCCCAAGGCTGCTGTCACCTCTTGTTTGTGCCACCTGGTGTTTGTGCCACCAGAGGTGGGCACTGAGAGGTCACATCTTTTTCCAGGGATGCTTCTGTACCTGGGCTCTGAAGATGCTCCTGTCCAAATCCCTCTTAAGTCACTTAAACCTTTTGGTGCCTCAATTCCTCATCAGTAAAGCAAGACTTATCCTATTTCCTCTGCCTGGCTTATTGGGAAAGCTCATAAGCCATTCAGGACTGGAAGAGTCTCTGAATATGGATTTCTGGCTCACTGGCACAGTGGGGCCTGGGCTCATTAGGGACTAACATGATCACTGTACTGTGTCTGGCAAGCAGAAGCCTGATGCTGTGTGTTCCTGTGCCCAGAGCTGGAAGTGTAGCAGGGATGACACAACACATGCTTCCAAGGCCACCTTGTCATTCCTGATCCATTCCCATGTAAGGAGTGTGGTGGGCTCAGATCAGGCATCCACAGGCACCAATTTACCTTATGCTGTTACTTGACAACAAACTGTTTGCTAAGGGGTCAGGATGGGTGAGAAACACCCTTCAAAGACACGGTGGCTGCAGTGTTGGTGCATTGACACATATTTACCCTGTAGAGAAGTACAACACCTCAAATGAGAGGGATGGTCACTTAAAAACACTCTCCTCTCACACTTCCCCTGATGCATCCCTGTTCCTGTCCTTCAGGGGCAGCTGTGTAAGGATGATGCAAACAAACAGAGAGTGTCCAGAGGAAACAAGGTGGTGCTGGACACAGCTGACCCTCAAGATACCCCTAAACCACCACCCTCAGACTCTAAAAACTCTAAACCACCATGGCTGAACAGTCACCCTTTTGCTGCCTTTCCATGGGGATTCAGTAGCAGAAACTCTCCAAAAAGGTGTGCAGAGTAACTGCTGCACAAAATGCCTCCTGGGGAAATCTGGGGATTGCACCAGGCAATTTGGGGATTGCACAATACTTGTTATAAGATGGTTTGGAGAAGAGTCAGAGGTGGGGAGAGGAAGGGATCTGGATAGAACAGGGAGGAACAAGCATGCAGTCTGTCCTGCCTTCTTGTTTTCTTGTGAGGAACATCCTTCTTACGTGTGAGTGTGTGTGATCCAGGGCCAGTAGTGAACTTGAGTGTAGCCTGTGAGTGCATCAGGAAGTGACTGGAGTCAGATCCTGGAGAGATGGAGGGTCTGGGAGGTGGATTCCAAGGAGACTCATGAAGGGTTTTTCTCTGAGCCCTGAGACTCGGGAGAAGGATGGCCTGTTCCTTCTGCCTCTATCTCCCCTCCTGCCCTTGCTATACTGCCAGTGCTGGCTGTGTTGCAGGATGTGTGCCCAGTGCAGAACTGGCCACAGCGGTGGAAAGCAGTTCCTGATCTCAACCAGAACCATGGGACCTTCAGCGCACAGCACTGAACTATTCTGAACAGTCCTGACCAAGGACTCCCTCAGAAATAACACCTGGGGCAGGAGAGGCTGAGAACCCCAATAATGCCAGGTTGGTTGGGGGTTTGTGAGTGTTCTGCACCTGAACAAGTGCAGCTCAAGAGTGTCTGAGCTGCAGCTGGGATACAGGTTTGGCACAAGGGCCCTGTGAGCACACCAGAAAAGCTGCTGTTTGGCACCTGAAGCGATATGTTAATGTAAGATGAGAATATATTGAGCCCTACTTAGTCCTGGCTTTGGCACTATTTATCATCAGGGCAGCTTGTGCTGCTAGCTGGAAGTGCAATGTGCTGTCAGACAGGGTGAGCTGACATCGTCAGGAACACCTCTGGAGTCAGGACAACACTGGGATGCCATGAAGCACCAGCTGGAAATGGCTTCTGACCATGCTCCCCCTGTCCCTCTGCAAGCATGGAGATGGTCAGAGACACCATGTCCCTGTGGGAACTGATGTAGCCATCTCATTGCGCTCCATTATTGAGGATCTTTCTTTCCCAGCTCTCCTATGGGGTAGGATGCTCCACCCTTGCTTTGCACAGGGTTTGCTGTAAATGCCTTGTTCAGGATTCTGCAAGAACCATGTGATGGACTTGGGGGGGCAAATTCATACCCTCATACCCAGGTTCAGCCTCTCATCTGTTCCATCCCAGGGCCAGTGTCCTGGTGGGGGCTGGCGCACTGATGTGTATGCTCCCAGCAGTCCTGGGCATCCGTGCCTGCCAGTTGGCATCTACCAGAGAGCAGGATTGACAGTCAATCTCCGAACAGCTCCGTGTCTGTAGGCACCAGAAACCAGAGCATCACATGCACAGGCTATGGTGAGATGACGAGGTGACACTGCTGGTGTAGGACTCCCATAGACAGTCAGTGCCCAGCCGGGCTGGGAGAAGGAGCCCTGAGATGGACCTGGCAAGGCGGGCCAGGACTCACCCTCAGAGGGTCAGGAGAGGGACTTGTGCCTGAGGATGGAGCAACAGAGCAAAGGTGAAAGGACATGCACACTGCATGTCTGTTTGGCAGGAGCCATCCTGGCTGTCCTTTCTTCCTTTTCCCCTTCCTCTTGTGATCCACAGACCTCCAAGTGCTTCTGAGGCCTTCCAAAGGGACAGCAGGAAACAATCTGCTCTTTCCAGACCTGCTGCAGTCTTGACTCCTGCTGAACACTCTCACGGTCCACTGGGGACTGGGGCTGGTGGGAGACGACAGCAAAGACTGTGGCACTTGTTAACGCAGCTCCTCTGCCAAAATGTGGTCAGCAGTGACTGATTAGCAAAACCACATGGAACAAATCCTCCTCATGATGAGCGAGTACAGAGTCACGCCCCTCACACCACCCGGGGACATGTGTGTTCCATCTCCAGAACACAGGACAGGCCATGCCATGCCCACCTTGTTCACCCCACCACTGCATTCCACTCTGAAAATGCTGTCTGACTCATTGGAATCCAAGTTTGGAAGCATTACTTTTCCACCAAGAGCATGAAATAGTATTTTGGCAGGGGACCATGTGCTCACCAGAGCTGCCTGGTCTTCTCTACCTCTGTGGGATGGTGAGCAGAACCAGGGAAAAGAGAAGCACTTGAGCAGAGCCAGGATGTCTGTGCTGGCAGCTGCCTCAGCTTTCCGGCCATCTGGGGTTATCAAACAACAGCTGTCAGTGTCATGCATGGCCAAAGGCAGTCAGAAACATGAGGAGGACTGTGGAAGAGTGTGAGGGGCAAGGATGTGCAGTCATGGCCCTTGTCTCCTCCTGCCTCCCAAGCAGTGGCATCCAGTCCCCCAGCTCCAAGGGCCTTGGCCAGAGACCTCTGTGACCCCAATCAGCTGGAGGGTTTTCTGAAGATGCTGATGTTGGAAGTGGAGACAGTGAAGTGACAGGGCTGGGGGAGTTGAGCCCAGTGGAAGTCTATGAACATCATTCCTGGAGAGGGAGCACTGCATCACTCTGAGTCCAGCTCTGCATGGCTGGCGTGGTCCTGCCACAGGGTCAGCACTGGCTGGAGCCTTCACAGTCCCCACTCAGGGTCCTCCACCCTAGAGATACTGGTAAGGTAGCAAGCTGGGATCTGGGCAAACACAGCTTGCTCTGGGCTTGGTGTCACCATAACCCAGGAGCTACTGGAACCCCAGTTCATCCATTAAACTCTCCCAAGCTTTGAGATCTCTGCAGAGTGCAGCAGTGGGGCAGCAGCAAGCTACCTTCTGCTCGGAGCTCTAGTGCCTACCAGGCCTCTGGCTTCATGGGGAGCTGAATGGGCTCAGCATCCTCTGGGATGTGCCTTTAGGCTCATCATCCCTCGGGTAGTGCCTGGAGGCTCAGTACCTCTTGAGTTGTGCCTTGAGGCTCAGCATTCCTTAAGCATGCCTTGAGGCATCTCCTGCAGTTCAGCAATTGTCCAGACTGAGAGCAGGGTGCGCATACACAATTCTGGCCCCTCGAAGACAGAGCCATGCTTGCCTCTGCAGTAGCATCTCCTCAGGACAGGAGACTGAGGGTGGCACTGCCTTTTGTGCCTGTGCCACACCAGAAGAGGCAGAGGACAGTAAACACCTTTCTCTCTTTCCAAATAACAACAGATCCCAAGACCTCTGATGATTTTGGAAGACAACCCCTGAGGAACCTCAGCCTAAACAGGGTTTAATTTGCTGTTGACAATCCAGTGATTACATCACGTGGTTGGTACCTGGCTTGTCATTAGAGCCCCTGCAGATGGTACTTTTCTGGAGCTGATACAGACATGCTCATCTGTCCCAATCCAAGCAGCACACACACTCCTGGGCCTGTCTCCAGGGACCTGGCACCACACTGGGACCCTCCACGAGGCCACACTTGCTGGCACCTGCGGGGTTCCTTATTGCCCCAACAGTGCACATGGACCCAGGAAAGAAGTTCTCTGGGGTCACTGCCATGAACCTTGTCCCTGTAAACAAGTTTAGCTCTGCCTTCATTCCCAGGACTGGTATCTTCCCTGTCCCTGCCATCATCCCTGTCCCTGTCATCCTCTCCAGCACTGCCATCATCCCTCTCCCTGCCATCATCTCTGCTGCTGTCATCATCTCCAGCACTGCCATCATCCCAGGCCCTACTGTCAGCCCCAGTCCTTCCATCAGCGCCAGCTATGCCTCCAGCCTCTCCAGCACAGGCAAGTGACCCAGGCAGGGAATTTCGCTTCCTGCAGACAAAGTCTGGCACCTCTGGATTAATTTGTGTGACTCAGGGAGCTGGGCTGAGGTGGGTCATGATGTCCTCCCCAGTGTCAGCAATGGCTCTTGTCTCTGTGCCCAGCCAGCCTCACATGACCCACTGACTCCCTCCTCCCTCCCAGGGCTGGGGATATGGCCCAGTCCAGGGTGCTCCCATCACTGCAGACTGAGGGAGCCCAGTATGAACAGAGCCATATGGGAAAAAGCCAGGGCTTGTCCTGATCCTGGGGTACCTCATTGTTGTTACACAGAGTGGGCTCGAGCTCACCAGCATCACTGTGGTCAGCACATAGGTGAGAGATGCAGGTGATCCCTTGGCCTCATTTGAGAAGGAATCAACATCCCAAAGAGCAGAGGCATCAGGCAGGAATGGCGCCAGGGTCTGCTTCTGTCTTTGCAGAATGGGGTCCCTGGGTCTGTTGGGAGGCAGGAGGAGCAGGATGGAAGCAGGTCAGCTGGTACCACGGCTGGGGAGGATGGGCAGCCCCAGCCCAGTACTGAGAAGTCTCCTGGGGCTCTCTGCCCTCTTTGTACAGGAATGCACAGAGCAGGTTCATGGCACTGCCAGCACTCAATAATCTTCACTCTTAATTTGGTTATAAAAGTCTCTTCCTGTAGAAAATACTCTTCTAGCACCAAATGTCCCTGGATCCTTGTTAAGATGCCCAACCACTGGAGAGGCGTAGCGCAGATGGGAGGGTCATACCCCAGAGGAAGCTCCAGCAGCTCTTCAGACTGGAAGGTCTGCTCAGAATTCCAGAGGACAGTCAGACCCCAGGTGACAGCTCTCTGGCTGAGATACATCACCTGAATGAAGTGGTATTTCTTCTGCCATCATTTAATCTGTGGTTGGGGAGTGGGTTCTGCAGTGGAGGGGGGACTCACCAGTGATGAGTCAGCGCAGTGTGTTATGTGCTGCTTGGCATGGGAGAGAAGGGGCAGAGCTCCCTGGACAGGCAGCTTTATTCAGTCCCTCAGCAGCCATTCATGAGCCCACAGATGTGACAAGAGCATGTGAAGCTGAAGCTCCATGGCACCCTGTTGCATCCTGTGAGCCCTGCTCCCTCCTCTCTCCACCCTGACAGGGCTGGGACCCTCGTTCCAGTGCTGCCACCCCACCCCCTGTGCTTGCAGTACCTGCCATTGAAAATGTACAGGGGTTGCTCTCCCTGTGCTCACAGCACTGCACTGATCCTGCCGTCCTGCACCTATCCTGCTCTCCTGCACTGATGCGGCACCCCTGCACTGATCCTGCTCTCCCAGCCCTGTTCTCCCTGGGAGCAGTGCTCAGCCTGATGTCTGCACTGGGACCTCTGGCATTCTGATGTGCCATGGGCTCTGTGCTGGTTTGACAGGCAGAACTGTTCTGCCACCACATGACTACCAGGAAGCCCCATCCTGACCCCACCACCGCTGCAATGCTGTCCCCCTGGGGGTGGTGCTACCTGCACAGCATGGAGGGACCAGAGAAATGGGAACAGCCCCTCCAGGCCCCTCAGACCTAATGCCCTGCTGAGCATATGGGTTTGAGCTGCTGGGGCTTTGGCCACAAATTCTCCCACAGCTGATAATTCCTTTTCAGTCCTGAGGATCAGCCTCTCCTCATAATCTCTGGTTTGCTTCATCACCAGGTGTAATGAGCCCAAACCACCAGTGCTGACCTCCCTGTAAAGCTTGACTGGTCCTCCTGCTTGCGGACCAGAAATGAGGGCTGCCTTCCAGGTGTGTAACACCCAGCTCTCCTACAGCTTCTTTATATGTTCTCCTGCCTATTGCTGCTCACCTCTGGCTACTTTATCATGATGCTTCCAACTTCCTGGAAGCTGCAGCTGTTCTTTTACCTTCTGCCTCAGAAGATCGAGCTGTCAGGCTCACAGAGGTTCATGGTCTTCCAGACATCTTATGTCTGTGACCTGGGTGGTGAGGCACTGGCACAAGTTGCCCAGAGAAGCTGTGGCTGCCCCATCCCCGGCCATCCAAGACCAGCCTGGATGGGGCTTGGAGCAATTGGGTCTAATGAAAGGTGCCCCTGCCCGTGGCAGGGAGTGGAATGAGATGGTCTTTAAAGTCCCTTCCAACTCGAACCATTCTGTGATTCTATGAATACTACACTGAAGTGGAGATTTCAGCATCCTGGAGAGAGACAGCCAGTCACCTGAAGCTGGCACCGTGACATACTCCCTGAAGTCACTTTGTGAGTCCCGTTACATCTCATATGGAGTTTTATTTGGGACTGCAGGCCCCCATTAACACCCAGCAGTAGCACACAAGGCAGGAGGCATTGAGCCCATGTGTGTGAGCTGCAGCAGGTCACGTCCTCGAGTACCATGAGAGCTACAAAACACTGACTTTGCACAAGGCAGCCAACAGTGCTTTTCCCTGCCCCATCATCCTATGCAAGGAGGGGGCACAGCAGTGGCTAGTAGGGCTGGCAGGGGTCCTGGCTCTGCTGGCTCAGGGACCAGCCTCCCCTCCCAGCATATGCTGGGAGGCAGCAGGACATGTCTGCCCCGGCTCTGGGGTCTGTGCTGCTGCAGAGTCAGACACACATCTGGAAAAAGCAGGGATCCTTGAGGGGCCTTCTGAGACTAAAAGCCATTGGCACAACCCCATTGACCCCCCAGGGCCAACCTGATGCTGGGCACGAGCCAGGGACTGCAGCGTGGAAGTCTGTGACACTGCCCTGTCACTGGCAGCTTGACTCATAACAGCTTCATTCATCCAAAGTGTTCTCACAAATATTGATTGTGCCTTGTATTGCTCTGACATCCATCCCTCATTGGGCAAAAGGAGCCCATGCTGCTGGCAGGATGGGGCAGGATCAGGTCCCCACTGGGCTCCTCTGTGCCACAGTGCTGGCAACAGGACCAACTTCATACTGTGCTTGCAGCCACTGCTGCCCTTGGTTCCCAGCACTCCCTAGCTGATTTGCATTTTATTCCTGAGTCCCAGCACTTGGGCAGAGCCAGCTAAGTCAGGACTCCCCAGGGCAGAACCTGCCACATGCCACCAGCAGCCAGAGGGGAGGCTGGGGAATCATTTCCCCATGGAGAGAGCTGCCCCAGGAGTCTCCAGAAGCCACAGAGCTGGTGACAGCATCCTGGATGGCTGAGGGAGTCCTTCCTGAGGCTCCTGTCCCCTACAGACCCTGTTAGCTCCATCTCACTGCTTGGTTGCATTTGGGACTATGTCCAGTTGCATGCCTGAGGGGGTCCTGCCTGCTGAGTCCCCTGGATGCCACATTGCTCCTGCCTGCTCCATGGGCCACAGCATGTTCAATGTCACCTTCCTGAGCTGTGCTGGGAGCAGGCTGAGCTGGGAAGGCACAGATTGCACAGCTCTGGGGGCAAGAGGTGCCAGAGGCTCCCAAACCTCTGATCCTGCACCAGCAACTGCTCCAGAGACATCTGCTGACATTCAGAGCCACGGGCTCGGATGCACAAAGTCTACATTTGCACAGTTTGCAGCAGGGAGATCAGAGCCTTCTATTTATTTTTACAAATAGGAAGAAAACCCCACATTTAGTTGCAGTCATTTCTCATTCCCAGCGGTCACCAAACAGCCAACCTTCTCCTTGGCTGTGAACATGCCTGTTCCCAGTGACTAACCTGGCTGGTCCAGGTGTACCCCTGGTTGTTCCATCAGGAGGCTCCCTCCCTGCCCATTCCAGCACGAGGAGAAGGGGCCATGCTGGTGGGTGCCAGCTGTGTGGCATGACAGGGGGGTCAGCAAGCTGGAAGGGGGCTCCGTGGAGCCAGGGTCACCGACTCAGCCACTTCCCAGCCTGGAGCGGGGCCTCCTTCATCCTGCCAGCGAGACAGTGCTGCTTTGGGTAGTGGAGCAGCATGGGGGTGTGACAGCAGCAACCCTACAGATCTAAAAATAGCCTCTCCAGTCCCACAGTGCACCCCATGACACCTCCACCTGGCGCCAGACCTGCTAATTCCTCCAAAAACTGAAGACAGCAAACAGAAGTAAACACCCAGGGATGGAACTTGGGCAGCTCTGGCAGAGCTCTGTGCTGTCCTATTTGTGAAGAAAAACTATAGAGCTGCAAGGTTCACTCTCCACAAGATGTTGCTGATCAGGATTTGGCGTTGCTCGTGCCAACAGTCAGCAAGACACTCAGGTGTCCCAAGAACAGTCTGTGTCATCAGCATCCCTGCTCAGCTGGGCAATCCTCCCTGCATGGCGGATGAGTATT
This sequence comes from Sclerurus mexicanus, assembly GCA_013396755.1. Taxonomy (NCBI): domain Eukaryota; kingdom Metazoa; phylum Chordata; class Aves; order Passeriformes; family Furnariidae; genus Sclerurus; species Sclerurus mexicanus. The sequence goes on from VWZF01005587.1 coordinate 200,203, forward strand.
GCTCCCGCTTTGGCTTGACATCCCTCTTAAGAGCCCCAGCTGATGACAACTGTCCCTGGGCTTTCTGCAATTCTTTGGACTCTGCCATAACTCCCAATGAGCCGTGGAAAGTCATCCTGTAGGAGAATCCTTTGTCAAGCCTTGCCTTGTGCTCACAGCCGGCCAAGAGCCAGCCCATCCTGTGGAACCAGGTCCCATGCTCTGTCCCAGCTTTCTGGGTGGCTAAAGGCAGGCACAGAGCTCTGTTGTGGGTCCCAGTCAGGTTCAGAGCCCACAGGCCTTGCTGAAGGGATTTACTGTTTTTGCATCTGGACAACACTATGTGTGATCAATGGGATCAGTGGGATACACCATCACTGTCAAATACTGAATGATGTTACCTTACACAGTTCATTAACTCCTGCTCCAACCATTCTAAAAATGCACTGTTTTGCCTTGCTGTCAATGGGCAGGAATTTCATGCCAGATGATTTCTCCTAAGGACTTCACTTCCTCAGGTCTTCTCCACACATCCACCAAGCAATCACATCAGCAAGACCTGGAGGTTTAGTGGCCATAGATCCTTCAGCGAATGGCCACTAAACCTCTGCCCTTGGCTGTATGTGCATCAGCTGCAGGAGGGAAATATTTAATAAGGGCAAAGGAGATACTGTAGCTTGTGATTTCTCACAGTGTTTCACCCCAAAAGAAATGAAGGACAAGAACATTGCCTGGAAGCTCCGGGGGAGATATACAACTGGTAATCAGCAAAGGAAAGGATCACCTATGGCTTTCACACCACTTGCCTCAGCAGTTTCTTGTCAGACTTGAGCTAATTTTTCCCTTTTGGCCACGGTAAAATGTAAGTATGAACTAAGCAGTGACAGAAAGAGGCCTAGAACCATGGGCAAAACAATGCGCAATTCACCACTGCCCTGGGCAGCTCGTTCCAATGCCTGACCACCCTTTCCATGAAGAAATTTTTCCTAATATCCAACCTGAGCCTTCTCTGGTGCAGCCTGAGGCTCTTTCTTCTTATTCTGTCACTTCTTCCCTAGGAGCAGAGCCCGACCCCCTCTCTGGCTCCACCCTCCTGTCGGGGAGTTGTAGAGTGAGAAGGTCCCCTCGAGCCTCCTTTTATCCAGGCTGAGCCCCCCAGCTCCATTAGCAGTTCCGCATCAGATGTGTGCCCCTAAAGACAACACCAATAGCTTGTGCTATACAGAGATCCCTTCCTGCCCTGGGAGTACTGGCAGCTTTCGGACCCACTAGATGCCAGATGTGGACTCACATATCTCCTGAAGAGGTCCCACTCCTCTATATGTTTCCAGAGGAGCACAGACTGAATCACAGAACGACAGACTATACTCAGTTGGAAGGGACCCAGAAGGATCATTGAGTCCAACTCCTGGTCCTGCACAGACACCCCAACAATCCCACTCTGTGCTTGAAAGTGTTGCCCAAGTACTTCTTGAGCTCTGGCAGCCTTGAGGACATGACCACAGCCCCGGGGAGCCTGTTCCAGTGCCTGACCACCCTCTGGGGGAAGAGCCTCTTCCTAATATCCAGCCTATACGTCTCTGAGCTCCCAAACCCCTGCAATCCATTGGGTTGGCAGCGGCTCAGAGCTGGCAAAGGGGGAGATTTCCAAATTATCTGGTGGTCAGACACCCTCTTCACCACCCTCCTGTGCTCCCAGACCACTGGTATGACTCATGATACTATATATCTTTATACATATAAATCTGGAATCAAAGCATTAAAAACCTGCTTTTCTTGCATGGCTCCAGGTCTGCTGGTGCTCCCACTGCTCTCACGTGTGCAGGGCAGTTGATGTGTTCTCCCAGCCCTGTGCTGCCAGCAAAGAAGGAGGAACAGGGGGATTTCCAAGGAGAATGATAGATTTGTGAGAACCTCTGATAGCCTGGAGGCAGCATGGCACCAAGGGCCACACCAGGGGTGACCACGGCAGGTGAAAGCGATGAGATGAAAGGAGAAGAGCAAGAAAGTGAATGGCTCCCAAAGCAGTCCCCATGTTTGGGAGCTTTATTTTGGGGTTTCATAGCCCACTGAACTTCTCACGCCTTGAGAGCAGCCTGCAGGGTCACAGCCCTGTCCCCTGAGACCAGACCTGGCTTTTGACACCCTTTATTCTACTCTGGACACCACTCAACTTTCCAAGCACATCTCAGGATGTCCTGAGCCACCACCACCTTCATGGAGCACAGGGACGCAGGGTCCTTCTTTCAGAGGTAAAATTTTACTCCTCTGCCTGAGACAAAAAAATGTAGAAGACCCCAGCCTTTTCCCTTCTAACTGGGTCTCCCATTCCAGCTCCAGAAATACCAGCAGCCTCTTTGTTCCTGTAAGATCTCAGAGGGACTTTTTAAGGTGACAGGTAAACTGTACCTAAAATGACCTCAGGATCAGGTGAAACAGGTGTTCCTGACTCTTAGAAACATCTTCCCAACATAAAAGAAGTGCTAAGCATCTGTTTCTTTCCACTGGGTTCATATCCTGAGGATATGTGTCATCTGTGCCCCCTTAAAGGAGCAATATATTCTATCACCCTGTGTTTAAGCTGAAGCACTTTGGCCAGGATTCGGGTTTCACTCATATTGAATTCTATAGCCCCTTGGAAAATTTTTCAATGAAAGCCCTGCGAGCCTTCCTTAGGCCTCTTTGTGGGAAATGAAGATTTCTGGGCAGATGAACATGCAAAAGTAGGAAAAGAAAGAAATAAAAAGAAAGAAGTCTCTCACCATAGGAATCCCATGTTCAAGTTATATGTAATATACTGTTATTCCACATGGATTCACCTCTGACACAAGCTACTGCAGTATATGGCTTATGGATAAATAGGGAAATATGGAATTAGGGGAAGGCTGAGCTCTTGCAGGTCACCACTGCTGCCAGAACTGTTTGTGTTTTGCTCCTGGACCTGCTGAAGGATCTTGCAAGGACTCTCCTCTTTACCACATCCTGGAGTCAGGTTCCACAGCTGCTCCAGCTCCACATCCTACCGGGATGTGACATTCTGGCCTCTTGGGCAGTGGCCCTTTTCACCCCAGCACACAGGACACTACATATGTATTTTGCTTTAAGCAGGTGCTGTTGTATGGGGATTTTAGTAGACACCTGAGATCATGCACCTGTGTAAGAGCTTTGCTGAAGGTGACCCACAGAAGGAAGGGGCTGAACGTGGAATAGTGGGTAGAGGAGGCATGGGAGAGATGTGGGACAGTGCTGGGGTCGCCATGTCCAACCAAACTAATCCCAACTAAAATAGAATCACAGACTAGTTTGGGTTGGAGAGACCTTAAATCTCATCTCATTCCAAACCCCTGCCATGGGCAGAAACACCTTCCACTAAACCAGGTTTCTCCAAGCTCTGTCCAGCATGGTCTTGGACACTTTCAGGGAAAAACTCCAAGAGCAAACCCTCTGCAAACCTTCTGCAATTTCACAGCCAAACAAATAGAGCTCCTTGTGACCCTTGTGCTTGGCAGACTGTGTCCATGTGGCCCCCTCCAGCAAATGGAAGAGGGCTTGGTGTCTCTGGGATAAGGCTGCATAAACATCCCCTTCTCCTCATCGCTCTCCTCACCCAACACTATATACACCAGCAGTGCTGGAATGTTGTGCTGTTTGCTTGCATCGAGTCATGGTGCAGAGGCTGCTTTCCAGCCTCTACAGGGTGATTGAAGGCAGTCTGGGATGAGATGGTCACAGGGGGACCCTGGCTCCACTCCAGAAAGCTTTTCCACAAGGATCTGGGGAGCACTGTTCCCAGCACTGCACTCTGTAGATCTGTGGTTCAGCTCTGGTGCTGCTGGAGCCTGGTGTCACAAGGGCTGTTTGTTTTTCAGCATGTTATTCACTGATTTTACTCTCCAGCCAAGGGAGCTTTGCAAATAATAATAAAAAAGGATAAATGGTTAACCAGGACCACCAAAGATTGGCTAGCACCTGCATTGCTGGCAGCACAAACACCTGGCAAGCAACAGGCTGTATCCCACATTCCTTCCTCTGCTGGAGGGGGCTGCCCTTAATCACTGAGTCAGAGAGTGGTTTGGGTTGAAAGAAAACTTACACACCATCTCATTCTACCCCCTGTCATGGGCAGGGACTCCTTCTACTAGACAGGTTGCTCCAAGCTCTGTCCAAACTGGCCTTGAACACTTTGAGGAATGGGGCAGACACATCTTCTCTGGGCAACCTGTGCCATTGTCCCACCACCCTTAATAGACTATTTGGCACTGTCCATCCCCACCATCGAATAGCTCGGCAAAGCCAGTTCTCACAAAACAATCTCTCCTCTCATGTTGCTGTGTTCAGGTTTTTGGTCTCTCCACAGCAGAAACTCCCAGATTTATCCCTGCTCTCAAAACACCTTGCCATGACAGTTGGGATTTGACGCTGTTGTAATTTTTCTGGACTATAAAAAACAAGCCCTGTCTTTCGCTAGCGTATGGTTCTCCCTGTACAACAACAGACACCAGAACTTTCAATTAAGTTTCTGGAAGCTGTGCTGAAGCACACATGACTCATTTCACAAGTGCACTAAGTGAAATGATCCTCTTTTTTGCCAGATCTCCACTCATCAGGAAACAAACAGTTGTCTTTCTTTCTTCCCTCCCTCCCTCGCTCCCTCCCNCTCCCTCCCTTCTACATTGGTGAAAATAACACTCTTCTCTGTCGCTGCTGAACTTAGGCAGAAATCCGCCAGCTAAATATTCTAATATTTGATAAAAACCCTGCCAGCATGGAGCTGACTCATTCCATGGCATGTGCTGCTCCCTGAGGATTGCTTTCAGCACAGCGAACAATTAGCTGGTTCATTCATCCCAGCTTGAGAATGGCTGATAGTTACAGGACCACAGGCATGCTTCTAATGGGAGGGATTTATCAACACTCGTAGTTGTTGCTCCTGTAATTAATCTCATGCTCTTTCCACACACACTCACCCTCCGCTCACACGCCAGCTCCCAACTCCCAGTCACTTTTTTTTATGCTCAGAATGGCATAGAAATAATTTTGATTTCTGCTCAGTGATATGGAATTGATCAGGCAAGATCAAGATGTCATTTGGGGGCTCTGGTCCTCAGCATTCCTTAGATTCTGCCTGTGGTTCCTGTGGGGCAGAGCAGAGAGGTGCAGCCCCAGCAGAGCAGAGATCTGGTCCCAGCCCCAGCTCCAGCCCATGATGCCCATGGGCCAACGAAGCCCTGTGACAACGATGCCACACACACACACACCCACCCTGCTGGCACCCACGAACCTGTTCCCACACCAGGCCAAGGACACACATCTGCTCCATCCCAAGGGAGTGTGCCTGCAGGCAGTCCCACACCCTGAGAGCAGAGTCCTGGTGCCTCCATCTCTGGGCCTTGGATACAAACAGGGCAACATCCTCATCCCTGGTCCAGGCTGGGGAAACAGGGAAGATAGTTTGTCCAAGGTTATGTGGTGAGTATAGGAGCTGTGGGATCTGGTGGGAGCTGGGATTCCTGGCATGAGGCTTTAGGAACTGAAGGTGGAAGCAGTCGCTAATGCCTCCAGCACACATTCCTGCCCCTCCACTGCTGACCTGGCACACCTTCCTGTTCCTCTGCTCTGTCTCCTTGCTGCCATTACTTTCCTACCTCGGTGATCCCACAGCACCCAGGCACAGCCCAGGGTCTCAGTGTCTCAGGGCTGTTGCCTCCCAATCCCTGTCTCTGGGGGCCTCTGGGGTTTGGCTGTGAGCTCCTGGCAATGCAAACCCTGCCATACCCCTCCTTCAAGACACTGCTCAGGAGCACATCAGACACCTGTATCCTCCAGATCACAGGGAGAAGATGGCACATACCTGGCAATAAGCATTTCTGTACATCCTTGCAAAAGACGTAGCTCCTGGGACTGCCTCTAATTTTCTCCCTCCCAAGTCTCCAGACCCAGGCTCCAACTGATTTATTTTACTGTGTGTTGATTGCTCTAGTGTGAAGATGGTGTCCTCAGCACAATTGAATACAGCACTGAATTCAACAGCAGCATCCTTGTAACTACCACCCAAAAACATGCCATGGAAACCAGAGGGAAGGGGGGATGGTCAGGTAAGGATGGGAGGGAACACTCCCTGTGTCCCTGGGAATTGTCCCCAGTGGATCAGAGGGCAGGACCCCATGGCCTGGCTGGCTGTGATGAGCTGTCCTGTGGCCGCAGAGGACTAGTCCTGCCACCCTGCTGCCAACCTGAGCTGGGTTGTCCTCTCCCATAAGAGGACATCCCTACAGCTGCCATTGCTGCTTTTGGGGTAAACTGCATCTCCACAGATGTGGGGGATCCCTGCAGGGGATGGAACAGGGATGCCTCCTTGTCACATCTCTATGGACAGCACACGGCTGATGGCAAAGAGCACACCTGTGTATCACAGAATCCCAGAATGGTTTGGGTTGGAAGAGACTTAAAGCTCATCTCATTCCAACCCCCTGTCATAGGTAGGGGTAATTCTCATTAGAATTACAGCCCAGGGACTGTGTGAGATGCCTGGGGACACAGCCTGAGCCTGGCCTGGGATGCTAGAGTTCTGCTGAGCTCTGGCTCCGTTTGCAGGTGGCTCTGGCTCATGGTCCATCCTGCTCTGCTCTCCCTGGAGCAGCTCCACCAGTCCCTCACTGCACAGGAGATACCCATGATATCCACTCTCCTCCTCATCAGCCCATGCTGACCAGTAAGGGCAGCTGTTCCAGTAACTTCCCAGCTGTGTGGCTCAACCAACCGTTTCCAGCATAGGCTCATGACCTACAAGGAACAAGGGCCTGGACAGACACCAACCATTTGTGTTTCCCTGCTTCCCAGCCCTTGGGGCTCAGATGGACATGCTGTGGCCTTGGTTCCATCAGTCCCTAGTTCTCCCAGTGGGCATGGCCGTGGGCATGGGCATGGAGTGATGGGCACCTCACTTCAGGATTGCTGGGGAAGTTTTCCAGTTATTGCTGCCACCCTCACCTTTACCAGTGACTTGATCCTGACAACTGAGTCAAGACAGTTCATGGTTTGCAGGTGATGGGGATATTCTTCATGGAAAGACAGACACTGGCACAGGCTGCCCAAGGCAAAGAGGCTGCCCACCGGCCCTGGAGGGATTTAAACATAGATGTAGCACTTGGGGACATGGTTTAGTGGTGGGCCTGGCAGTGCTGGGGTAATGGTTGAACTTGATCTTGGAGAGCTTTTCCAACCCTAATGATTCAATGATTCTATGAATTTTCATTGAAAGAGCTGCCCAGTCATGTCCCCACTGCATTCAGCCTTCAGTTCCCTCCTCTCCGAGCCAGTGCTAATACCCCTGGAACTCAGGAGTTGGGACAAGGACCTTCTGCCTGCCCCAATGGCTACACTCCCCTCTCTCAGTCCCCCAATATTTTTGCAAGTGTCTCCAGGAAGGTGACATGGTCAAGGCAAGGTGACACCTTCCTACAGTGTGTCCTGATCAAGGGAGAGCATCTGGTGTGAAGATGCTGAATCTGGTTGCTTCCATTAAATACCAGAGGAAGAGCTGGGGAGGGGTGGCTCAATTTGAAAAGGATTTTATTGACCTGCAGTGACTGCTGCTGTGGTGGGTGTTTTGGACCAGCCAATCTTCTGCTCTTCAACATTAAACAAGCTGGTTTGAAACGGTGAGGTTTTGGGTTTAACACTGAAACCTCACAAACAAAAAGAAAATGAGCATCAGCAGGAGGATCAGAGAATGCCCAGGGGCACGAGGGTCTTCAGGTTCCACTGGATTAAAAACTTCAGAGTGGAATTTTTGGGTTTTATTTCATTCAGAAGGGTCATTACAGTCTTAACCAAACCAGCTCTCTCTGTGCCCTTCAATATTGGCCCAGGGAGTCTGCTCCCATGTGGGAGGGAAAAAGCACAGAATCACAGAATCATAAACTCATAGAATCACAGATTCATAGTAATTCTGAGTTAGAAGAGACCTGCAAGGGTCATTGAGTCCAGCTCTTGGCCCTGCACAGGACACTCCCAAGGCTCATATGAAATGATTCACCTGGTAAGAGCTCACCTGGGCCAGGGTGAGGACCTGAAACTTGGTGCTTGGGTGGAGTCCCCCCATAGCCCTGTTCAGACTCCTACTGCCAAACCTGTGGCAAATCCCCACTCAAGCCCCCCTCCACATGAAAACCAGGGACTAGATGAATGGGAAATAATTGAAATCAGCTCAGAGGCAATCCTGAGGCCAGAGGAGAGGCAAAATTAACTAGCTTAGTATTTTTATTTAATGCTCGTATTGTGCACACAAATGAATAATTGGTATGTGGGGCTCTGTGTGCGGGGCTGTTATGAGTTTAATTCATTAGTGCTTGCAAAGAATTCGTGAAATGAAAGGTGTCCTCTGAGTGCCAAGAGCTGTTATAGCTCCAGCATCGCGGATCTTTAATAAGGATATTAAATGACTCCTCTGAGCTAGTACATTGCTTTTTAACTTTTTTATGGTTGTTTTTACAAGCAGTATCCTAGACAGCCAAAAAAGTAAAAAAAGTTGAAAGAAAAAGCCCTAACAGAGCACACAGCTGGCTCTGCACAGCCATGGACTGGGGGGATGACTCTGTCACCCTCAGCTGTCTGCTTGTGGGGACCAATCTGAGGGGTCTGTCACCTCTGCAGTGACTGAGCTGTGACAGCTCTGGGGATGTCACTGGGTGGATGCTGATTGGGGCAGATGGGGAGAGAGGAAGGTCTGGTAGAAACTGGGGGCTGCTGGCTGGGTGTCTAGTTTGCCTGCAGGGTCACAGCCCAGCAGCCTGTCTTGTCCCCATGCCATGAGTTAGAGTGATGTGTGGGGAGGTGACAGTGGAGGCCTTTCAACCATCCCTGTCATCTGCCCATTCCTGCCATCCACTCATCCATTCCTGGCAGCCTGCTCTCACCTTCCCTGGCACAGCCTGAACAATGAGGTGATTGGAAGACTACTGGTTTTCATAGAATCACAGAATCACGTAATAGTTTGGGTTGAAAGGGACCTTAAAGATTACTCAGTTCCACCTCCTGCCATGGGCAGGGACACCTTCCACCAGACCAGGTTGTTCCAAACCTTGTCCAACCTGGCCTTAAACGCTTCCAGGGATGGGGTGGCCACAACTTCTTGGGGCAACCTGTGCCAGAGCCTCATCACCCTCACAGGGAACAATTGCTTCCCAATATCCCATCCAACTCTGCCCTCTTGTCAGTAGGAAGCCACTGCCCCTTGTCCTGTCATGCCAGGCCCTTGTCCAAAATCTCTCTCCAGCGCCCTTGGAGCCTCTCTAGGCACTGGAAGGGGCTAAAAGTTCTCCTAGGAGCCTTCTTTTCTCCAGGTGAGCACCCCCAGCCCTCCCAGAAGCTTCTCATGATGTCTTCTGATAGCATCATTTTTCTGCTCAGTGCAGCCACTCACTCCCTGACCAAAGCATTACACTTGGCCAGGTTCCACAAAGCCCAGGCACATGGACTCTTTGAACATCTGCTTCTTCCACATCCATCTTCCTGCAGCTACTGCTGCTCGGTTATCTGGTAAAGAACCTTGTCCAGAAATCCACAGAAAACTCTTCCCTGCCTTAGCCAGGCAGGAAGAGCTTTCCCTATTCCAAAGTCCCACCTACGGCATCTCTAAGTCCTTCTGTATTTCCCACCAACTGCCATGGGCTTTTTAAAAAGAAAGATTTTAAAATGTCCCACTGGGAGGAGTGTGGCAAGTGCTGATGAAGGATGAGGGACATGGGAAAACTCCAAATGACCAGGAAAGTTGCAACTTATTCCACTGAAGGAAAAATGGTCCCTTCAAGAGAAAGCCATGACCTCCTCACCTGCCTTCCACTCATCCTTCTTCAAATGTTGCTGCAACCAGCAAAACTCTCCAATTACCCTTAGAGCCTGAGTTGCCAGATGGCTCCATAAAGGAAGCATCTCTCTGCCTTCGCATGCTGGGAATGCGACAGCCTCACCTCTGCTCAGAAGAGAGAAGGATTCATCCTTGGCTTTAATTATCCCAAAGCCTCTTTACTTGGAGGAAAATAAAATATTTATCAGGGACCCGTGGCTCTGGTGAAGGAGATTATACTAAAATTAAATTTTTAGATGCCTGTAAAATTTAATTTGCTTTACTGTGGGGCAGTTTCTGTCTCTGAGAATGTGAAGGCTTCCTCTGGCCAGCACTAGCCTAGCCTCTGGAAGGATGTCTTCCAGCATCCCCAGTGCTGCCCAGGGACCAACCCAGGCTGGTGTCCTTGTGCCACCAGCTCCATCCCAGTCTGACAGCACTGACTGCCTTCTGTCCAGTCATGCCACTGTCAGCCACTGTCCTTCACTGTGTCCCATGAGCACATGGCAGCTGTGGCACAGATGGGCACCAGAGAGGCTGATTCATGTGGGAGAGGATGGAGCTGGGCAACACTGTCGGGTCATGTCTGTCCTCTGCAAGGCTGGGGCTCAGCCCAGCTCCACAGCCCATCCCCAGCTCCACTCACGACACCTGATGGATGTGGCAGGTCCTCACAGCTGCTCAACACATGCCTCTGAAGGAGCCTGCTCCTGGGAGATGTCCCTAACTTACCTGAGGTTTTTCCATGGACAGCCTTTGGCTGTCTCCTAGTCCCCAGTCCCTACTGAAATCCATCTCATGCCCAAGCATGAGCCCAGTTTGCCCCTGCCCTGGCAGTGTCCTTCTTGACCAAGGTGCCTGGGACAATGTCCCCTGGGCAGAGGAGTTTCCTCCAGACACTTGGAAAACTGCATGCCCTGGGATGGGATGCTGTGGTGCCAACATGGGCACCCATGGACACTGTTCCCACTGGGGAGGAGCTGGGGGCCACAGATCAGATTATAATGACTAAACTGCTCATTATACTGTGTCAGCCTTGTGGAAAACCTTCTCTCCCTCTTCCATGTCTGTGGACCGATGTGTTCCAGTTCTCTCTCCTGGAAGTGATGCCTTATGTTTGAACAGAAGCCAAGGACAGTGAAACTGTGCTGTCAAAGGGATGGAGACCCACTGTCCTGCTCGGGATGTTCCCATCAGGCAGCTTTTCCCAGCTGTGCCCTGCCAGTTTGAGCACTGGTTTAGCTGGGAATCCAGATCTCCAGGCTCCTGCTTTTCCCATTGAAGCTGACAGCTTTGCCAGAGCTTGTGAAACAGGATTTCATTTTGCTCTTTTCCCTGGAGCAGAAATGCACAAGTGGTAGGGAAAGAAATCTGGAGAGGCTGAACCACAACTGGAAATCCAGAGGGATTCAGGTCTAGCGTGACAGGGATCAGCCAGCAGCCTCACCGCCAAGTGAAATCCTACACTGAGATCAGAATCAACCCAAGGAGTTTGGAAACACATCCTATCTCCTCCATGCTGTCCTTGGGCTCTAAGCCCCACATGCACTCCGCCAATTCCCTGCTCTCTCCAGATGTGCTGCCTTCCTAGTAATTTAATGGTTTCTTTTCCCAGCCAGCCCTGTCCATGCAATTATTTCACTTCAGGATTAATGTCCTCAACTCCAAAGGCTTTCCAAAGGCTTACACGGACATCAAGGAGGTAACCCTTCTTTTCCAGTAGGCAGGAACCTCCCTGGCATCAGTAATGGAATTAAACAGAGACATCAAAGGACCCGTCGAAGCCGACATGAGCAGGGGAAGCCAAAAACGTTCTGAGGCCCAGAAGAGTCCCTCAGATTTAAAGAGGACAAATCCTGCTGAGATTTCTCCTTCAAGGGAAAAGAGGATGGAAGCATGGGGGTCCAGAGGTCCTGCAGAGTACAGCTGTGCAGGTGCGAGGCAGGGCTGAGGGTGACAGGCACTCACAGAGTCCCCCACGGACACCCCACATGCACATCACTGGCCATTACACAGAAAGCACTCTCTGTGCTGCATCCTTCCCCTGTCCTTCTCAAGATTTGCACAGTCCCTGCAGAGGCAAGGCTCAGTGAAAAGAACCAAGGGGCCTGGAGAGTCACAGATCCCATTTTCAGCACTCCAGGATGGAGCTAGGGGCAGCACCAGTGACATACATCACTGTTGGAACTGTCTCTCTAAGAGACCTGTGGTAGCTGAGGGTCCCATCGTGACAGCAGACGAGGCTGGTTCCTGCCATGTATGGCATGATGTTCCCACAGGTTCCCAAGAGCAAGTTCTTCCTTGGCTTGCTGCCCCCAGCCTGGGCACAGTAGCAGTGCCCCGTGGAGCTCTAGGGCCACCACCTGCACTCCTGGCACAGCTGCGCGCGGGCGCTGGGGGGGACGAGTGGCACTGAGAAAGTGGGTAGTGCAGAAGAGCTTCCAGAGCTTGGAACCCATCATCTCGTTCCCCTCTACCACCATCTTGGTGCAGAGGTCAAAGCCGTGGCACAAGAGGGTCCTGTTGCCCACGAGGCAGATCCTGGGGGACACAGGCACTCAGCAACCAGAAAACTGACCTGGCCTTGGAGAGGGGATTGGCTACTCATCAGCGAGTTGGTGGTGCTGAGGCTGAGGGCTGCCTGCCCCTGGACATGCTCCAGCAGGGCCCCAAGGATGTCCTGGAAGAGGCCATCACTACTGGCCGTGGTGGGTATGATCCCACTCCCATGCACATGCTGCATTCCCACTCGGCTCAACAAAACTCTCGGATTCTAAACACACTTAATCCCCTTCTCAAACTGGACCTTGCTCCCTCTAGATCCATGAGCCCATAGGTTGAATATGCAACACGAGGCTACAGAGGATCAACGGAGCGACTGCCTGGACGGAAAGAGTGAACTTCATGAATAAAGGGCAGGCTCTGGGACATGAGGCTGTTGTGACAGAAATTAGTACTTAAGTGGCTTCAATACCTTGAAAAACTGCCCAAGCCTGACAAGCTGTGTGTCCCTGTTTGGGCAGCTCAGCCCAGTCTGTTCTGGGTCCAAGAAAGGCTGCACAGGGAGCTGCATGGTTAACTCAACCCCTGCAATTCTCTCCTCATCCCTTGTGGGAAGTTCTTAATATTGACCCTTTCCAAGTGAAACAAACGGAGATGCCAGGGATGAAAGAGAGACGGTGACATGGTGGTATTTTAGGTGACTCTGAACACCTAAGATCCTCGAGGGCTGGTGGAGGGCAGAAGGGGCACAGTGGAATAGGGAGGAATGACATGGGAGCTCAGGGCACCACAGGATGGGATGGGGGGGGATAGGTATAGGTGTGAAAGCCCAGGGGAACACAGGATAGGATGGGGAGATGAGTGGGATGGCTCTGAGAGGCCAGGATACCACAGGGTGGGATGAAGGGAATGGAGGGGTGGCTGTGGGAGCCCAGGGCACTGCAGGGCACTCAGTGCTGGGGTAGTGGCTACCAGGCCCTTCCTCTGGGCTGGTGGTGGGTCCAGGGCTGTCCCTGCCAGGCTGGGCAGGCACCAGCAGGACCACAGGTCTTGGAGATGGGCACCCTGAGCCTTGTCAGAGCCCACTGACGTGGGATTGTGATGGAGACTGAGCACTGGTGGGCCCTCCCTGCCTTCTAGGAGCTAGGGGACCTTTGGAACAGGGAGTGCTCCCAACCACAGCTTGGCAGTACCAGGCTGGAACTCACCAGACACCTACAGCACTAGCTGAATGCAACATCCTCCTCTTGCCTGGCTGTTTGGGCAGTATCCATGGCTTGTCCTGTCTGTGTGAGCCATGTCCAGCCCCACACGGCCAGAAGTGAGTGACAGTGCCCGTGGAGGTGGGGTATTGGCCCCAGTAAGCAATGGAGGTGAAGGGAGCATGAAGGGATCCCAGGGAATCCTCCCCAGTCCTGATCCCCACTAAGAACTGTGCGTGAAGGAAGGATGAAGGATGCTAAAGGATCCTTCCCAACCCTCATGGAAGACCCCAGACATCCTGCAAGCAACAACCAAGAAACACCCAAGCTGGCATACAAAGGGAGAAAAAACCAAGGAGACATTGTGGGAGAAGGACAGAATCCTTCAAGGGAAGGGACTGGGCTGCAGCGGGTGGAAATCTCCCAGCTGGAGGCACGGCACAGCTCATCCCCTTCTCCACAACAGCGTCCCACGCTCCAAAACAGGTCCCTGGCCCTCAGGAGCAGATATGGACGAACACACAGCCTGACAGAATAAACAGACAAACCCCAGGAATTACCGATGCCGGAATTATAGGAATTACATAAACATTTTTGGTTGATGGGAATTCCCAAATTTCTCTCAGGAGGTCACTGTGGCCACCATGGCAGCTGGGCAACGGCGGTGGGAGCTGGGATCTCTGCCAGGCAGTGAACTCCACCAGCACTGCCCCAGGCACCCCATGATCACCCTGCACTCATCTTCACATTGAATGGAAAACAGCAGCAACGACTGGAGATGGAATCCAGTTTTCTGGGAAAAATACAAATAAAACAGAACATAGTTCCTGGGTCAATGAGTTTATCCCTTGTTGAGATCTGTAGGGCTCCCTCGTACTCTCACACCGTGGAGATGGGTGATGTTCATGTGTTCTTCTCCCTGTCACGGCCAAGTGACCAAAACTGGCATTGGGCACTGCCAGTGTGGTGAGGGACTGGGATGGGGAGTGCAGGTATTTAATCCCAGTCATTCCAGGGAGGGATTATGGACTGGCAAAGGACACACCAATGCACTGTTGACCTCTCTGTTAGCGGTCCAGTCTGCTACAAGCTCTTCTTCCCTTCCCCAAGTGCTTCCAAGCAAACCGCTAATGTGGAATTGTGGCTCCAGGGAGGAGCACTGAACCTTCTGCTGGGCACCCTATATCACCCCTAGGCCACCAGCCCGGGGTGTCTGGCAGAATAGAGAAGCCTCCACTGTGCCCATGCTGGGATGTTCATAGGGCATGGGGGCACTGGCCTCACACACTGGTGACAGCTCAGGTGACGGGCTGCCCTAGGGGCACCAGAAGGGCATCTCAGGAGATCCAGGCAGGAATTCCCAATGGGTGCACAGCAGGACTGACTCTCAGGGTTCACACCAAGCCAGGAAGGAGGGCAGGCCCTACGTCCAGGTCCCATATATTCCCCTGCTGTGTCCCTTAACTCTGCTCCATGAAAGTGGCAGGACATTAACAAAGAGGTGAAGTTCCTGCAGAAGTTGCAACACCCCAACACCAATGAGTAATATGTTGTTATCTGTGGGAGCACATGGTCTGGGTGAGCCTGATCCACAAGTGTGGGGTGGAGGGAGAGCCAGGACCCAGAGGTGGGGATTTGGGGGGTGTTTGGACATATAGATGAGTGTTTGGACCCCATAAATGAAGTTTTGGAAGGTGTTCGGGTCCATAGATGAAGTCAGAGAGTGTTGGAACCCATAAATGTGGGATTGGGGGGTGTTTAGATCCATTAATGGGGGTTTTGGGCCCCACAGATGGAGGTGAGGGGGATGTTGGACCCCATAGATTGGGTTTGAGGAGCGTTTGGACCCACAGTTGTGAGGTTAAGGGGACCAAGGACACATAGATGGGGGTCAGGGGGCACTGGGCTCCATAGGTGGGGCTTGGGGGGCCATTGGGGCCTACAAATGTGGGGCGATCAGGGTGCACTTGGAGGGCACAAGACAGGCAGGCTCAGGGGCAGTCCTGGAGTGGGGCAAAATGTCCAGCGGAGTCTCTTGTGGGGCAGGGCCGCCCACCCCATGGCTGATGTGTGGGGCTCCATGCTGGCACTTGAAGCAGATTTGGGGCAGGCACTGACCTTTCTCTCTCCAGCTGGTTATGGAGCATTGTCTGGGCTTGGATTCGAAGGATGAGTGACAGCACCATGGGGCAGAGTTGTGGGGCACCCCACACACTCCCCCCAGTGCACAAGAAGGAATGAGCAGGAGATAGAGGTTGCAGCCATGCATGATTGGCTCTGAAGCAATCATGGACTGGAGAGCTGGAAGCACCTGTGTGGGAACATAGCACAGAGCTGCCTTTGGTGGAAAGGTTTGCAGGTAAGAGCCCAGAAAAATTCTTCCCTGAACAAAACAATTCCTAATCCTATTTTTACACTGTGGTAGTAACGTGCCCTACAAGTCCCAGGGTGGCTTTTACAGGAAGAGACACATTGCTCACAGAAAAGGAAAAACCCATCCTGAGCACTGCAGCCGAAGGGACGTATGGCTGGAGAGAATGAGTTATGGGGAGAGACTGATGGAATTTAATTTGTATGGCCTAGAAAGCTGGTGCCAGAGGGGGAACAGGATCACACTGTATAAATATCTGAAGGGCAGTTGTGTGAAGAAGGGTAAAAAAGTGACGCATGCAGCAGTTGTGGGAGGGACATGATGGACCGGAGCTGGGAATGGCTTTCTGAGGGAGCAGAAGGCTGTTACAGCCTGGTGGACAGGGAGCCAGGAATGTGCCAGAGCCTGCATGGTGCTGCCAGGGCAGGAGGGGGGATGATCAGTCTGGCATAAGCAGTTCATGGCCCTGACATCGGCTGGGGGCCAGGGCAGCACCGTCCCCAGCAGTGACCAGCCCACCAGTGCTGCAGTGGTGTTGGATGCTGTCCCTTCTGGCTCAGCACAGAGCTCTGGCATAGCTCTGGGTGCCCTGGCAGAGCCTGATCTTCCTTTTCCCTTTGCCATCACAGCCTCCCAAAGGACAGAACAAATAAGGTTGGTAAAGCCTTCTGAGATTATGAAGTTCAACCACTAACCAAGCATCACTACCATGGTCACCATAGTCACCACCAAGTGCCACATCCACGTTTCTGGAGCACTTCCAGAGATGGCGAGTCCACCATTGCCCTGGGAAGCCTGTTCCAATGCCAGTCCTTCCTGTGAAGAAATTTTCCTGAATTTCCAATCCAGACCTACACTGGCACAATCTGAGGACCAAGGCACTGAAAAACTGAATCCTTCCTAACACAGAAATTCCCTGCAGAATTTCAGCCTCAAGATGACCTGCTTCCCTTGGCCATGAGGAGCTTGCCAAGGCAGCCCAGGCTGAGGCTGTTTTGGACGTCCTTGGAGCACAATATCCCTGGGCTGGGCTGTGTGGGAAGAGCCCAGCACTGTGGTGGTGCTAGAATGAAGTGCAGTTCATTGCTATCTGTGTTCCTGACCCTCTCCCCATTCTTCCCTGCAAATCCAATCTGCTTTTTACAATCATATTTGCTGCTTCTTCTTCAAAATAAAAAAAAGGTTTTTCTCTCTGTCGTTGCCATGTGCAAACCCACACAAACACCAGGAAAAACCAGCTCTGTCTCCGCAGAGCCCGTGCCCGCAGAGCCCGTGTCACACAGGCAGAGCTGGAAAACAGAGAAAAATAGATTTTCCCTTCAGCCCTTTCAGACACATGACTGAGACTTATTATAGCAATAACAGGCACACGGGGTTCAGAGAGGCTGGTCCCTGTGTGTCCCTCCCTTCACTGATAAATCCCTTCACCAGTTTAAGTGGGGCAGGTTCTGATGGCAGCTGTCCCTAGAGCCCAACAATGCTTGGGAATGAACCTTCAGTGTAAGGAATCCCTCAGACTGGGGCCTTACTGGGAGGGAAGCCCACACTGTTAGGAAGAGCGTGCTGAGGGATGTGGGGGTGTTCAGTCTGGAGAAGAGAAGGCTCCAGGGGGACCTCAAAGCCACTTCCAATGCCTAAATGGGCTCCAAGACAGCTGGAGAGGGACTTTGGGCAGTGGCCTGGAGTGACAGGACGAGGGGTAATACTTTCCACTGACAGTGTTCAAGACCAGGCTGGACAGAGCTTGGAGCAATATGGTCTAGTGAAAGGTGTTCTTGCCCATGGCAGGGGTGTGGAATGAGATGTTCTTCAAGGTCCCTGCCAACCCAAACCATTCTGTGTCTAGGATTTACAGCTGATTTACTTGGCTTTCAGCCCAATGGATCTTCCTGACCCATCAGTTTACCAACAACACAGCATAAAACACAGAAGTCGTGTGTGCTGGCATCAGCAGCTGTCCTCCTCCCTCCCCTTCTCCTCCTCCATCCTCATCCACCACAAGACCAGAGGACCATGGCCACACACTGCAGGAGGCAGGAGCTCCAGCAGATCAGTCTCTGGGATGATTATCCTTTTATTCACTTATCTCCAAAGGGTTTAAAGTATGAACACACTTGGATATTTCCAAGTGCATCTGTAATTACCCAGGTTATCAGGAGGAGGGGAATCAGTGCTACTGATGCTCCATGTGTCCTGTAATTTCTGCCCAGCCAGCTGTGTGTTGTCATGGAGACCACATCTGTCACCCACTTCTTCCCAGACCTGTTAAATAACTCAGGTCAGCCAGACTTGCCCCCTTTGAGTATGTGTCCACCCCAGATTTTTCTCTTCTTTCTCTCTGATGGCAGTGTACCCTCAAACAGCAGCCGTGGGCTGGCTCCATTTCTAGCAGCCAGGGAAGGAGTGAGCATCCCAGCACCTGGGCACAGCAGCCAACTTAGAGCATGATGCCAAAGAGAACAGTGACAAAAAAGAGACACAGGGCAGGTGTCACTCTTCATTTAGTCCCGAGGGATCCATTCTAGTGGAGTGGTGGATAATGCAGCTGGGAATATGTGTCCATGTCCGTGTAAAGGGCCTCTCCTCAGACCCCAACTCAGAGCTGGGCATCACACTGCCCTTGCTCCCCAGCCTGAACTGGGCTCCTGCAGACAGAGCCAGGGCTGCTGGGCACCTGCTGGGCACCACAGAATCACTGAATCCCAGAATGGTTGGACAGGGACACCTTCCACTAGACCAGGTTGCTCCAAGCCCCATCCAACCTGGCCTTCAATAATTTCAGGGATGGGGCACCCACAGCTGCTCTGGGCAGCCTGTACCAGGGCCTCACCAGTTGGACACCAGCTCCCCACCCTGCCCAATGCACCCAGACTGGCTCAGCGGGAAGAGCCCTTTGGTGTGTTTGGCAGAGGCCAGCACAATTCTCACCTCAGCCAAGGAAATCCCCAAACTGGCCAAGAGCAGAATCCTCCCTCTCTAACCCACCCTGGCTTTGGCTCCCAACAGGCATACATCTACAACCTCAGCCCTGGAAGAGCCTTTTCCTCTGCCCAGAGCAGCTCAGGGTGCTGGCCAAGGGGTTCTGGCCTCACTGAGCCCTCCCCGGGGCTCAGCACAGTGTGCTCCCGGGGCTGCAGAGAATGGGATAGGCACTGCTTGGACACGGGACTGCTTCCGGACCAGAGCAACCCATACTTCATGTCACCACAGAGCAGTGAGAAAGAAACAAGCTCCAAGAGAGAGATCCAGGGACAGAACTCCCTGTCTGCCTGTCCTGGTCCACAGGAGCAAGCTCTATGGAGCTGCAGGTCTGAGCTGGGCCAGGATGTCCCCAAAGGACTGTGCCAAGCAGCAGGTATGGATTAGGACTGGGGAAGAAGCTCCAGCTGTTCCATGAATGAGGGATCCAGTCTTTGTTACCCCCAGGTACTCTTCTGCCCCAGTCACAGGTCCCATCCAGACCAGGAAGTATTGCTCCTGGTCCAGCACATGGCTCATCCCAGTGGTCACCAGGCACTGCACGGGAGGAGAGCAGCCTGTCCCCTGGTAAGTCCCTGCACCCTCAGTGGGTCCTCAGCCTGGGCAGGGGAGACATCAGTTCCCACCTCCTTCCTGGGGCCAAGAGGGATCTGTTCTTTTCCTACCTTAATTTCCTTCCCTGGGTGCCTCCACGGCCTCAGGACACGCTGCCATTCAGATACTACTATGATAACCCTAGTCCCTCTGTCCCCAAGCCCAGGCCCTGCTGTTTCAGGGCCGAGGAGGTGAGTGGTGAGTGTGGACAGGCGCTCACAGAGCTCTGGCTGTAAGGAGCTGTTTGAACATCTAATTAGATCTCAGCAAACCTCCTGGATGGTGAAGCTCCAGCCCTGCCACCCCCTCAAGACATCGTCCATGCTTGGATTGCTGTCTGATTCCCATCTACATAATTCACCATAATCCTCAGAAGTGACTCCAGCAGGGAGGCTCAGCACACGGCTCACTGGGTTTGATCCCCACTCCAGCGGCGTTAACAAGGCTGATGGCACAGAGCAGGAGCACACGGATGGCTCGGAGGCAGGGATACAGCATTAATCCCACCATCTGCTCTCAACCTGCTCCACTCTTCCACCCTCACCCCAAAATGCAGCACTGGGGGAGACCAAAACTCAAAGGAGGAAGGGGAGGGCAGAAAGGCTGCACCCTTGAGTGAGTGGGCTCACACCATGTGCCCCTCTCAGGTCTGAGCTGTGGGCAGGGCAGGGCTTGGTGGCGCTGGGGAGCCCAAGGGGAGCTCGGATTCTGTGTGAAGGGAGGGGACAGCTGCAGTCAGAGATGTGGCACCTGTCTCATCCACAGGAACAGCCCATCTACCTGGACCCAACACATGGGGACAGCCGAACATGACATCATACCCTGTGTATGCAGCATCCCACTGACACCTCTATCAACATCCCATGTGCCTGGAGCTGCCTCTTGTTGTCACACACAGAATAGGGACAGTCCTGCCAGACTGCCCAGGTACC
Source organism: Sclerurus mexicanus (assembly GCA_013396755.1). Lineage (NCBI taxonomy): Eukaryota > Metazoa > Chordata > Aves > Passeriformes > Furnariidae > Sclerurus > Sclerurus mexicanus. Next base: position 220,609 of record VWZF01005587.1, read on the forward strand.
TCACGTGTGCTCCCACAAGGCAGGTACAAGCAGCACCTCTTTTCCTGCCCATGTCTGCTGGTGGGCAGCTGAAGCTGAGGTTCATTCTGCCTGCAGAGAGCACCTAGCACAGTGTGGGGCATTCTCACATCACTCTCACTTCACTGGGCATCAGCCCAGCCCTCCAGGTGTGTGATAAGACAGGGGAGGTGGGACGGACCTTAAATGCACCCCAAGTTCCACTCCACAGCCTGTCAGCCCTGGGCATTGGCAGGAGGAGGCAGGATGGGTTTCAGAGGGGTTTCTAGAGAGTCCAGAGCTCAGAGGAGGATGGAGCTTGACCTGTCTTTTGCTGACAAGATGAGTCCAGACATCTGCAGCTCCTTCTGCCTCTGCACTGGGAAGAGAGTGGCTCAGAAGAGGAGGCACACAGCTACCATCCATCCAGGAACAACCTCCTCAGCTTTAGGGGTTGTTGGAAAGGGCTTGAGCCATCAGTCAGGAAGTGAATCTCTTGTGCCCTCAAAGCTTGGTGGTGCCTGCACCATCCTGGCCACGGGAAGCAAATCCTGCCATGGCTTGGGATCTGTGAGCAGGGAAAGGTGCTCTGCAGAGGCATTCAGAGCCCAAATTAGCTGCACTGGGCTCAATCTGAGATTTTGACAGCAGATTCCAAATTTATTTCCAAACTCACTCTGGAAATGTCAGCGTGCGGGTCGGAAGGAATCGGGTACATGCTCCCTTTTAAATAGCACCAAGCATATGGGAGGAGGATGATTACGTTGCTTCCAAGCTGCCAAAATTCTTTTCTGCAGCTAAAAATCTTCCCCAGAATGTCCCAACCCACAGTGTTTCTCACCACTGAAGGCTGTGGTGAGACTTTGCCATTGACAGTTGTGCTCTAAGCAAGAAAACACATCCCTCTGGTGTGGTCCCAGGGGGTCCCAGCTCTTGACAGCTGTGGGGTCTCCTGATTCCCATTGGAAAATGGAGCAACTCCTCCCCTCCTGCTGCCCTATCTTGGAGTGGGGGCAGAGATCTCTTTACAGAATCGCAGAATGATTTGGGTTGGAAGGGACCTTAAAGACCATCTCTGGATGTCCCTTAAAGCCATGGGCAGGGACATCTTCCACAGTCCAGGTTGCTCCAGCACACCAGCAGCCCAGCAGATGTTTGCAAACCTGAAGGGAAGCAGTGAAAGCCCCTTTAACTCCTGGGAGAGAAAGCCCCAGACTTCCTTGGAATGGCTTCCTGCAGTGTTTTCACCAGCTGTGACCCCAGTGCTTCCAGCAACAGGTCCCTCACAGGTCCTGCTCCGACTTTTCCAGGTGATAGTGCGGGTGACAGCTCCAGAAGGAGCAGTGTTCCCTCTGCTCCCACAGTCCAGACATGGGGTACAGGCCCCATGTTCAGCTGGGGCGAACCAGGGCGGGAGGAGATGGGATTGTGCTCTGGGCTCTTCAGAGCCCAGGTCTGAGCTGTGGGCAGGGCAGGCAGCCCACCAATTTCATCTCATTCCCTACAGGCCCACCCTCATTTTGGGGGCAAGCAATGGAAGCCACCACAGCTCACCTTTCCCAGGGTCAGCAGCCCAAAGTGTAAAGCAGTAGCACTCATGATATCCCTCATCCTCGCCCCAGTGAAGGGGAGACCTTAGAATCACCCAAACCTTCCCTGGCCTACCAAGGGACTGAAAAGAGCACAAAGAGCTGCTCTGTGCCTGGCAGGGGGTTCCTTCTCTCCTTAGCTGACACTAGAGCTTCTACAGGGAGCAGAGCGTGGGAGCCTTCCCACGGCAGGATGTGGCCAGCACCCGTTTCCAAATTCAGGAATACTGCCCACTCTCACCCAGCCTGTGGGAATTCCTTCCACACCCATGCAGGGGGCAGTCAGGACCAGGCACACACTGTCCCTCCAAAACCAGCCTCCACCAGCCATTGTCACTCTCCCAGCAAGACCTGAGAGGCCTAGGAGCCGTGCTCTCCCTTTGGGTGTGGGACTGACCTGCGACACCTCAGGATCCTACTCCTGGCCCTCTCTCTGATGCCCCAGTGACAAACATCCACCTGTGAATCACACATGGATTTGCTGGATCACAGACACCGAAATCTCACTGTCCTATACTTTCATCTACCTCTTCATAGTGCTCTCCATGCCCAGGACTTGTAAGAAGGCAGAAAGTGACACCAGCAGTCACAGAATCACAGAGTATGCCAAGTTGGAAGGGACTCACAAGGATCACTGAGATCAACCTGTAGCCCTGCACCCATTCCCAAGAGTCACACCATGTGTCCGAGAGGATCATCCAAACACTCCTGGAACTCTGTCAGCCTTGGTGCTGTGCCCACTGCCCTGGTGAGCCTGTTCAGTGCCTGACCAACCTCTGGGGGAAGAAAATTTTTCTAATATCCAACTTAACCCTGCCCTGACACAACTCCAGACCGTTTCCTGGGTGCTGTCTCTGGTTCCCACAGAGCAGAAATCAGTGCCAGCCCTTCCTCTGCCTCTCCCGAGGAAGTTGGAACTGCAATGAGGTCTCCCCTCAGTCTCCTCCAGCTCAACACACCAAGTGCCCTCAGTGTCCTCACATGCTTCCTCTCATGGCCCTTCTCCATCTTCTTTGCCCGCCTCTGGACGCTCTCAAATGGCTCAGTATCTTCCTTACATTGTGGCCCTGCAAACTGCCCCAATATTGTGGGTGAGGCCGCCCCACTGCAAAGCAGAGTGGGACAATCCCCTCCCTCGCCCAGCTGGCAATGCTGGGCCTGATGCCCCCCAGGACAGGGATGTCCCTCCTGGCTCCAGGCACTGCTGACCCGTGGCCAACTGGCCACCAACCAGAACCCCCAGGGCCCTTTCCCAGCACCGCTTTCCAGCATCTTATTTCCAGTCTGTCCATCCAGAGTTGCCCCATCCCAGGGACAAAATCCAGCACTTCCCCTTGCTGAACTTCCCATGGTTGGTGATTCCCAGGCCTCTGATCTGTCCATGTCTCTCTGCAGGGCCTCCCTGCCTTCCAGGGACTCAACAGCTCCTCCCAGTGTGGGGTCATCTGCAAACTTGCTCAGTGTCCCTTCCAGTCCTGCATCCAAGTCATTGATGAAGATGTTGAAGAGCACAGGGCCTGAAATGGAGCCTTGTGGAACCCCACTAGTGACAGGACACCAGTCTGATGTCACCCCAGTCACTGTCACCCTCTGTGCATGACCCGTGAGCCAACTGTTCCCTGTTCCAGGGAGAATAGGGCTCCGAAAGGGATGTGGAAGCTGAAACTGAGACACCGCAGAAAACTGAACCCAAACAGTAGTTTTATTACCAAAAGTGGCTANATGGCCCTTCTCCATCTTCTTTGCCCGCCTCTGGACGCTCTCAAATGGCTCAGTATCTTCCTTACATTGTGGCCCTGCAAACTGCCCCAATATTGTGGGTGAGGCCGCCCCACTGCAAAGCAGAGTGGGACAATCCCCTCCCTCGCCCAGCTGGCAATGCTGGGCCTGATGCCCCCCAGGACAGGGATGTCCCTCCTGGCTCCAGGGCCTGCTGACCCGTGGCCAACTGGCCACCAAC
>VWZF01005587.1:224443-254229 GCA_013396755.1 Sclerurus mexicanus
GTCTTCCCTAATTGAGTCTGGGGGTTTGCTTCATCCTCCTCCTCCTCTCTTTTTCCTTTGCGTGCCCTTGGAGGGCCATCAGCCAATCGTGAGAGACCAATTAATTGTAGTTTACAGAGAAATCTCTTTCTCAAGGCTAGAGACCATCTTTATCAGCCTGTTTTTCCATAACTTGGCAAAAGAAAACCCAGCTTCTCACAGGTGGCTGGGTCAAACACAGACCAAAAATATCCACATGGAATTCTACCTGAATACACTCACCCACCACAGGATGTGTTTATCCAGCTGTGGGCTGGACAGCTTGTCCAGAGGGATCCTGGGAGAGGCAGTATCAGAAGCTTTACTGAAATCCAGTCATCTGGCTTCCCCTGATCAGCCAGGTGGGTTACCTTGTCACAGAAGAAAATCAGGTTGGCTAAGCAGGACTTTCTTCTCCTGAAGCCATGCTGGCTGTGACCAATGACTGCACTGTCTTACAGGTGTTTTTCAGTACTTTCTAGAATAATCATCTCCATAACTTCACCTGGTACTGAAGTGAGACTGACAGGCCTGGAGTTTCCAGGCTCCTCCTTCTTGCCCTTCTTGAAAACTGGGACAATGTTCACCAGCTTCCAGTCAGCTGGGACCTCTCCAGATTCCCAATACCACTCAAGAGAGGTTTTGTGATGACATCACCAGCTCTCTGAGGATTCTGGGATGAATTCCATCAGGTCCCAGAGATTGAAAGGATCCAGATGGAGCAGCAGATCCTGCACAATTTCAGGGTCAACTGGGATTTGATTATTCTCACAGTCATGGTCCTCCATTTGAGGACACTGAGACCCACTTGGTCCATCATCCATTTGAAGACAGAGGCAAAAAAAGTGTTAAACGCCTCTGCCTTGTCTCTGTCCCTGTCTGGGAGGTGACCATCCTCATCCTGGAATGGGCCAATGATATTTCTATACTGCCTATTGCCATTAAAGTATTTGAAAAAAACTCTCTTTATTGTCCCCCACTTTTCTGGCAGCTTCAGCTTCAATTGAGCTTTGGCTGCACAAATTTTCTCCCTACAGCAGGAAGCAGAATCTCTGTATTCTTCCCATGTTACCTGACCTTGTTTTCACTGTGCAGACACCTTCCTTTTTTGCCTTATTTGCATGACAAAGTCCTTGCTCAGCCCAGCCACCCTTCCGCCTGTATTTCCCACTGGGGAAATACAGTGTGTTGGAAGGAGGCAGCCGGCCCCAAATCAGCGGGGGGAACAGAGTATTACCTGCTCTGTGGTCCCTGGGCAGAGCTCTGTCCTCGAGGCACGCTGTCAAGTGGTGCCACAAGGGGTGCCACAAGCCCACCTGGCAGGGTGAGGGTCCCAGAACCAGGAACTGGCCCAGAACATGCTGTCAGGGCAGGAGCAGGAGGAGTGTGGAGCCCAAGCAGTGGGAACGAGGTGGCACAGCTGCTCCCAGCTCCGCTCGCAGCCCACACGCTACTGCGTGGCAGGTGGGAGGTTTTTCTCTGCATTGCAAATCCCTTCTTGTTTGAGTGCTGCAGTGCTTCTTGGAAGGAAAACAACTCCTCTGGAGCAAGCCAAGGGGTCCAGAGCAGCACCAGCACCTTCTCCTGCTCCTGGCAAGTCCTGTCGCTGTCCCCAGGGTGCCTGGCTCTGTAGATAAAGCCAAAGCTTCCCTGGCAGGCAGCCTGGCTGGGAGCAGGACCAGCCATTCCTATTTCCCTGTGCTTGTCTCCAGCACAGACAGCCCCAGCTGAGCTCTCCTTTCAGAACTGGGAAGGAGGAGGAGGAGAAGTCAGAGGAAAGAAGGCTCCCCTGTCTGCGGGGACTGGCTGGCAGCAGGACAAGGGCTGTGGGAAATGGGGGGAGCACGCCTGAGACTGTGGGCCAGATGCTGTGGGGGTGTCCATGCCATGGGGATTTGGATGCAGTCAAAGGACCAAGGCTGGGGGAAAACTGGACTGGGGGTGGTGGGAATTTGTTCCATTTTGGCATCCGGTATTGGGCAAGCTGCTTACCTCTGCCTGGTCTATGCAGGGTCTCCGCACTGAGCCCCGGGAACAGGGCTGCCCCTTTCCCGGAAAAGTGATTCCATTGTTATTAGAATCATTGTCCAGGTTATTGCCAATCTCAGCAGGTGTACATCGCCAGCACCCAGCACCTGCTTCATACACCTATACCTTGTTCTCCTGCCAGGTACATGGCACTGCTGGGTGGGACAGTCTAGGAATCCACAGAAAAACAATCCCTATATGCACAAGTTCCCCCATCACCAGGGTTTTGGGAGTCACCTTAATGCTGGGCACCACTATCCAGGGAGAGAGAGGTTGGGTTTGTGGTCCTCAGGGATTCAGGGATGGGGTAGTCCAGAGACTGCCTGCAAAGTCCTTTCCAGGTGACAAGCCTTCAGGGGAGTTCAGCCCTGGGTGATGAAGGGGGCAGGAGCACTGGGGAGCCCAGATTCAGTAAATGTCCAGGGAGCCCCTCAGGAGGAGAACATCTGCCTCTAAAAGCCATGACTCTCACTCTAGGCCTGGTGACACCAAGCAAAGGGAGTGCAGGGAGGAAGATGAACTCTCAAGGGGCTCTCACAAGGGGCAAAAATAGCCTATATGCTTGGCCCAGTCCTAGTGGGACTGTTCATCTTGATGAGAGCTGAGAAGGAGAAAGAATAAAACCAGAAATCCCTGAAAACAAAGGACAGCATTCTCCAGCAGCAGAGCCATGTCTGGGGCAGGAAACTGGGGGTGGATTTCAGGCACCAAAGCTTCTGAAAATCAGCACTAGGGGACATGTGGTGTCGGGAGGTGCCAGATCCACCTGCCCTTGGCCAAGTTACTCCACAGGCCTGGCTCTGCTCCATCCTCCCTACCACAGCATCCACCACTTCACCTCTCTGAATTCAGGCAGATCAACTCTTCAAAGTTTTCTCTTTCATCTCCACACAACCAAAATCCACTGCTTGACTGGACTGTTTTTTATCAAGGTGACTATAAGGATCTCCACTTATTCACTCCAATATGTGTCTGGGGGATTCTCCTGCTGTCCCTGCTTTGGTGCCAGCCAGAAGATGGATCTGCAGAAGTCTTTTTTGACAGACACTTTTTTGACACTGCCTTGAAAACATGTGGCCCAGGAAAACAGACACCAACCCTTAACATTCAGACTTGCCTTTATCCAGTCTCCAAACCTAGCAAATGTCACCACCTTGCCTGTGCATGGGGTACCTCCCAGAGGCACAGGCAGGGCAGGAACACTTCCTGTGCACACATCCTTGGCCTGACCCTCAAGCCTCACAGGAACACAAGCAAAGACTTCTCCAGGGCTTTCCCCACTTCACATTCCAGTTGGAGAGGAAGAACCAGATCTGCCTCTGCTCCCATGGCATGGTTTCTCTAGCATGCTGGGTAGGGGCTGGGGGCAGCAGGCAGGTAACCACAAGGAGGGCCATGGCTGCCTGGGCACAGAGGTCAGGCTTCAAGTCCCCCATCTCAAGCACAGAGTACCTGGCACCTGGCTCTTGTCTCGCAGCATCACCCACGGCAGCAGTGCGGGACTGGGCTTGACACGAGCATCTCAAATTCCAAAGAGCTATAGCATGCCAATAGACTGCCAGGGAGGAGCAATTCTCCCCATCACCACCCCCCTGATCAGGAGCAACAGGAGAGGTTGGGGGCACAGAAGAGAGAGACTGCGCACACACATGCTGGAGTTATATGTGAATTATTTTTTCCTCACCCGTTGCTTATAGAATAGAGAAGGGTAAAAAAAGATGGGGAAAAAATAGCAAAATAAAGCAAACCCAACTCCAATTTCTATCTTAATGAATAAATGAAATGCATCCCAAGAGGCAATTAAGTGCTTCGAACCAAACATGTGTCACCTACATAAAAAAAAGAACTGAGAGAGAAATTCAGCAGCTGCAATGATGGGAAAGAGGCAGCTGGGTGACTGTTGGGGAGCAGCGGACCAGAGCCGGTGCTCCCACTGTAGCGTGTGGGTCCTTTGGAGGCTGGAGTCTCACAGTTGTGGGGGTCCCAAAGGCCCAAGTGTACTCCCAGGGGTTTCTCCTATGCTAAGGGCATCACTCTGCCCTGTGCAACCATCCACCTTTGCACCCCATGGGGACTAGGACCATTTGCTCCTCCAGGGAACACCCAAGCCCATCTGATCCCCTTTCCTTTGTCCTTGCTGCTGTCCTTGGAGCAGCCATCACCAGACCCATGCCCAGTTGACAGGTGCGGGCTTTGCTGCTGGTGCCTGTGCTGGGGAAGAGCTTCTCTGCAATGCAGAGGGGCAGAGGGTTGTGACTGGGTTGGGCATGACCTCAATCCTCATCCCTATACAGTGGCCACCCCAGGTGCACAGTTCATCTCCATCGATGTATGCCTGACCTCCATTCTCATCCCCAAATCTCCTTCAGAACCCTGCACCATTGCCAGAGCCTTGATGTTGAGGATAGACATCCAGTATGAGAACCACATGCTCTCTTCTTCAGTGCCCCCCAAACTGTCTTTCACTGGCCCAAAGAGGGGGGCAAAAATATAAGTGTGGTTAAAAAACATGGTGGATTTTCCTGTGACAATTTACAGCAGCAGCTGCACTGAGGAAGCCCCATGCTGTGATGACCCTAAGCTCTCAGCACTATGAGCATTTTGGAGAAGCTGTGTTTTACTTCTGAGTGGTGCCATGGCCATGACAGGGCACACACACCAGTCCCTATGCCCCCCTGGGGTCCCACAGCTGTTGGCTTGTGACAGGCTTTGATGAAAAAGACCCTGACACACTCTTGGTCCTCACTGGGTTTTATGACTATCTTCTCCCTTTGGGAGCCAAATCCAGACTCTTTGAATGTTTGGATTTGGCTGGGCTGAAATAGCATTCTGGAACACAGCGGGAAATCTTTCCTCATGTGGGAAAGGCATAGGATTTATTCCTCCATAGGTCTACCCTGCCTACTCACTGTGCCAGCTGTTTTAAAATGAGTTCATTCCCCTTGGACCCTTTCAGCTGTGACAACCCTGCCCAAATCCAGAGCACTGCCCTTTGCACAGCTTGTGTCTTCTTGAAGGAGGAATACAGGCTTCCCGTGGGCTGGAGAGAGCTGAGACATTCCCTGCAGGAGTCTTCTTCTCTGGATTGTTGGAGGCGGTCAAGCCTCTCCATCCTGCTAATGCCCAACCTGCCCACAGTGAGCCCAGAACCTTGGGGACCACATCAGGAGCTAACAGCGGACAGCAGAGAGCAAACCATTGACCCTGTGCCTGGAGAATGTGGGCGCTCCTAGGTCTGACCACAACTTGGCTCATGGCTGCCTGGTCCCCATGGGCAATGCCCCTGGATGTCCCCATGCTCTGGCACTGCTCCAGCCACTGCCAAGCATCCCAGCCATCACCTGGAGGACACATGGTCACAGTTTTCACTGCACCCAGAGACACTAATAAGAGTGTCCTCCAGCCACTGCCCCTGGCCCTGGGGTGATGCCAGCACCAGCTCACCCTGAACAGCCCTCATGCCCCCTGCCCTGTCAGCAGTGCCTCTCCTGTTCACTGCCATGTGGTCCTCAGCCTCTTCTCACCTCACAGAATAACAGCACCCTGAAAGAAGAGAATCCACAGCTTCCCAGCACCCACACCCTTCTTCAGCCTCTCACCCCACAAAACCTCCTGGAGTTGGACCATGCCCCAATCAGTGACCTATCCTAGACGAGCCCAACCTGCAGTGCTCGAGCACTCACAGTCTGGACGTGGCTTTCCAAGGTGACACAGGTCTCCAAAGGGACACAGCTCTCTGAGGTGATGCTGCTGCAGGACACTGCTGTTATCCGTGGGCCGGTGGACGCGGGTGGTCCATGCACTGCGGGGTGGGCAGAGCTGGGGGGCAGCTCTGTGACCACACTCACCGGGCACCTCGGCCTGAGGAGGGAAAGTACAAGCATTAGTCCAGCAAGAGGTAGAGCAAAGGAACTCAACAGGGATACAAGTCCATCCCTGGCTTCTCCAAGTGTGGCCATGGGTTCATTAGCTCATCATAAGCAACCAGTCCAGTGAATGGGTGGTGGTCACACTGCTGAGGTCAAGTCTTCAATGTCACCTAAAATCCTGCTGGGATCCTGTCCAAATGGACAGCACTGTTCCCCCGACTTCAGGGACTCCATGGCTGTCAGAGACCAAGGACTGGGCTCCAGCTGGATGAGGGTGTTCACGAATGTCAACAGCCTCCAGCCACGCAAAACTTTTGCCTTAGGACTGTTGATGTACTTAGTGTCATGGAATCATTAAGGTTGGACAAAGCTTCTAAAATCATTGAGTGCAACTATTAACCTAGCACTGCCAAGGCCACCATTAAGTCATGTCTTCAGGTGCCACATCCACATGCCTTTGGAACACTTCCAGGGACAGTGACTCCACCACTGCCCTGGGCAGCCTGTTACAATGCCTGACCACCCTTTGCATGAAGAAATTTTCCCTGCCATCCAATCTATACCTCCCTGAGCTTGTGCCACCAAGACAGGGCACCTTTCTGCTGCTCTCTGCCAGCCTGGCTCACACACCAGTGACACACACATCTGTCCTCCACGTGCACTTCCAAAGAGCAGCTTACACCCTGATCAGATCAGAGGAAGAAAACTGCATTGCAATAAATCCATGGAGGAAACTGGCTGCTGGGGCTTTAATCAGAGGGGAGCCTTCAAGATAAGAGCATTAAGTGGGGATGAAGAAACCTTGGTGCAGGGATGGTCTGAGCTGGTCCCTCATCTAGGATGCAGCAGAATGGGGCTGGCTGTGCCAGCCCCTTGCACCTAGGAGCAGCTCAGCACACCCCATCTGATATGACCAGTCTCTCCAAGCCTGCAGGAGAGTGGGGAGCTCCAAGAAGGGCAGGGCACAGGACAAAGAGCATTGCTCCGAAAGTTCATATCTCATATCAGGAGCTTGAAATTCCAAGTGGGAAGAAGGACAGCACAGTCTTCACTGGGAGACCTTAGAGGAGGGTGCAATCTGTCCCACAGTCCCTCTTTCCAGCGAGGAGATCTGTCACCTCCCAGCTCTGACTGCACTTCAGCCCCAGGCAGACACTGGATTCCCTTCTCTGGGTTGTCCTTCTACTTCTGGAATGTGGGCCAAGAGGCAAGGTGCACTCTGCAGGACTCTGCTCCTTCCTCAGAACCTCAGATTCCCTGAGAGCCATGCCCACCTGGCTGACCTCCAGCCTCAGCTCATGCACCAGGGATAGGATAGGAGCTGCTGCAGCAAGGCAGGCACAAGCCACTTGCTCTCCAACTTGCTTCTCTGGAAAAGCCAGGTACTCTTCCTTCCTCACGTCCCTGTAGAGATAATCCCCACAGCAGCACCAGAGGAGAGGAAGGAAATAAGTGTCCACCTTGGATGAAGGCTGACAAGAGCTGTCTGCTCTCATACATGGTTTGTACCTGAAGAAACTGTGCCAGACAGGTAGAAGCCGCTTGGAATGTGACCAGTGGTGAGAGCTCATGGGGGGGCGCGCCCTCCTGCCAGAGCAATCAGTTTGACACCAGTGGGGACTGAGGTAGGGGCAGTAGCAGACGCAGGCCCTCCTGTGCTCTGCTGGCTTAGCCCTGGCTCAGCAGGAGATGGATGGAGACAGCCCTGCAGCCTGGTGTAAGAAATTGAGGGAAGAACATTTGTAAGGCAGGAGACAGCTGGATTAAAAAAGTGAAGTCCAAAAAGCAAATGAAAAGAGAAGCATTGATGATGGATGGGGAACGCAGTACCTCAGTCCAGCTTTTCCATGGATGTGCTGGTGAACAGCAGCAAGGCAAGAAGATCTGAGAACAAACCACCAAAATAGCATGGGCAGCCACAGGGGCTTAGAATCATACAATCACTGAAGTTGAAAAAGCCCTCTAAGACCATCAACTCCAACCCTTAACCCAGCACTGCCAAGCCTACCACTAAACCAAGTGCCATAACCACACATTTTTTGAACAGTTTCAGGGATGGTGACTCATCTACTGCCCTGGGCAGCCTGTTCCAATGCCCGACCACCCTTTCCATGAAGAAATTTTCCCTAATATCCAACCTGAACCTCCCCCAGTGCAGTTTGAGGCTGTTTCCTCTCATCCTGTCCCTTTTTTCCTGGGAGCACAGCCCGACCGCCATCTGGTCCCACCCTCCTGTCAGGGAGTTGCAGAGAGTGAGAAGGTCCCCCCTGAGCCTCCTTTTCTCCAGGTTGAGCCCCGCTAGCTCCCCCAGCTGCTCCTGGTGCTTCAGCCCCCTCCCCAGCTCCATTGCTCTTCTCTGGACACAGAGGCTGTGTACCAGGTGCCCAGGTGACACTGCTGCCCCGCACAGCCCTGCCAGTGCCTCTTCCTCTGCAATGCCAGGCCCTGGCCCTGCGTCTGCAGAGCAGAGCTCCCCAAACATCTGGCATGTGCTCCTTGAAGGCACCCAGAGACTGCCCTGACACAATAGAAAGGTCATTACTGCATTTTGCTTTGCTAATTGCTCCTGATCAGATGTTTTCTTGGCAAAGGGGAAAAGACATTTGGGTTGAAGAAAAGTATATTGAGTTCATAAGACAGAAGAATTTCAAACTCCTCTGTTTGCACTAGGAGTGAGCAGACATAGCCCCCTGCAAAGGCTATGTCAAGGCCAGGTAGCCTGGTCAGAGCCTTGGGATATGTCCCATTGAAGATGGGGAGAGAGTGGATGAGCCAAGGTGAGCCACTGCCCATGACTGAGGAGGGTCAGACTTGTCACCCCCAGAGTGGCCTCCTCACTCCACCATGGGGAGGACAGAGTGGGAGGTCACAGTCCTATCATTCCAATTTTCCCCATTCTTGTCTCACTGATGCAGCCATTGGACCCCAGGCCCGTCACAAGGCACAAACTGCTGTGCCACCCTTCCTGTCTGACATTAGGCCACCACCATGACATCTCCACACTCTCCCAGTACAGCCCAGGGACCACCTCCCCACACTCTACTGCCTTTTCCTTCAGGACCAAGGTAGTCTCTGATAGACTCCAATTCCTGTTCCCTCAGGCCCGAACACCAACCAGAGCCTCCCTGTCCCAGTTGCCTTCCAAGCTATTTCCTGCTGGCTCTGAAACTCAGCTGGGGCTGGGAGAGCATACGTGACTGCCTGGTCCTGGCAGGTCATTGCTACACAGCACTGCCCTTCTTGGTTTTCTTTAAAATCCAGTTTGCTCCAGTCCCTGGACACCCCATGTACTCACAAGACCCTGAAACAAACATTGAAGCACTTGCCAGGAGGTTTCTCAGACTGAGAGCCACAAGCAGATTCATCTCAGCCCTATCATTTCCCAGTGGGCTGCGGACAGTGGTATGAGGCTGTCCCTGCTCTAAATGTCCCACCTCACTGCAGATCCCACAACAGCACGACAGCAGCAGAAACACCTTCTCCAGTATGCCCAATGAGTCCTACATGTCTCTTGCAACTGGGTATCATGGGATACAGAGGGGTAAGGCCTTGCCAAAGAGATCACAGGGAGCCAAGAGAAGAGCTAGGGATGGAGCTTAGACTTCCCAAAAGCCCTGACTCATGGCTTCTTGATCCTGCACACAGGTGGACCAGGAGATAGAGCAACCCAAGAGTCTCCATCTCAGATGGATGGGGATGCTGTGTATAATGGTGCTCGGGGTCTGCAACATCATTCCCTGGAGAAACACTCTAGATCACCATCCAGCACGATCCAGGTAGCAAGAAGCACCAGGCCCCCATCCAGCCATGGAGGAGAAATGCCAGGATCAATATGGCCATCATCACTGAAATCTCCCACCGAGGACTTAAAATCCATGCTGGAATATTAGTACAAGAGTCCAGTCCCCCAGTGCACCAGTACAGCAAGACCAGTGCTCGGGAACACTGGTGCTGGATCTGAGGAACTGGTTTCCTCTTCCTGGACAGATATCACCATTGATCCCAGCCCGAGGGCAGCGGGAACCTCCCCAGACCAGGCACCCACAAGGAATCTGGTAGAAATTTAACTGAGGAGAAGGTTCAAGAAACAAACAGCCCCAGCTGGACTGGGATGAGTCATGGGGGTCAGGCAGCTCCAAACCTAAGGGGCAGAATGACTCCAAAACTGGAGGAGCAGCCAGCAATGTATAGAATTGCCTGGCAGAGACAGATCAGAGGGAGTGCCACCCAGAGAAGCCGCTCTCCTTCTGCTGGCCAAAATCTTGGGTGCAGAGTCCCTGCCTCAGGGTTGGATAGATGGATGGGCACCAGGAAACTTTGGGGAGGGCTCTCAGTGCCACCAACCTGGAGGATACAGATTCCTCCAGGGAAGGAGAAGAGCAGGACCTGAATGTCAGAGGGGTGGAGGGTCCCCAGGGAGAGGCTCTCCTGGTCCCCATGTGGGCCAGGCTGGATTTGGTTGTGGGCGAGCTGGAAAGGACAGGGGGCATATCTCAGTATCCCAGCAAGGCAAATATCCCCTAAAACAGCCACCAACAGCTGTATGGCAGTGACACAGTTCACTGGCTTCTGTGTTTCCAGCACTCTTTGGAGGTTAGGAATAATCTCACACCACTGGGGGTCTGTTTTGCACACAGCAAACCTTGGGGCCCAGGAAATGCTAGTGGGGGGTGAGGGCTTAGGACCTTCATCCCAGGCTGCTGGAGGAAGAGGAAGTAGTTCCTGGCTCTTGGCCAGGCAGTTCAGGGGAAGCAGAAAGAAACCCGGACCTGAGCCACGGTGCCTGGCTGGGAATGCCAGAGGGAAAATACACGACTGCATCAGGTGTGGATCCAGCCCCCTCATACACCTTGTCACTTACAGCCCCCCCCCCACAGGTGGTGTCCCCTCCATGCAGCACCACAGGTAGGAGCATATGGACCCTGGTGTGGGGAATGGGCATCCAGGACCGATGGGCAGCAGATGCCGCAGGTGCTTCCTGCAGGGTACTGTCATCTCTGACGTACACTGCCATCACCACGGAGCAGTGCCATTGCTATGGGGCGCTGCCATTGCTGAGGGACACTGCCATTGTTGAGGGACATTGTCATTGCTGAGGGCACTGCCATCACCATGGGCACTGCCATCACTGCCCGACTTGCCAGATTGTTCCCTCCACCTGCCGAGCCCAGCGCAGTTACTTTGTTTTCCCAGCTGGATCAGATCGACTCTTCCCCTTTAACGCACCGTGCTGAGCTGGAACAAACTCAGTCTCTGCGCAGGGCCTGGGCAGGGTGCCGGGGGCATCGGGGAGCCCTGTGGGGAGCCACAACGAGGACAGTTCTGGCAGGTGGCACAGCCCCAGCTCTCACCTCGTGCCTCACACATGCCCACACACATCTCCCCACTGCTCCAGGGCTGAGGACCTGAGCATGGAGAGGTACCTCTGGAGTGAAGAGCTTCCTCCCCAGATCCCAATCCAAGCACGACTCTGCTCTTTCCCTCCTTTCAATTGCCCATTTCCCAAGTTGCTTACCATCTTTCCACCTAATTACACCACTATCCTGTGGGCATGAGCCACATGGCAGCTGGCATCTGCACCAGCTCCCAGAAAGGACCTTGGCAGCTCAGAGGACAGCGGGAGCCTTTCTGCCTTCCAGGCTTCCCCCGAGGCAGACAAGGATTCTCCAGCAGGAGTGACAACATGCACTTTCAGCCCTGTGGTCACTGCTCTCCAGCGCAGGCTCAGTTCTGCCAGCTCCAAAGGCACTGAGCCTGTGGCTCCCATGCTGGGACTGTCACCTTCACTGGGGCCCTCCAGCACCATCCCCCTGAAGAAACTCCCTGGCTAGATTTACCACCAGTCTCAGGCGTGGAAATCTTTCTCCCCCAGTTTTCCATCCCCAGCTTCATGGCAGTACAGCCCATAGATCAGTCAGGTTGTGTGCCTGTGGGAGGTATGCTGTGGAGGAGCAAGGGCTGCATATGGGATCCTTTAGGGAGCAACCTGGGTGGGTGGCATCACTGCCAACCTACTTCTTCCCTGGTGCAAGGTGAGGTGGAGCAGAGAGGAAGAAGCTCAACAGAATACTGAAGCTCTCTGGGATGACAGCCATTGGGAACACCCAATCTTGATCAGACAGAACACCCCTAGAGTCTCATGGCTGGGAGATGCCCAGGGTGGAGTGCCAGCAGGCACACAGCTTCTGAGCAGCAGCCTGAGGACTGGGGGTAGGACTGGCTGGTGCAGCTGTGCTGCCCAGCTGGACCCAGAAAGGACAACATCATGCAGTGTCAGGGTCTAACTGCAGTCACAGGCAGTGCTGGGACATGTGTAGGGATGCACTGGGCATTCCCTCACCTGGGACATGAGGAAGAAGGGGATATGGAGATGCCCTTGGCAGCTCGCATCCTGCCCTGCTGGGAGGGAGGGCATGCAGGCAGGGTTGAGGGGTGGACATGCTGAGGGATTCCAGACAATGAGGGTCCCATGGGGCTGTCCATCCTAGCAACAAGGCCAGAGTCAGGTCAGTGTCCAGTGAGCTTTGTTTCACACTTCCACTCAGCCTAAGCTTGTTCTGACCTGGGTGCCAAAGGCTCATCTGCTTCCCAAGCTTCTGTGGCCCTTTGAGAAAAGCCCTCTACAAGTGACACGTTCTCAGGTGCTTGGGCTGCACAGGGGTGAGGTGCTGGACCGCTCAGAAACCGAGACAGTGGCACAGGTGTCCCCACTCCAAGGACCTCAGCACTCTCCTGGCTCGGATGGTGACTTCATCTTGAGCCTCACTGCGGTCCAGTTGTCTGTGTTGGATGAGTTTAATTCAGTGGCCTCTCCAAATAAACCCTCCCCAGCCCCCTCCAGCTATCACATTTTCAGATTCCTTTTGCTTAAAATAACAACCAAACCCCTGCCATAAGGGGCTTGCTCCTGCCCTGCTGTAATAAAGAAGGAAGATGAAAAGACCATGGGAAAAATTGCTTCTGCAGTGCCTCACAGTCACTCCAGCTCTGTGCTCTCTGTCCTTATTCCTCCTTCTCCTTTCCAGGAGCTGTCTGTAACTCTTTGATAACACCCTCGTCTCTTCCAAAAGCCGGGTGTCCCCTCCTGTCTGTGCTGCCAGAGACACGTCATATGTCCCTTTGATGTCAGGATAATGTATAGACGCAGCACCGTGTGCATGTGTGACAAATATAAACAGCCAGTTCTGTCCCAAATTTTGTAATTCAGGGAGAAAAAGGGAAAACAAGTAGGAAAAAAAGTCTTACAATTAATTTTCCCTGTTCACACATGCACACAGAACTGCTTTGTGCAGCCAGGGACCCCCAAAATGCCAGCACCAGAGCTGAGCTAGGGATGTGCGGGGCCCTACGGACTCTGGGGGTCCTGCACATCCCCTTGCCCTGCTGAGTCCCAGGGACAGCCCTGACAAGTCTCTGTGCCCAGAGGTGACACTTTGCAGCCCAGTGACAGTGTGGAGTAGCTGACAACTACCCTCTTACAGCAAAATAAGCAGCTCCAACGCCAGGTTTGGCCAAAAGCAGTTTGAAGATGGATTTGCAGGAATATCTCACCCACTGGCAGCGCAGGTAGCAGAGCTGCCCTGCTGAGCCTGACGCCTCCAGCAGCCCACATCCCTGTGGGGCTGCTGCTGGCAGCCCTGGAGTCTCTGCCCCAGGGTGGCAGGTGCCTGTGGAGCCCCCAGAAATCTCCCACTGTTCCCTCTGCACAGTCTCTCTGACTGAGGAGGGTTTTCTCTGATCCACATGAGCTGGGACATTCCTGGTTAGGAAAGAGGATGATCCCCGTCCCTGCCCTGCCAGCGTGGAAGCAGCCCTCTGGCTCTTGCTTCCAGCCCGAGCCTTGGTAAACCTTCCCAGCACTGAGGACCAAGCTCTGACCCCAGTCCCACATGGCTTGGAATGAGCAACGTCCCAAGAGGTTAGTTCAGATGCATCCAGCATCCAGAGAAGATGGATGGGCACAAGGAAGTCTGTTCTTAGACCCTGGGGTCATCCCTTGGCTCTTGACCTCAGTACCAGCAGGGACACATCTAGCTGCAGACAGGGCATGGTCTGACCATGCAGGATGAACAGAGCAGCCCCCAAAGACCCAGCACCCCTCAGTCCCTCAGGCCCCATGGGATGCAGCACTGTTGGGAAAGTATGTAGAGTTCAGTGTCCTCCAGGGCCCCCTCCCTGCCTCTCACACTCAGCATCCTTTCCATTTCCATCTTCACATCATGCTCCTGCAGTGGTTTCACAATCAGCCTGGCATGTCCCTGGGCCCATACACTCTCCCAGGTACCTCTGCAGAAGCCAGACCTCTGTGTGCTGCCAGCACATGGAGAGAGGATTTTGATCCCACCAACCCCTCAATTCATCTAAACCAGTGCCAGTGCTGGTGTCAACACTCCCACTGCACATGGAATGGCTGGATGCAGATCTACTCCAGGAGGGGAACACCTGTGGTGGCTTGACCCCTGGTGTGCCTAAATCAGCCAGAGAATGCCCGGGGCCACAAACATCTCTGTGGGGAGTGTAACAAGTGTGGCAGGCTGGAAGGCGAAGCCCATGGCAGTGATGACAAACTCCTTGTGACTATCTCAGGCTCTTGCTCACCCCAGCTCCATGACTCACTGCTCAGGCAGCACACAGAGGGCTGGGTGGGCATGGGGGACACTCACCTCCAGCAAGGACTGGGACACCTGCCATCAGCAGATACCGGACAACACGTCCCACTGGGGGCAAGACCAGGGCAGTGAGCTGGGCACAGTGGTAGGACAGGCTCTCACAGAGAGCTGGATCCAGGCTCTGACATGCACAAAGGTCCTGCTCCATGGTGACTATGCTCTGCACAGTGACTCTGCAACTCATGGTGATCCTGCTTCTCATGGTGACATTGCTCCACGGTGACTTTGCTCCTGTGCTTTGTTCACTCCAAGCCATGCATAGTCAGGCCTGGCTTGAAGTCTGTCTTTCAGGAACATCTCATTCACCCCCACAGCAGCTCTCCCCTGCTGACCTAGAACTCTCTGTAAGACCAGGGACTGCAACTGACTGCATCTCCTGAGGCTCGTCACTCCCTGCTCCAGCCACACTGCCCCTCTATCCCCCAGACACCTCCTCCTGCTTCTCTGGGAGCTGAGGGTCACCACTCCCTCCATGAATATGTGGGCAGCTGCCTCAGAGTGCAGCTGTTATGGGGAGCGGGGGTTGCAAAAATGACTTGCAAAACTGGAGCATGTGGCTCCTGAAGCCTCCACAGGTGTGACTCTGCAGCTTTCCTGCAAAATCGCTTCCTTTCCCCTTCTCCCTCTGGCTGTGGTGCAGCACTGGGACTGGGGGACACAATGGTGCCCTCCTTATCTGTGCTGCTCACCTGCCCTCTCTGAACACTCCAGACTTCCCCTATTAATGGGAACCTGAGACAGAGGTTGGGTTTATCTAAGCCAGAGTCACTAGGAACCCCAGAACCCTGCTCTGTCATTAATGGTGAGTAAAGCACAGTGAGTCACCACTGCCATTATCAACACTCT
The DNA here is from genome assembly GCA_013396755.1 of Sclerurus mexicanus. Classification (NCBI taxonomy): domain Eukaryota; kingdom Metazoa; phylum Chordata; class Aves; order Passeriformes; family Furnariidae; genus Sclerurus; species Sclerurus mexicanus. The sequence continues at coordinate 239,874 of VWZF01005587.1, forward strand.
TCTAAAGGCTGGGGAAATGCAGCAGGAAAATGCTGTTCCTTGAAGCCACTGCTTGTAGCTGTTTCCTTCCATCAAGATCTTTGCTCTGCGACCTGGGACTGGTTCCGAACAACCAGCCCTGCTCCACAGGCACTTGCTCGCCTGGGTCAGACTCTTCATGTCAGGATTGACAAGATGAGCCATGTCTGCCACAACCTCTCCATGCTTCATGGCTGCTCCTCGCATGAAGCCATTTATAGAGTTAATGCACTCAGAACAGACATGCTTTTCCCAAGCTAATTGATGCTAAAGAGACCACCATGAAGGAGCTGCTCAGTGCCACCTGTACTGTGGTGAGGGCAGCATGACTGTGTCCCACATACTCCTCAGTCCCTTGGTCTGCATACCGCTGATCCTGCCTGTCACCCCTGTTCATAAACTTGGAGCTTTCTGTGACCCAAACATCTCTGGTCATGTCCCTGCCTGTCACTGGGACACTGGGACATGTGACCATCACACCAAACTTCTGCTTCACATGCAGCTCCAGATGGCCCCAGTTCAGCCCATCTCTGTGCTAGCCTCCTTTCCCTGCCCATCCAAACCGGGTCTGCTCCTGCTCACCACCTTGTCCTCTGCTTACCTCATGCCCTGATCACCTCTTCCTTATATCTTAATTTTTCAGCTTTTTGGTGGTTTTTTTGTCCCTGCTTCCAGGTCTCATTTTATCATCAGCCTTGAAAAAGAAAACACTTACCAGCACACCTAAGATCAGACTAGTGCTGGGATGGGTTTGCCCTGAGGGGCTTCCCTGACCCCAGCCCATGCTAACTCTGCTGTGGCTGTGCCCAGCTGGCTTGCCAGTGGTGCAAAGGGCTCTGGTGACCAGCTACACTGCCCTGCTACCGCCACCACCTCGGGAACAGCAGGAGCTGACCTGTGAGACAGCTGTGTGCTGGTTTGCCTACACTTGGTACCACAAAGAGAAATGAAAATACCAAAACTCTGGAGATGGAAGAGGAAGAATTCCACCTAAGACACAGGGGAGAGCAATTCCTGCAGAGAGTGAGAGAACCCTGCACACAGCCCTCATCCCTGCCCGGATGCTGTACTGGCCAGGAGAGCTCTGCTCTGTGCTGCCATCCCTGTGTCCTGCCCAGGCTCCAGGGCTAGACACTCAGATCTTCCTATTCAAGCGGATTACAAATTACTGTCTGATCCACTAATTAGGACGGGAAGATGAGTGTGCTTCTGACAGTGCTGTTTAGCAGCCATTTAGAAATTGCTCTGAAGGCAGCAAGGCACCATGAGCACACTGCAGCAAGGAGCCACATCTGCTCCAGATAGTCAGCTCAGGCTCACCCTGCCGGGACCACCCCACCAGCCTTCCTGCCAGCAGCTCTGCCTGACCCCATCCTAGTTCCCACCATGAGTCCTGCCCTTCTGCAGAGCCCGTCCAGCTTCCAATATCCCCAGTCCATTTGGCTCCCCGCCCTGCTGCCATTACCTTGTATTTATTTAACAAAATTAAAACCTGCTTAGTGAGGCCAATGAAGGCAGGGGAGACAAATCGGATCTGCCTGGTGCCACCAGGGAAGGGCAGCCTGGCACCAGCTGGGGCCACCTGTGCTGTCTCAGGGGGGCATGGAGCCTCCTTCCCATGATCAGGAGGTCATACCAGGGACTGGGCAGCAGCACAGCAAGTACCCCCACTTCTTGGAGTTCCCCTTGCCTCTTGTGTGGCCACTGGTGGCAGGGAGGTGGATTTGGCCGAGGAAGAACTCCAAGAGGAAAGGTCCGTGTTGAGATGGGACTCCTAGAGAGCCACGGATGATGGGGTCCTTGCACATGCTGACAACTACGGCCAGACATCCAAGAGGACCCTTCAGCCCTGTGTCCACCAGCCTGGCACAGGGGCAGCAGTCCTGTGCCTTTGTGTTTTGGATGATGGCAAGTGTCTGGAGACTGCTCTGAACCCCTCCCACAGAGTGTCCAGGGACAGGACACTGCCCCAGCCCAGGAGCAGCAGCAGGGCTGCTGCAGCCCCTTCCAAGCTCTCGCTGTCCCTGGCAGGGCCCCTGTGTCCCATGTAGTTCCTTACAGGACCTGACTTCTCTCTCCTGGATGAGAAACTTGCTTCAGATCAGGCAGGAGAACAGGCGGGTCCAAGACCACCTCAGGAATGGCTCTACAACTTTGGCCTTCCCAAAAGGCATCCTAGTGCTGATCCCCATCCCACAGCACCACTCTCCCTTCCAAGTCTCAACCCACTGATGGGCACAAAGCCAGGCAGCTCAGCTCCCTCCCAAAGCGCTCCAAGACTTTCCATAGGAGAGAGCACAGAGCCAGAGCTCAAAAGCACAAGCTTCATCCTCAGAGCGAGCACCAGGGCAGGGATCCCCCGGCAGGACCCACCCCTGCATAGCCCTGGCAGCTCCCTCCTGCCCCCGGGCACTGAGCCAGCCTTCGAGCAGAGCCCTGACCCTGCATCACCCAACAAAGGAATGCAAACCCACTGGGAAAGCAGAGGTAAGAGACAGAACGGCTCAGGTCCAGGAACCCCCAGAGGAGCAGCTTCATCACAGAGCCAGGCCCAGCCACTACCAGAGTTACAGTAGTGTTAATGAGTGCTTTCAATTTTAATGAAGTTAATCTACCTGTTAAAGCTCTTCATGCCCACAAACATATGATCTGAGAGAGAACAGGACTTGCAGCCACATTTTTATGGCATATGAGCATGTTTTTTGCAGACATGTATTTCCCAGCGATGCCAGCACAGCAGCTGGGGGAAAGAGCACCCACTGCCCAAACCACAGCACCCCACCACACCAGTTACATGTGGAGCTCTATGGACTTCCAGGGGAGGCAAGATTCCAGGTTCCCATTATGATAAAACTTAGAAAAACAGTGAATTTCAATGGAAAAATAGACAGTCTTTTCTCTGTTGGAGAGGAGATGGTGCTGGCAGTACAAGGTGCCCAGGGAGGTGATGACAAGCCCCTTCCCAGCAAAGACCCCAGGCCCCTGGTGTCTCCCTGTCCCTCCTGCTCTCATGCCAAGAGGGGAGTCCATCCTGCCAGCCAGGCTCCTACAGGAAGAGCTATGCTGGGGCTGTCTCCAGCCCCCAGGAGGTCCCTGTCTGCTTTTCCAGCAGAGGATCATTTTTCCAATGCCTCCCATTACTCTTGGAGCAAAGCACAGGTGCCCTGGGTTTGATTCTCTGGTTCCTTCCCAGTTGCATCTTTCTCACCACTGAGGAAAACAGAAGAGCTGGAGCCTGCTTCATACCTCGGATGACCTCGAAACCACAGGTTTGAATTTGTTCTTCTCTCCTTCTCCTGTGAATTTCCCCTTCCCAAGCAATGCCAGCCAAGGTCCTGGTGCCAGAGACCCCCAGGGCTCCCTGGGGAGCAACACTATGCCCACTCTGGTCCTTTGTGCCTGCAGGAGAGACGAAACGGAGCCACCCCACACGAAAATGGCCAGCTGACCAGAAGGTCATCCCATCCCATCTGCAGAGAGAGGAAGGTGCAGGAATGACACCGGAAGTTAAAACATGTAAAGGGAAAAGCAACTCTTTCCTCCTGGCAAGGCGGTTTGGGGCTCTGAGGGCTCTGTGCAGGGCAGCAGCTGCTCTGATCCTCGGGCGGAGGCAGAGGAGGAATGACCTGGGAGTCACCCTGGCCACACAGCTGCTGGTACTGTAGAACCCTGGGGACCCCCTTTGAGGGGTACCTGGGCCAGGTCCAGGGCAGAGCCAAGAACTCACCAGCTACAATGATGGCTTGGTCTCCACCATTTTGGCTTTCCAATCGAAAATGCCTCTTCATACTCTGGCAGCATTGCCAAAGGCAGAAGATGCCAAGTACTGTGGGAGCCCCCATCATCATCCAGCCCCATTCCCACCCCTGCTCCTCTTGCGCTGTTGCCAGCAACTCTGTCACAGCCTGGTGGGTCTTCAGAAAACCTGGAGGTTTCTAACATGCCTCCTACACTGGGGCCTCACCACAGGTTACTACAGGGACTCCTACACAGGTTCCTGTGCCAGCACTGAGGCAGGACAGTCCCACCTGCAGCCCTCTGCATTCCACAGATCGAGGCACTGTCCAGGGCAGCCACCCAGGGTGGGTCAGGGCTCCTTCTTGCACCAAGTTCCTCAAGGGCCACAATGTGCTGTGACTTGTGATGGAAAAGGTTCTGATGTGCCCCAACAGTTCTAGGCACGCCCTTGGAGGGTCACTCCCTCCCCAGTGTTTGGATGACAAAGCAGTTGCCCTCCTGCCTTCTGCCCTTGTCGCTCCTGGGAGAACAGCCCCAAGAGCTGAGCCCTGAGCCTGAGGTACATGAACACCCCTTCAAATCCCCCCAAGACAGGGAGGTTACAGCAACCTTTCAGCTCCAGTGGAAACCAGTAGATCAGTGTAAACAGGCATTTGTGCAATTAAAATTACTTTTCTCTTTCTCTGAAATTTATCTTTGCCCACAGAGCCTTGGTTGTTCCTGCAGTGGTCTGTGGGATTCTCATGGAGCACACACTGCACAGAGCACCCACAGATCACCCTGGACTGAGATGGGAGCCTGGTAGAGGGACCTTGATGGAACTGGTGGGTGCTTGGTCTGAGTCCATCCATGTGGAGGAATTAGAGGTGGCTGGAAGGAGTGTGGATACCAGACACATTCCTGGCTGCTGGCAGGGGCAAAAGTCGCTGGATTTGATGGTTTTGATGTCAGAACCCCTAAACAGGAGTTCCCATAGAACCATATAAGATCACCAAATCCAACTCCTGACCCTCCACAGCACAGAATTCAACAGAATGTGCCTGAGAGCATTGTCCAAATGCTTCTTGAGCTCTGTCAGGTTTGAGATCGTGACCACTTCCCCAGGAAGCCTGTTGTAGTTCCTGACCACGCTCTGGGTGAGGAATATAAAGGGTGTATAAAGACTTCCTGGGGAGTGTGATCCATGCTCAGCTCCTGCCAGCATCACCTCTCCAACCATCTCCGGTAGGGTTCCCCCAAAGCCACCAATCCTACAGCAAAGGAGAGGAGACATGGTCATCTAGCAAGGAGATCAGGCACTGTGAGGGAGGGACTCCACCAGTCAGGGTGCCCTGCCTGGAAGTGGCTCACCTTCACTGGGATAAGCAGTGTCACCAAAGTAGGGCTGCTGGGCTCCCGGGGCCGCAGCAGCACAGAGGCTTCCTTGGCATGGAACAGGGTGTCTCTTCTAATTATATCGTCTCTGTCCCACAAAGAGAAGCTGGGAGCTGGGGTGCCCTATTTACACAGCCCTTCTCTCGGCCAGGCAGCTGCAGTGCTGGCGGCCAGCCCGCCCCCAGCCCTGGTACTGGGATGGCCCCACAGCCTTCAGCCTCAGCAGCTGTAGGAGGAGAGCAGCAGCTACATCTCTGCACCCAGCCAGGATGGCCTGGCACAGCCTGGATGGAGTTTGCTTCTGGGAGGAAGATGGCTGCACGGATCTGGGTCAGTGTCCAATTGATTGGTGGTCTTTCTTCACTGTACACTCTAGCACCTGGACTGACTCATACTGGACTCCCTAACAGCTGTGAGTGATCCCACACTGCCAATAAGGCCTGAGCACCAGAGCAGCACATTGGGGCCAGTCGGGCCCTCCCACAGGACACTGGAACTTCTGGCCAGGGCAGGTGTGTCCTCACTCACCTGTCCCACAGGCACCCATGCTGGAGCCATGGAGGGGTCTGCAGGACAGGGACTCCAGCAAACTCTGAATGGGTGCCATGGGCACCCCAAAAGCAACAGTGTCTTCACACCTCCATGTCTCTCTCCCTGCTCAGCACTTGCCTTCCTTCTCAGCTCAACCCCTGCCCCAGAAGGTCCCATCACTTGCTCTGCAAGGTTGTAGTAGAATCCCAGACTGGCTTGGGTTGGAGGGGATTTTAAAGTCCTTCTCATTTCACCCCATGCCATGGGCAGGGACACCTTCCGCTAGAGCAGGTTGCTCCAAGCCCCCTCCAACCTCGTCTTGAACACTTCCAGGAATGGGGCATGCCAAGATCCACTGTTGGTGGCTGGAGCCATCAGGAGGTAACTGCCACCTCAGGCAGCACCCAGCCTCTACCATGAGCAAACGACTCCTGCCCAGGATGGGACAAATGGAATAAGCACACTGATGCTGGAGTTATTCTCTGTCTTGGAGAGTGCCAGGAAAGGAACTGGGCAGGAGACAAGAGCGCTCAGAGATGGTGCCATAGTGGGACACAGAGGAGGGGGTGACAAGGGGTTGGGGAACCCCATCCAAAGCTCTTTGTGTTCACCTCTGAAAAACTTCACTGTGCTCTGGAGGTCTGGGCACAAGTCTCCTTCTCCTCATGCAGGACCTCTGCATGCTCCAGTCAGGAGCCTGTCCAAACAGTGCTGGAGACCCAGCTCCTCTGTGCATGCTTGAAGACACCCCTTGGACCTTCCCTGGAGTTGGTCCTGGGGGATCGCCTCCTGCCCTGAACCCCAGCTCAGCCATGGACCCGAACTGCTGTTCAAGTGCTGATGGTAGGTGTGATCCTGCTCCAGGGAGCTGGCAAGAGAGGGTTCTCCCATCCCTACCCCAGGGAAGCCTAGGGGCCGGGGAGTGGCTGGGGGCTGACTGGCCCCTGCCACCCAGGGGAATGATGGTTTAGTCCCCCTACGTTATTTTGGTTGCTAGGTGATCAAATTATCCATCTGCTTGTGACAGCACAGGAGAGCACTGTGAGTCAGTGCCTTCCACAGCCAGCAAAGGGGGTTCACTCCAGCCCACCTCCAGCTTGTCCTGGGTCCCTCTGTGCCCACAGGGTTCTCTGATGGCAGAGCCTGCCATGGACAGGAGAAGCAGGTCTTGCCCAGGGAAGTCAGGCTGCCATGGGGCTGTGGGCATCTTCCCACATGCTTCTGGAGAACAGGACCCACCATGGCATCCCAGAGAGCACAGTTGAGCTGTGTCCTCACTGCACCACCTGGCAGGAGGGGTTTGTTCTGTTGAATTGGATTGGATGTTAGGAAGAAATTCTTCCCTGCAAAGCTGGTGAGGCACTGGCATGGGTTGCCCAGACAAGCTGTGGCTGCCTCATCCCTGGAAGTGTTCAAGGCCACGTTGGACAGGGTTTGGTCTAGTAGAAGGTGTCCCTGCCCTTGGCAGGGGGTGGAACAAGATAGCCTTCAAGGTCCCTGTTGTAAGGCCCCTTCCAACACAAACCATTTTGTGATTCTGTGATTCATTCCAGAGCTACTTTGAGGGATCAGATGAGCCCACTAGAAGCAAAAGCAGGTTTGGTGTTACCCCCTGGGACAGCTCAGCACAGTCAGCATAGCCACTTGAGCACCCTCCCCCTTTCTCAGGGGCATCTCTACCCCTGCACACTATGAGCCCAGGGAAAGCCATCAGGTTGCTCAAGAAAGCAAGGCAGAAAAGCAACACTTTGAGAGAAAATAACATTTTCATAAAGTGTTTGCAGTCTTTTGGAGGAGGAAAGTGGGAAGGAAGAGAAATAAGAGTCTCTGTGTGTGTGATGCGTGTGAATGTGAGAGAGTGACAACAGGAGCCTCCTTCCCTGCAGAGGAGAAACCATCTCAGTTTCTCAGGTTTGGGAGAGCGTTGAGACACCGGGAAATTAAAGCAATGCCCACAAAACGTGTTTGGAAAGTCCAGTTTTCCTTAAGCGTAGGTGCTACCCTGAGCCTTCTGCTGCCAATGGGCACAAGCAGGGCTGGGGAACAGCTGCTGAGTGAGGGGCTGGGGGCTGCCCAGGACTCCCATCCCCGTCCACATGCAGCCCACAGGATCTGAAGCCCACCAGTGCCAGTGGAAATTGCCGGGGAGATCCACGGGCCTTTGAGGAAGCATCAGCAGCCATGTGGAACTTTGCTGCAGGGATAGAGCAGGGTGGCCACCCCAGGGTTTGCCCATCCAGGAGGAGAAGCCCTGCAGCAGGGTGAAGAACACCATGAAGGGCAAAAAGAGGACAAACCCATGGCAAAGCAGTGGGGAGCTGCATGAAACTGCCTTCTCTGCCTTCTGCCACTGCACATCGGCAAAAAAACCCCTGCCTGTCCCATGCTTCTCACCCCATACACCCTGTGTCATGCCAGGGGCTCAGCCAGCACCAAGGAACCCACACAGCATCCCAAACCCAGTGCCCTGTAACCCAAACCCTGGGAGCTGGGCTGGTGGCCTCTCTGCTCTCCACAGCCCTCCCAGGTCCCCCAGCAGCTATCACGACTTCTTAGTGCAAAGAGACTCATTAATGAAGTGGAAAAGGAGGAGGAGGAGCAGGCTGAATGGTCTGTCCTAAGGGACAGTGCAGCAAGGAGGAGGAGAAGAGCACTCAGCATGTATTTCAGGATAAGCAGCCACTGGAGGGAGAGAGGAACAAATGTCCAGAAAATAACTGATGGTTGGAAAAGACAAGGAGTGCAGCTGGCTGGGCACCCAGCCTGGGGTGTGGAAGCCATGGAGATGTGGGCAGGAGGAGTACAGAGCAGGGGTGCTGTCCCCAGAGCTACACAGTCCCATCCACAGCATCCACCACCAAAAGGTAGAAAACAAAGAGGGGCCTGTAGAGCCATGGGCAGGAGGGCTGGGTCCTGGGGGATACCTGTGACAGCACTCCCAGGGCTGTTCAGTCCAGCTGCACTCCTTGCACTGGACTTCAGGTCTCTCCATCACACAGGGCACTATCCCTTTGCCAGTGCCCAGCACCCTGGCACAGTCATGAGCCCGCAGCTCCCCAGCAGCGGCACTGGTGGAGGGAGGAAGACAGGCTCAGCTGTGTGGGAAGGATGTTTTGCTCCAGCTCAGAGGTTCCCAGGTTCCAAACTGTCTCTGCAAGGGCCTGTCTGCTGTGTCTGTGGGCAGCACTGCTAGGGGTTGGGGGGAACCACTGACCCCTGGCCACCAGGCCCTGGCTGGCTCGCCTTGGGACAGAGCACACAGAGCCCCAGGAGCGGGTTTCTCCAACCCACTGGTTGGCACTGCCAGAGGCTGCCAAGGAGCGATGGGAGGGGAAGGTTTCCATCCCCACCTCACAGCCCAAGCAGAGAGGAGACATCAAAGGGGCAGGGGCCGCATGGTCAGCAGCTCCATGGCAGCTGCTCCTGCAGCTGTGAGGCCTTGCACTGTTCCTTAGGTTCCTGAACCTAGGGAGCCCCGGTCTGCAGCAGCTTCCAGTCTCCAGGTCACACGGGGTCACACAGAGGACTTGGCTCCCCATGGCTCTGAACCATCACCTTGGCCTGCACTGCTCCTGTAGGGCAGCAGGAGGACTGCTCTCTGCTCACAGCACAGGAACAGACCCGTGTGCTGGGGACAGTACTCCCATTCCCTCCAGCCCCAAGAAAGGACGGAGGAGCTCACGGGGAGCTGGGGTGCCCCATTCCTGGGCAGTCCTTCTGCCCCATCGTGCAGGTCACAAACTTTCCATGAGCATCCTTTCCTCAGGAGAATCACCCCCTTGGGGAGCATCACCCTCCACACTGGGTGGAGCAGGGGGATGACACAGCCATGGTGCTGCAGTAGTCTGTCTATCCATGCCCTCCACATATCCAGCATGCTGCCCGGAAAGCAGAACCCAAACCCCGGCCTGCCATGAATTAATTTTTCCCACCCAAAGGCTTTTCCCCACAGCAAGCAGGGGCAGACAGGGAATGGTACAAGTGGTTATGAGCTGACAGCTGAGAAATTGTCCACATTCCAGCCAGCTGAAACACCTCCTAAGACATCACTGGACTTCAAACTTTTCCCAAACCAGCAGCAGTGTCCAGCTGAGACAGGAGGGTGGGTTATCAAGAAAATGCCAAACCAGCCCTTTCTGATCGTTCAGAAAATCATCTTGCTGTTCAGAGCATGAAAGTCCCTGGATAAATGACTTTGTCTACTAACTGTGCCTGCTCGGCTCCAACACCAGCCCCGAGTCCTGGCTGCCCTAGCAGCTCTGCCCCAGGAAGAAGGTGGTCCCTGGGGCCTGGGCTGCTCCCCAGAGGGTGAGAGGCACTGATCCCCCACAATTTGGGCAATTTGGGTCAGCCAAGGGTGGGAGCAGGGCAGCAGGTCCCACAGGTGCTGGGCAGCTGGCTGAGGCACCCATCTCAAGGACTTGCCCAAGCCCATGATGCCCAAGATGAACCACCAGAGCAGCCACCCCCTCACAACGCTCCACCATGGGAAGGATTAATTGGACAAAGAAAATGGTGAGGGAGCGTCAGCTTCACTGCTGCAGTGAAAACTGTGCCATTAAAATCCTCTCTCCTATGACACACACTGAGCCTATTTCTGTAATAGTTTGGCAGGGGAATAACACTACCAAGCCTATAAATACCTCGTGGGGTGCTGCTCTGCTGATGGAGCAGCAGGAAGTGGCCCTTGCCCACCCCGTGCCAGCCCTGCAGCCTCCTTGGAAGGTACAGCCACTGCCGCCATGGGAGAACTGAGGGTGATGGACAGGAGAACATGGGAGGGCTGTCCCAGTCCTGGGGGACAGTGATGGGTTCAGGGAGGACTGTGGTTGATGGGAACAGGGAAAGAGCTGTGCAAGTCCTGGAGACACTGGAGGGGACACAGCTGAGCCAAGGGAGCATAGGAGTAAGAAGATGGTGGAAAGGACTGGCACCTTGAAGATGCTCTCAAAGCAACCTGTGAAGGTCCCTGCAGCTGCAGCCGAGGACTTTGGTCTGATCCAAACCAAGCTGACACACGACCAATTCATCTCTGTCTTCCTCATGGGGACCCCAGGCACAGAGGAGGGTCTCACACCAGAAAATGAAGCAACAGAGGCTCCTCAGGCCACCGAAGGGTCTACACTTCCTAGAGATCGCAGTAGTCAGACCCAGGAGACATCTAAACCATTCCACAGCAGAGTGTAAGTTTGGGGCTGCTTGTCACCTTGCCCCCCCCATGCCATCTACAACCAGAGGGCAAAAATCCACCAAGATCATAGAATCACAGAAACACAGACTGGTTTGGGTTGTAAGGAACATTAAATATCATCTAGTTTCAGCCCTCTGCCATGACATCACTGTAACAGCTCTGGAAGTAGTGCTGTGCTTTCTTCAAGCAGTTGGAAAGCTTGGTAAGGAGCTGCAGCAAGCCAGGTTTCATTTGGGGAAAGCTCTCAGGAAAGGCAATTTTTCTGACAGTCCATGGTTCAGACCCACCAGCCAGTCACAAGAAAGGCTGACATCCATGGGAGCCTGCCTGAGTAGAGTGAGAGCTGGCATGGAAGAGCTCAGCCTGGTGGGAACCTTCTCTCTGCAATGTCTCTGCAGCAAGGGGCTAAGGATCTTCTCTTGCACACCCGAAACTATAACACCAGGTCACACACGGAGCCCAGAGGAACCTCTGCAGGTAGTTGCATGGTTGGAATAGCTGAAGTCACTGCCCACGGAGGAACCCAACTGATCTCCCAAACCAGATATGTTAACAGGTACAAAGTGTGGAATACAGATATCTGCAAAACCCTGTCATGTTTATGCCACGGAGAGCAGACCACACTAAGCCCAGGCTGCAGGAGGTTGGTGCAAATCCTAGAAGTGTTGTTTCCACAAAGCTCTGCTGTACATAACCAGCTTTTGGCAAGACATTGGCACCTCAAACAGCAGCTTGAACCAAGTGCTTCCTTCACAGACCCAAGCAGAACCTACACTTCCATTTATTCTGCAAAAAGCTAAATACACCCCCAAAATGAAGAATAATCAACCAGACTCCCTACTCAAAACAACTCACCTTGACCAACCCAACAATGGCCTATGATCACCTGCAGCCCCTTCCCTTTCAGTGAGTCTGACTGGAGCTCCCTCTCCAATAGCCACCCTATGGGAGGTGGGTGATGCTTGGCCTGCCTGCGGTGACCCCAGTCACCCCACGGTGCTCTTGGGGTCCAGACATATTGCCTTGGGATGTGGAGCTGCAACAAGGGGCTGTTCTCTGCCCCCCGCTCCCACCATGGCTGGTTGGAGAGATCGGACAGCTGTGGCTCAGCCCTGGATCCAGGCCGGACAACAGTAAGAAGAAAAAGCCCGCCAAGCTCCAAATCAGCATCTTGAACCCCATCCAAAAGCCAATGGGAGTCAGCCCAGCTTCTGACAGCCCACCACAGCTTTGCCTGGGGCTGACGGCCCTCGGCATAAGCTGACGGCCAGCCTGAGCCCAGCAGTGAAACCAGGGACACAGGTGGCTGCGGGGCACTGGATCCTCCCAGGGACACATCCTTGCAGGCTGCTCCCCTCCTCTGTGGATGATGAGGGGATGATACAGGCAGTGAAGAAGGCAGCTGCCATCTGGATCCAGGGCTATCCATCTCTGCAGCAGCAGTGGCAGCTTGGTGCTGGGAGAAGCCTGATTGTGGGAAGATTAGAGGGGACACAGCGTGTTCATCCCCATCCTGCTGCGCTGCTGCTACCCAGGCTGGAAATAAAGCCTTGTTTTTCATGCAAAGATGCACAATGGTTAACAGGGAAAAGCTTGCCTGGGAGGCATGCAGGTAGCAAACCAATTTCCAAACGGGTCTCCAATTACTACTGATGGTTATTCGATTTACATTTTTTTCTGGCTTGCCAGATGTTGATTCTCCGAGGGTGAAATTCCATGAACAAGGGTGTAGGAAGGTGCAGAAGTCTCCTGCTGCAGAGTGGCACGTTTCCCTGGAGCTGGTCTGTTCCTCACCTCTTGCAGCCGTGCTTCCAACCATACCATGTGTCATGGACATGGAAAGGAGTGAGGAAGCTGAGCTGCTGCAGAGACCAGAGCCCACATATGCCAACTCCCCAGCTGGAAAAGCCCCATCTTCCTGCTGGCATAAGCAGCAGCCCCATGTCCTGGAGCAGGACCGGCAGCTCCTATCAGGCAATAACTTCCTGTGGGAAGCCCCTGAGCAGGCTCTGTGTTCGGCTTCCTTGGAGTAGAAGCAGTCGGACGTGGATTAGCAAGGCTCCGAGAGTCCATTTTGCAGGAAGTGCTCCAATTTGCCCAGGTCCTGAGGAATGCAAGCCCTGCGCATCTGCAGAGGTACAGCTGCTCATGGTGCCGCAGGTGCTTGCTCCACACCGTGATGGGGGGATGGTGTCAGGAAGGTCACCAGGGCTATGATCCTCAAAGGCATGTGGTGCCAAACTCCAATGGAAATGATGGCAAAAAGGCTCTAAATCCCACTCTCACCTGGGCCTCATCTTGGACCGGAGCTTCCTAAGTGTGTCATGCCAAAGGCCCGTAGGAGACTTTGTTATGTAGCATCTCCCTCCTGGAGGGGATTGGCACGTGGAGGGGACATTCATCTGCCTCTCCAAAAGTCTAGTGTGAATGCAGTGACCCCACCACCATGCTAGTGCCAATCCAGTCCCTTGCTGCATCCGGAGGGGCACTGGAGGGGCATACAGGGAGCCTGCCAGCCACATCTACAGGGACAGCGGGCACTGCCCTGCCAGGCACAGCCACTCGCTGCCAGCCAGCTCCATTCCCTGCTGTCTCCATTCCCCATATCCCTTCTGGCTCTGGGCAGCCCAGAGTATCTTTACATGGGAGACCCACTAGGAAGAGGACTGAAGGTCAGGCAGGGGGGTGAGAGTCAGGCAGTGGACTGAGGATCGGGCAGGTCTGCCCACAGGCACTGCTTGCACACTGCAAAGCATCCCGGCCCAGGAAAAGGAGAGGGTATATCCTGGGTACGGCGCACACAGGCCACAGCCATACTCAGTTCCAGTGACTGCTCTTGGGATGGGAGCAATTACCCAGAGGTAGCCAGGGGGTGCAGCCAGAATGGGGCCCAAGGGGAGCAAGCAGCCCGGGCACATGCGTGCTCACAGACCCCACTCACCTCCCCACGCGTGCCTCCTCCCTCCAACACGGCTGTGTGTTCCCTGGCACACACCACCAGCCCCCCACGCTCTCTGATGCGCACACACCCGCAGGTAACGCATCATCACCGTCCTGAGCACACGCGTGCAGGCACCAGGAGCCTCCCAGCAGCACACATGTACATCCAAGCGGAGCACATACATGACCAAAGGGAGCACACGCACCCCCGCGCGGAGAACACGCAGCCGCGGGCCGCGCAGACCCGCACGCTCAGGCTGGGGCCGCTCCTCCGCACAGGCTCGATGCGGTCGGCACGGACGGGGAAACGGGGCCGCGCTCAGCCCCGCACCCGGCACAGCCGCGCACACGGGCTCCGAAGCGGGTCCCACACACACGCACGGGGTCGGGAATTTCGGCNGCCCCGCCACGCCGCAGCCCGCACGGGCACCGGGCCGCCCGCCGCCCCGCACGAACACGCGTGAGGTGGGATGGACCACGCCCCCCGGGGGTGCGGGATCTCTCCCTCTGTCTCACACACACACACACACACACACACACACACACACACACACGCGCGCGCGC
>VWZF01005587.1:254306-381251 GCA_013396755.1 Sclerurus mexicanus
CCCCTGCCCGCGGCGCGGTGCGGCCGCCTCGCCCCTATGCGGAGGCTCCAGCGGCACCGAGGCGATGCCCATTCATTCAGCTTGGCCCCCGCAGCCCTCCCCTTCCGCCCCGCGCCCCAGCCGCCTGCATGGAGGAGGCTGGCGATGCTGCAGCGGTACCCAGAGCCCCCGGAGAGCACAGTGCGGAGAGGAGGGAGGGAGAGGAGGAGGAAGGAGAGCAGGAGGGAAGAGGAAAGAGGGAGAGGGAGATGGCTGCCCCCAAAACCAGAGCTGGATCTAGAGAAGACTCTGGGATTTCCACAAGGAAATCGGAGCAGGGAGTGGAGCGGGGCCGACGCAGCATCCCCCCAACCAGCCCGACACAGCACCTCCACCTCGGCACCCAGGGATGCTGCCGGGGTGGCAAGGGCAAGCCAAAGGCTGGGGACTGCGGGTGGTGGGCACGGCCCCACACGGGGCCGAGGCATGGGCAGGGGCAGGGCTCCCGCGGGTCCGAAATGTGCTCCTTTAAGTCAAGGCTGACCCAGCCGGGGGCACCAGCCACTCCAGCCAGGAGGTTGGCTTTAAGGACGTGGAAAGCTCGAAGGGCACCTTTTGATGGTTTTGCCGACCTGGTGCACAGGGTCTTCACACTTTGCCCCTCACCTGCCCTTGCACCCTCCCAGCTTTGCTCAGATGGGGCTCCTCCACCCTCCTGCACAGCCACGACCTCTTCTAACGCACTGGGATTCCAGTGTCCTGAGACTCAGAATAACATCCTGCATGCCACATCAAAATTTCTCAGCTTTTCCTAATCTGGGTCTTGCTTAACCCTCTGGAAAATAATCCACTGACCATCTGCCACAGTGAAATTTATTTACAACCTTGCACAAATTAGGCTCAACTGTTCACTTCCTGCCCCTCTTCTGCTCGGGGTTTTTGGTCACTCTGGTGCACGTATATCTTCCTTCCTATGGGCTGGGGGTGACCTTGCCCTGGGCTGGGATGACCTTGCCAGGCACTTGCGAGCACTCGGCTGCAGAGCAGTGCTTGCTCCTCATACATTCTCGAATCTCGGGGTGCTTTGCTCCTGGCTAGATGGCAGGCATTCCCTGTTCAGCCTGCCTGCCCTGTAACCTTCTCACAGGGAGAACTGAGAAACCTGTCTAGGGGAACAGCCTCTCTATTTGGATGCCCTTCAAGGTGTGTGCAGAGCAGGTGATGAGTTTTCAGGTATACTGAGCAGAGGGATCCATGCAGGACAGAGAGCAAGAGCTCTTGGACTTCCCTCTGCCAGGGGTTCCCAGCCTGGCTTTGGGCGATCCAGGTACTGATTCAGGTTTTGGTGATTTCAGAGGTGATTTTGAATCCACAGACCTTGCTGCTTTGGGATGCCTGACCAGGGCTGTCCCATGGGAAGTGAGGTGATCACAGAGTTGAGACCGCTCATTTCTGTAGAATAACTCTGCAGCCACCGTGCACCTGCATTAGAGCCTGGTCTGAGGGGTGAGCACAGTGCTGGGAGAAGCTATATTTTCCCACCCCTTTGCCCTGGTGATTTTGCAAATGGAGATCTGGCTTTCTGGGGAATAGGCTTCATTCTCTTAGGAAAATGGAAATATACAGATTTTTTTTTTTCCTTCCTGTAGCAGATTCAGCAAAAGTGCAGCTGCCTTCCCAGTCCTGAATACAGAATTGACCATTCAGCTCATCCCAAAGGGGAAATGACCCAGCAGAGAGGAACAACGAGCCCCACAGTGCTCTCTGCACCCTCCAAAGTCTTTCTCAACCCTGGCATTTTCCTCTTGCAAGTTCCAGAGGTGCCTGGCTCCCTTTGCAGGGCAATGAAGGCTTCCCACTTGCTCCCAAATGCACTTTCTGAAAGTCTATCATCTTCAAAATGTTTTTTCCGTCTTAAATTGCAATTTGGCAGGTCAGTGACAGAGCCTGGGATCCAGAGGCACTGGGACAAAGAGAGCAGGATCTTGGTGAGTGCCTGACTGAAAGGCACCTGGCTGCGACAGGGGAAAATGACGTTCAATTTCTGCTAAAGGCATGGAGGGTCTGGATCCCAGTGGTGGGATCAGGCGGCCTCAAATCTCTTGGCTGTCAGGGGCAATACCTTTTCCATGATCCTGCCTATTCTACAGCCCTCTGGAGCCTTATGTCAGCCCCAAGGGAGACAAAGGACATGTAGATGAGGCATGAATGATGTTATTTGCTGTTGATTTTACTGTGTTTGGGTGCTCCTCAGAAAAGCTCCTCAGTGTCCTAAGAAGCCCTGAGTCAGGTGCACTGCTGGGGGAATGGAGAGCAGTCCTGGCAAGGCTGACATGGTCCCCTGCTGTGGTTCAGTTAGTTTCCATGTGGAGGAAAAAGATGGTGAGATAAGGAGGGATATCGGGAATTTAGGAAGCAATTTCTGTATATTATTTGCTGAGGGTGGGGAGGCCCTGGCACAGGTTGCCCAGAGAAGCTGTGGCTGCCCCATCCCTGGAAGTGTTCAAGGCCGGATTGGACAGGGCTTGGAGCAACCTGGTCTAATGGAAGGTGTCCCTGCCCATGGCAGGGGCATGGAACTGAATGATCCTTAAGGTCCCTTTCAACTCAAACCATTCTGGGATTCTGGGATTCTGTGATTCTGTGAATGAAGGGCAACTGGGAAGATTTGTCTGCAAAAAGCCTCAAAGCCTCATGTACAGGGGCCAAGAGGGGGCTTGAATACCTGCAGGAAAGCTGCAGTCAACTACAGAGGCTTTTCTGAGTGAAGACAACTGGTTCTCATTCCTGGTGATCAAAGAAGGAGAATCATGAGGGCATAGGAAGAGGTGAAACATTAAAGGCAAAGGGGAAATAATCTTTCCAGAACTGGTGTGGTGAGCATTGGTTAACATGGTTGCTGCTGCTAGGCCAGAGAACAGAGCTTAACAGGAATCAAATGGCAACGTACCTGAGTCCAGATGAGTGTTTTAGCCTGAGGAATTGATATAAAGGATTTACCTGGAAGCAGTGATGGAGAGAACATGTACTCATGCATAGATGGCAGGAGAAAGCTGAGCTCGAGGTGATGCAGAGCAGTGGAGCACAGATGGCTTGTTTGTGTGGGAGAGATGGGGGAAGGCTTTGGAGAAAGGTGGGGAACTCTGCTCTCAGTGTGCTAAAATTGGGCTGAAGGCTGACCCTCCACCAGGAAATGTCAGCCCGGCTGGCTGTTTTTTTTGAAAGAAAGAGACAAGTCTGGCACAGTATGGTGGATCTGAGGGTCACCATAGTGATAGCAGCTGGAACTGGTGGGTGGCGAAGATTAGCCAGTAACTATGTGTGAAAGGGGAACAGAGAGGGTTGAGGGACAAGATGCATCTGGCAGGAGAAGGAGATGGGAGTAAGGGAGAGGCAGGGAAGCAGAGATGACAAGGGCAGGTAGAAAACTAGGGAAGGGCGTTAGAGAAGCCATCCAAGCCTTTCTAAGCTTTCTAAGTGTGGCTGAATGTGTGAAGACCAGGAGAAAGATCAGAGACTGAGCAGAGCTTTGAAACCTTTGGGAGAAACCCGACATAGGACACTACTGAGCAGGTGGGACAGAAGGCAAGGACAGTGCGAGTGCGGATGTGGAGGAAAAGAAGACCTGGGACATGGGCCAGCAGTCCAAGGGGATTTCTCCAGGATTAGAGATGTTCGTGCTGTAGACCTGAGGTGCCTTGGCACTGGTTAGGGAGAGAGCAGGGCAGAGCAGAGAGAGGGTGTGAGGGGTCTATTCCCATGGGAGGGAGGTGATGGTGTTGCCAGGAGAAATAGAGGGATCCAGGAGAGTCCCACCAAGGTGGCAGGGAAGAACAGAAGAGGGTGAGGATTTACAAATCAGGATCTCTTACATCCCTTATGAAGATGGTGGCAGGATGCTGTGTGGGAGGCCAACTACCCAAGAAGAACAGGGTCATTTAGGGAGGAGAAGGCAGAAACAACTCCCAAAGGAACTGTTCTGAGTTTGAGCTGGCTTGAGACAGGGACTTGTCCTATGACACTGTATGATCCAAGAGCAGGTCACAGTAAGGCCCTACTATTCAGAGTTTTATCATCCTGCAGTTTTAGGTGGTGATGGCTTTGCAGCCCACAGGACAGGCTGTGAGGGTCACTTGCACTTTTCTGCTGTTAAGCAGGAACATATCCTCTGGCACTGGATTGCTGCCATCTCCAAAGGTGACACAGTGTGTCAAAGATGTCACTGACCATTTCGGTCATAATTGGACCAGCATTCACTGTCAACAGGTGAAATGACCTCTCTGGCTCTGCATAGGAAGCAAGGCTGGGGAGGGACACGAGTACAGTGCATGGAGAGGGAGGTTGGAGGAGAAGGAGCAAGTGGTGAAGCAATGCTGAGGGATGGACACAGTGCTGAGTGTGCACAAAGAAGTATTGGGGCTGCTGAGCCTATGGGACCCTGAGACAAAACACCATGACTGACTCAGGACCTGAAGGGATAAAGAGGCAAGTGAACACAGGTGAGGGCATTGCAGATGCATGGGGTCCAGACTGCAGTGCTCTCATCTACATGGAGGGGCAGGAAAGGGGAGCTGCCCTGAACACTTGACATCCCTCAGGCTTATCAAACTCTGAGCTGATGTGGCTCTTCCAGTGAGGTCCCACAACCTCCTGTATTATCAGGGCGCTACAGAAACCTCTGGGTGGGGACTACTGAGGGATGAAAGGTCAGAAAATTCATGTCGGGCTCTAAGAGATGAGAGGTGCGTGTCCAGGGGTAGCAGACCTTTCCCTGCTACCCTCCAAGTAGAGCATAGGCCTGGTTTGCTTTGTTCTTCTGTCCACAAATCTCTCAGAAGTCAACTCTTTTTCTGAAATCAAATGCAGGTGAGTAACTACCTGTTAGCGTAGCCTCATGCTCAAAACCTCTGTCTCTCTCTACCCCTGCCTTGCTGTGAAGTGACAGCTCCCACAAAGCCTGTTTCACCATGAAGGAATGGCCCATCACACCAACCTCTGCTATCCTTTGTCAAAAAATTCCTCCTAACCAGGTATTGGTTCATTCCAGGCAATGTGGCTTTGCTGGAAATTTGAAGTCTGTGTTCTCTCTGAGGAGAGATGAGGGGGTTATTCCATGGGCAGCTACAGGCAGATCAGGAGTCTCTTGCCCTACCTGGAGACCATCAGCACAACTGAGGAGAGATGTGTTCCACATGCATCATCTACAGTTGGCGAGATGTTGGAATAAAACTGTCCTGTGCTCTACCCCAGGGTGCATGTAAAATAGGACACAGCAAGTACTGAATACCCTAAACGGTGAGATTAAGTAGACTAAGTCAGTCTGACTCTGACTCTTATGTATGAAATGTTCAGTTTGAAAAATGATGCACTAAGCAATGAGCATGGGAGGGCTGGGAGTATAAGACCATCTCTAGTTACCTGCAAGGATTCTAGGGAAGAAAGCTGAGGAGTAATGGGATAAAACTGAAGGAAAGAACTTACTAAGATTCAGAAAGATTAGGCACTTAGGGAGCAGAGGAGCATCTGCAGCCACATTAGGCCAGAGGAGGAAGCAAACAAGGGACTGCAGGTCTCCTGCTGCAGCCCAAGCGCTGCCAGCTGGGATCTGGACTGCAGGGTTAGTATCCTAGAATACTAGAATATCCTGAGCTGGAAGGGACACACAAGGATCATCGAGTCCAACTCCTGGCCCTGCACAGATGCTCCAACAATCCCACCATGTGTCTGAGAGCATTGTCCAAACACTCCTTGAGCTCTGGCAGCCTTGGGGCTGTGACCACTGCCCTGGGGTGCCTGTGCAATGCCTGATCACTTTCTGGTTGAGGAACATTAAGGGTTCATAAGGACTTCTTGGGAGTGTTTGCCACTGTTGGACATACAGTATCAGACCAAACAGGACACTGGTATGATGTTTCCATGTTTTTACAGCAGGAAGCCATGGCTTGGGCATGAGGACACAGTTAGGACATTGTCCAGCTGCTTAAGAGATGCCAATGTGTTTAGCACCTGCACAGCTCTAGGTGATATTCTATGGGAAATGTGCCAAAGAAAGATCAAGGAGATTAATAAGGCAGCTCCAACCTTCATTTCACAACTTAGGAGCTCATGGTGCTGCCACACTCAGAGTGCAACCCATGGGTGGGTGAGCAGCTTCACCACTGAGCTCCAACTCCTTCCCCTGCCAGAGCAGGAATGGGGAGCCCAGGAGCACCAGGGCAGGGCAGAGGGAAGTGTCCTGTACCCCTCAGCACCTCTGACCTGCAGGATGGCTTTGAGGTACCAGAGCTTTGCAGGGCTTTGGTTCTCAAGACTGACTCTTGCTCCTCTCCTCTGCTGCCAGCCTGGCTGGAGAGCTTGAGGGAGGTGCTGCAAGTAGAGAAGGACAGAACATTTCTCTGCCAAGAGTGCAATGAGTCAGTCAGCTAATCTGAGGCAGGAGTCTCTTCTGGAAAGGGAAGATGAGGAGGAAGTGACTTGTTCTGTAGGGATGAGACTGGGGAGCTGTATGGCAGCGAGGCTCCCTGTGCTCCCCGATTCCTGCTCCATGTGTCCATGAGGGCTGCAGGCCATGACTGCAGGAGCCCACAAGCTCCTCTTTGCTCACTGAACCAGGGGCTGAATCCTCAGGCTTTAAGAAGTCCTGAGCTTGACCCATAGGTTTCCTTCAGCCTGGGATCAGAGCATACCACTGGCTCTAACACCAAATTTCATACCCATATCATTGTACATTGAGTTCCTGCTGATCCAGCAGTGTTGGGGGTGGTGGAGCCCTGGGTCACCCACTCTGCCTTGGGTCCCATCCAACTTCACTGCCAACTTCCCCACAGATGAGTGTATGTGGAGGAACGGTGGGGTGGCCCTTCCAAGCAGGAAGGATGGATGACAGGTACCTACATATTACAACCGAGATCAGTTTCTAGTTGCTTGTTGCTTGGCAGCCAAAGACTAAGAAATGTCAATTTCTAATTAAAACTCTGCTCCCAAAATCTACACACCCTCCCCAAACCCCAGTATTTTTATACGCTGTTCTCAACTGTGGTGGGCACGGCAATAGCTCCCAGCATGCCAACACTCAGGAACGAGCCACGTTCTTGCCAGGCAGGATGCAGGTGAGATACACGCACCAGCCAAGCAGAAGGGCATCCAATTCAAAAAAAGAGATGCCAGCTCATAAGAAGGGAGATGGAAGATGTGACCCAGAAATAGAGATGAGGGAGGCTCTACTGGAGTACATAGGAGCAAAGCCAGGATGCCAACCACAGAAACGATGGCAGTGTGATGAGGATCCCATGGGAGATGGAAGTGCTGGGACCTGGGCCTGGGAATGGGGCCACAGAGGAGCAGGCAGCCCCCCTCTCCAGGACAGTGTCAGCACCCAGAGCCATCCAGGCAGCATTCCCCTCCTCTGGAGATCAGTGTCTTCTCCTGGGGCTAGGAGCCTGTGCTGGTCAGTGCTGGCTGAAAATCATAGAATTACAGAACAGTTTCAGTTGGGAGAGACCTTAAAGCTCCTCTCATTCCAGTCCCCTGCTATGGGCAGAAACACCTTCCACTAGCCCAGGTTGTTCCAAGCCCCATCCAACCTGACCTTGAACACTGCCAGGGATGGGGCAGCCACATCTTCTTTAGGCAACCTGTGCCAGGGCCTCACCACCATCACAGGGAAGAATTTCTTCCCAAAATCCCATCTAAACCTGCCCAGTTGGATTTCTTTATAGGAACAGGTGTTTGCAGCACTGGCAGCAGGGTCTCAGAGTGAGTTGACAATGTCCCAGGCAGTGTGGCTCTCACCCAGCCCAGCCCCTGCTTAGAGCAAGGACACTGTAAATCCAGACCCTGTGGCACCAGTCCCTGGTGGAAGCAGAACTTCCATGGTAAAGCCTAAGCATGAAAAAACTCAGCCTCACCTAATAGTGCAATGAGATAAATGAGTATCTTTAAATCCAAGTCACTAGATTACAGATTTGGAGAGGTAGAAAATTAGAATTATTGGCAGTTATATTGGCTTTTTGGTATATAAACCTTTAGAGTTTGTATTTCTAAGCTCTCATTCCATGAGAATAACAACAAGGAGGTGAGGGGAAAGGCACTAGGATTTTCCCAGTAGAGCCACCCTGCCACCAGACCATGGCCAACACTGGGGCTCTCAGAAGCAAACAGCTTTGCTGGAGAAGTTATTTTAATTTTTGAAGTTTGCAGAACCTCTTTTTAGCATTTTCTCACAGAATAATTCCAGGTTTCTGCTTCCAAGTGACATTCAATTTCCACATCTGAGCTAGGGATAAAATGAATATTTTTACAACCTGACTGAATTCAAACCAAAATGTTCAGAAATGATGAAACTGTCATTCATGGAGCCAAGCAGAGGTGGGCGGGCAGCTGCAGCTGGGTTGTGGCTGGGGAGTTTGATTTGCCCCGTTCAGACTGGAGAAATCCCCAGTTTGTCCAGATGCTGGCTGCCCAGCCTAGCCCATTGACTGCTCAGCACAGCCCACCTCTCCTAGTGCCTAGCTGGGGATAGCCAGTGGAGACAGGCTCTGGACCAGCCCCAGTGCACACCCTGGGGATAGGATCCAACCATTTTGGGGGTTTTTTATCCCAGCAAATCAGCCTTTGTACAAGGCTCATCTCTGCCATCATGATGACTCCCTTCATCTGTATTCAGCTGATCTCAGAAGACATTTGATTGGCAGGTCATACCCAACACATTTGCTTTCAACTTTTTCCAGTTACCTCATAAAATACATTCTTATAAAAAGGACTTTAATGCCTCAGGTGAAGCACAAAGCCTTGACATGGGTCCAGTGGGAGATGTGTCATTGGGCAACCTGGACCAGGGAGCACAGTGAGGTGAGCTTAAACATCGTTTCCAACCCAAACCACTTTGTTGTTCTATGATAGGTACACCAAGAACAACACTTATTTTGAAGGGTTTAATGTCTAACACTATAAAATCATCCTCTAACTAGTGAGGTTAAAGTGTTCCATAGTTAACAGTGGAACCTTTTTTCCTTCATGTGAATAATGGTCACACCCAATTAGTTAGGTTTAATTAGTCCTGGATTTGCTCCACTCTCATTCTTCAGCATCTTTCAGCCTTTCTAAAATCTCCAAATCCCATTCCTGGCTAAAAGAAAGATAAAAAAGATTTTGATCCCTGTTTTGGAGGATCCCTTGGGAAAAAAGAAGCTGGGGAAAGAAATGGTTTTTATCTGGAAAGAAGGAAATGCAGCTTCCACGTAAGCATCGGATTGGAGTTCCTTCAAGAAAAGTCAGACTGGGAAGCAGCAAACACATGGAATCACTGAGCTAACCTGGAGCAACTAGATTTGTACCAGCATGAGAGGAAATCTAGCAGCATTGTTCCTGGGTATTTTGTTAGCTGGATGCAGGGGTGTCCCCTGGCAGAGGAGCTGGGGATAAGGTGGGGGATATGGCAGCATCAGCATCCTGTAGGCAAGGGCCTACAGTTAATGATCTAAAACACCCCAACTATAAGCTTAATAAAAGCCTATAAAAACTTTATAAAAGCCTAATAGAAATAGAAATAGCTGTGATTTGTTTTGAAAATCACTTGCAACACAGATCATTATTAGTCTAATTATCTCCCTGCAGCACATAGATGCCACAGTTTTTCTTTTTTTTCTTTATTTTTCTTTTGCTTTTTTAACATTTTTATTTTGTTTTGGTATTTTTCAGACATAGAAAGTGTACAAGGCACATTTTGGAGACGGAATAGAAAGGACAGAAAGGTAATTGTAGAAGGCAGGGAAGGCTGTGCTGTCTCAATGCCCAAGGCTGACCCATGCCCCAAGTGCCCAGTTCACTGCTGTCCTTCCAACTCGATTCTGGACCCAACAGCAATGAGCTTCAACCCAAGGTGAGCTGCTGGGCTGAGGAGGGGTGGGACAGAGCTGTGATACCCCCTGCACGGGATGCTGAAGTTGCCACAAATGAGCAGGAATAGAGGGAGACCAGCAAACTGCTTGAAAGAGAAATTCATGAGGGTTCAACAAGTGTGAAAAGTAAACAAATGGAAATAAATGAAATCCATGGGCAGGTTAGTAAATATCCAGAAACCAGGTCTGTGTTGTGAAGTCCTTGAGCTGAAGACTCTCAACATGGACTGTGAACCTGACGACTGGCTTCTGAGGGGGGTTTGGGGAGGACAAGCCAGTTAGTGTCCAGCACATGTGGCAGGTACTGGAGGCAGGTGAGAACACACTCGGCTCTCAGTCCTGCCTGGGCCACCACATCATGATCCAGGGACATTACCTTGTCCTGAGCTGCAGAGGGACAGCCTTGCCTGTGGCCAGGGACATGTGGGTCAGGCTTACAGCACAGACACTCCAGCCCAGGTATGCACTAGGACACTGATGTTCCCTTTTATACCAAATTCTTCATTTAGATCTTTAAAATGTGCAGTAACCCTTACATTTGGATGTGTCCCAGGCCAAGTTGGACAGAGCTTGGAGCAACTGGTCTAGTGGAAGGTGTCCCTGACCATGGCAGGTGGGTGGAATGAAATAAGCTTTAACGTCCCTTCTAACCCAAACCTTCCATGATGCTATTGTTCTATGAAATCCACATTCTGTGTTCAAAGCATTGACACCAATGAGAGACTAAAGCCAGAGGAAGAAAAGGGGTTTTTTCTAAATTCTCTTGCCATTGTTAGTGACAGATGTACTTTTCCCCTGACAGCCACTTACTCTCCTTTACTGATAATCTGTCCATTTCCTGGTGGCTGCTGCTACCTGGGTGAGGCTGGGTGCATGAACAGCAGCAGCTCCAGCACAGCACAGAGCTCTGAGCTCTTCATGGAGAAGCAGAGACAGGCACAAAGCCCATGGATGTTTGCAGAGGTGCCACTGGAGTGTGGGGGCCTCCAGGTGAGCAGTGAGACAGGAGTGACTTGGGGAGCAGCTAAGTAACACTTTGTACAGGGGCACCCGAGCAGGCACCATCTGTGGTGATTTGGGCACAGCCCAAGGTCTTCTCCATCCTTCAAGGGTACCAGGGGGACACACAGGATGTCCCTTGAGCTGAGGCCACACAGCTGGGATGTAGTCACTCTGCCTGGACAGTGTACCTGGAGCTTGCCTGCTGCAGCCCTTCTGTCTCCATCTGCTGCAGATGGAGCCAGAGATGACCCCGTAGGAGTTATTCCATGGGCACAGGACCCCTCAGACACTCTTACCAGAGTGGAAATGGGTGCTTCATTATTTTAACATCACTTCAAATGCCACAATCCGAGGTGGCTGTTCAGAGTATCTCTATGCCTGATGAGCCCACCCAAGGCTCTGTACAGTGCCCTCACCTGTCTCTGCAGGACCTCCCTGCCCTGTGTCAGGTGGAGGTGGGTGGTGCAAGGTGCTCTGGTCTGGCATCTCTGGGTGCAGCTGCCTGCCAGGACCCATGGGAGAGAGGGATGCAGAGGTAGTGCCATCAGCCTGGCATCCACTATGTGGAGGGCAGAGAAGGGGCTGGCTGGGCACATGTCCAGGAGGTGCAGTGCTGCCTCCCTTTGCGCATGATCTAGACTTCAATGCTGTCCCTGACAGATTTTTAGCATCTTAGCATGTTCCCAGCTCCAGGTACTACTAACAAGTTCTGGCACAACCCTGAAAAGCAGGATAAAGAAATGGGTGGATCCCAGCCACATGAGGTTGGATGGGTTCTGTCCATCTACCAAGGTCACCTGCTTAGCATATATATGGAAAACCCAGTGGAATAAAAAACAGGACAGCCCTGGGGACAGTATAGCACAGCGTCCACCACCAAAGCGTCTCTTCTGCCACTGCTGCAGGTGGTTGGGACAGGAATCAGTAGCCATGGCATTCCTCAGGATGGGGAGAGTGACAGAGCTGTGGCTTGAGAGGAACAAGTGCTCAGTGATGCTGTGACTCTGCATCCAGGGAATCCCAGAATCCAAGAATGGTCTGGATTGAAAGGGACCTGAAAGACCATCTCATTCCACCCTCCTGCCACGGGCAGGGACACCTTCCACTAGACCAGGTTGCTCCAAGTCCCATCCATCCTGGCCTTGAACATTTCCAGGGATTGGGCAGCCACAGCTGCTCTGGAAGAGAGATTTCCTGGATCTCTATGAGCCACCAGAGCAGCCGGGACTGAGCTGATGCCACACAACTTGCCCCAGCTGCCTCCTGCTCCTCCAAAACATGTGGAGTGGGAAGAAAGTCTTCTAAACAGGAGTGTGAGAGTGATGGATGCACGACTCAGGTCTGTTCCCAGGGAGCTCTGAGTGCACTCAGGATAACACTGCAACCTCTCAACAGAGCTGGGCCTGGTGTCTGTGAGTGAGGAGCAGAATTAGGGCCCAAAGGGAAGGTCAGAGACTGGGCGTGACTCCCTAAGATGCTGTTTTCCCTAACAATGCCATGGGCCCACGGAGAATCCCAGTACTCCCAACAGCTCCAGTTCCAGCACTGGGACAGCACCTGCCCCATCCCCATGTTCCTGCCACCCTTGCAAAGAGTGAGAGCCTCGAAGGAGAGAAAGGACTCCCACATTCAGCCGCTCTGCGGCTGTGGCAGACCAGGTGGTGGCAGCCAGGCACAGCCACAGGCTGCCAGGACACAGTGCCACAGTGGTGCCACAGTGGTGCCACAGTGGTGTCACAGCAGTGTCACAGCAATGCTGGCAGGAAGGGACATCCCTGACTCCTCTGGCCATCAGCAGGCAAGGGACAGGAAGGGACAGCAATAGGGATGGCATCCAGCTGTGCCTACCAGTGGTTGAGACTTGGAAACTGCATTTAATAAGAAACTTACATTTTGAAACCTGCATCAATCCTAGCTCAGGGAAAAATCTGTCCAATCAAAAGAGCATTTCCAGAATAATTATGATTTGGAAAACAAAAGTGCAAATTGTGTTTAAAATAAAATGTCCCAAATTTAAAATAGAATACTCATTCTGTTGCTTTTCCAGGGATACAAATCATATTTCTTTACATTTCTATCACCCAGCAGCACTGTGCAACATCCACTAGGCACATGGTGGGACAGATGATTCTGGCTCTTCCATTAGTTTATTCCCATTACTGTATCTGTTTTACAACATTCTGAACAGCTTTTACTTAGTGTTGATTGAAACATCTTATTTTCCAGATCAAAGTGTTGCTTTGTGTTTTAATGAAATACTTTGACACAATAGCTTTGTGTTAGTTGAAAATTATTATAGAATATATTGAAAGCTCCTGGTCCTATCATTAGCATGCTGTGTGCTTGTCTTCCCGTCTTGTTCAAAGTGTCAAAACATTTCACTACAGAACAATTTCATTAGGATTTATCAGTGGTTGCTGTACACATGGTGATGTGGCTTTGGATGTGATGTGTATGCTGGACCAGTATCAAAATTACAACGGTGAAAATTAAAGGCTTGAAATTAAAGTTAATGTTGAGTGTAATTGTTGTTTCCCTAGTGATTTTTTTTTACATACACTTTGACCAAATTCCATTCTGTTTCTCCCATTTTCTGTCCTTTACTTACCTGTCCATTCACAAAGTGCTCTATTTCTATAGATTTGTTCCTCTGCTTGCCTTTACACCTGTATATGTTCCTTTTTTCCCACTCAAAGGGTGATCAACATGTGCAGCTGGAAAGGAACTGGTCTTTGTCAGGCTTCTCATCCCTCATTATGAGTGTGACAATCATCCTGTTTTCACAATAGATGTGAAAAATACTACAAATGTTTCCACTAAAAATGGCCAGTTTCTCTAATCCCTGGAAAAAGTATAAAAAGGAATTTAAAAACTTGAAGTGTGTTTTGAATTTTTCTCAGCGTGGACATATCCATTTTGTGACTCTCAGAGAAAAGGCTCAGTTTTAAGAACAAAAGCCTTAGAAGTGGAAGAACAGGAGCATAGTTTCTGGCTGGGCAGAGCTGAGCCTTTCCTTGCCCACCTGAACTCACAGTTCAGTGCCACTTGCCTTGGCAGCACAGAGGACAAAAGGCTTTGGCTGGATTAATCAGGGACCACATAGTCCCCCTGTACAGGTGTTGCCCACAGTGTCTTCCTCAGCTCCTGCAGATGGAGATGTGCTCTCTGTACTTGCTGAGAGTCTTATTGCAGTACAACTGAACCATGAAAGGCTTTTTAATGCTTCTCCACCCTCTGCTCAGCTCCTGCATTTCTGTTTATCCAGTCATGTACTCCCTGGCAGTTCCCTGCCTAGGTCTGTCTGGCTGGTGATTCACCTTCCATCACATCCCTGGAGCTGCTCCTGCTGCAGCCGTTGCCTGTGGAGTCACATGGGATTGCTGTGCTCTGTGTGTGAGCATGTGCCTGAGACACAGAGTTAATGGAGAAACCCGATTTCATTATCCATCATTTTTTTGGCTGCTATCGTAGTGCAGGACAAGGTGACTGCCACAGGAAGACAACTGGAAATGGCTCTGACAAGCTGTAAATTGACTGTGGGGAGGATGGAGCTGTTCCTCAGTCCAGGCTCCTGTCACATATAGCTCACTTCACTTCAGCCAGTATGGTGGAAGGGTTTTGTCCAGTCAGCTGCAGTATAATCCAGGGCTGGACTTCCCAGAGCCAAAGTGGGAGCAGACCGTGAGAGAAGGGGCTAGGAGGTACAGAGAGGTGGGCAGGGAAGGACTGGGCATGACCCTACTACCTCTCATGGGAAGCCATCCTGTGCTTCCCAGGTGTGGGCATGAACTAGACCATGGACCATCCCATGCTTCTGTGTATCTTCACAGATCCAGTGACACAAAGGCTTTGTTCTGGGAAAAAAAATAATGGAAGGGAACTGTTCTGTCAGAAAAGTCACAGGCTGTTGGTGGCTGGGACCTGCTTCTATGGGCTTCTTGGGGCATAGATGGGGTGCTGAGGGATCAGGGGCACAAGTTGTTTGCTCTGTCTCACAGCACAGGAGTTAATTCAGCAGAGATGCTGCCACACAGAGGGTTTAAAACATGACAAAGGCAGGATCTATCCATACAAATATGAGAGGGGATTGTGGAGAATAAAGGAATTCAGGATGGGGAAAGTTGAACATCCAAGATGATGATTTGCACAGACTCAGCTGCTTCTAGACAAGCAGTGCTGCCTCAACAAGGCAGCTGGAGAAGGAGGTTTGGTTTGTTGTCTTCCCAACACCTCTCCAAGCATTCTCTGCTGGCCACAGACTCTTGACAGCAAAGCCTTGAGCTTTTAAGTTCCTTTCCTCAATACCTCTAACACAGGTATTCCTACTTCCACTTCTTGGACCCGTACCTGCTCTTTCTGTAACAAGTGTATCACAGAAACAGAGTCACAGGATGGTTTGGGCTGGAAGAGACCCTAAGACTCATCTCATTCCAACCCCCTGCCATGGGCAGGGATACCTTTCACTAAACCAGATTGCTCCAAGTCCTGTCCAGCCTGGCCTTAAACAAGTCACTGATGATGACAGAGGTCCAAAGCCAAGCCGGGCAGGCAAGTCAGAGAGCCAGGGCCATGATCAGCCAGGTGTGGTGCTGGTAACCAGGGTCAGGCACAGCCCAGTCCCACCAAGCAAACCCACAGCAGGGTAGTAGGTCAGGGCTGGAGCCAGACAGGCCCTCAGGTCAGGGTGCAGTACAGGGAACTGTGTCTGTGCTGCCATGGCTGTGATGGGATCAGCCCTCACTGAGCCTCCTGCAACACTCTGGGACCATCCCGAGGGCCAAAAGACAGGGGCCATCCTCCAGCCTTGCCAGACAAGCCTCCATGCAGGGGATGCTCTGGGGATCCACTGGTGCAGATGCCAGGATGGCAGAACACAAGCCCTGCAGAGAAGGTGGCACTGGCACTTGCAACTGGAAGCAACGTCCCTTGGCTCAGGGGTCAGACAGCCTTTTGGCAGCCTTGGTGTGATGCAATGAAGCTGTCCACCCTGCACATGTCAACACAAGTACACAAACCCAACAAAACCCCTCCCAAGAGTCTCATATGAGAAACCAAGAAATGTCACTCTGGTCCACAGCGGTAACACCCAGTGACTGGCATAGAACAGGGATGTGTCAAGGGAGTTGGGAAAATGCTAAAGGCAATGGGAGAGGCATCTGCTTTTCATCCCTACTCTGCCAGTTCCAGGCTCTTTTGAGGTCTCACCAGGCAGGGCTTGGGCTCCGCAGCCCACCCAGGGTCAGGAGCCAGCAAACACCCAAGGATGAGGTACATTGGCTTGTTTAATCCCCACAGAGGACAAATATTTCCCCACTGTTTGTTAGCATTTTGCTTCCAAATAATTGTAGCCCAAGAAGTGTGTTGAGGATAAAAGCAATGCTGGAGGAATACATATGGAGAAGCTGAGTGGGAGGCAGCTGGGACAGGCTGGCTGCAGTGCAAGTTGTGGTGCATCTCTCAAAACCCAGAGCTATGTTGAGCTTGGGGTGGGAGCCAGTGTCCTCAAAGTCCATCTGCACTGTACCTTGGGGGAGAGTGCCCTTGTTGTCACTTCTCTCCTCCCCTCCCATGGACTGATTCTCACTCTTCTGTGTGAGAATGTGTAGGTCATGGATGAGTGTGAGGACTTTTTCAGCACAGGACCCTGGTCTTCCTCAGAGCATGAGAAGAAGCAAAAACAGTGGGTTTGTCTTCCTTCAGAGTTTTCAGGAAACTTCATGCCAAGCTGTGCTGGTAGTATTTCTGGCCCTGGGACACCAAAGTTTGGATATAAAGGGGAGAAAGACTCGAACTGGAAACCATCTTAGCATTAAAGTAGTGCAGAAGGCACATACAGGGCATTAGGATCCTGAGCACCAGGAGTCAGTGAACAGAACCTTCCCCAGCCTGGGATGGCAGGACAGAGTCTCCTCCAGCACCAAGTCCCATCAGCAGCTGTGCAGACAGGACAGGTGGACATTGCACAGACTCCTACAGAAACCTGTCATTGCCCACATCTCCCCAAGCCTCACCACTCCCTTCTGCCCACTATATTTTTGTGGCAATTACATTGCCTGTTCTCCCCTCTGACACAACAGCAGCTGCTAGCAGAGCACATGGCCACTGCTTCCAGGCAATCTTGGGAGCTAACAGATCCTTGTGAAACTGCCTCAGCAAAGTGACAGTCCTGTCAGGGACTGCCCCCAGCTCTGGCACCCCAAAAGAGTGGCTGTGAGGATGACAGAGCAGCACCTTGGGCAGTGGGTGGCACGTGTTAGCAATAGCAATACATAGAGCTCAGGCTTCGTGCCCCAGCTCCATCCTGCCCTCTCTGACTCCTTCACTGCCTCTTAATCCAGTCCTCAGTCAAGCACCAGCTAGGAGAGGTCCAGGATATGCAGGGAACCTCCCTCAGGTCCTCCACCCTCCCAGCCCTGGGATGAACGTACCTCACTCTGCCAGTGGCCCCAGGGCTACAGGAAGCCTTTCAGAAGCAGCAGCAGAGCACACCCACCCCTGCACGATATGATTTGGGGGTCCTGGTGGTCTGGATGACATCAGGCAACTCTCTCATGCTGATATAATTGGTGCTTTCCAGTGATTGCTCAGAGCCAAGTCCAGCACCTCACTGTATGCATGACCATCCCAGACATTACTGACAGAGGACATCCTTTGCATTACTTCACCTCATCAGTCCTCACTCTTCTCAAAAATTCTTACAAGGCTGATCGTGGTCTTTGATGGTTTCCCTTAGATCAAAGGTAATCAGTGGAGCACCTGGGCCCTGCTGTGTTTTCCTGAGTGGACTGTTTCCTGTGAAGAACCTCAGGACTGATGACAATGTCAGTGGACGCTGGAGAAACCGCCTGTTGCTGAAGATTCTGAATCCTCAAAAACATATGCTGTCTTTCCCTGAGGGCACCTCTTAGGTGCTGCAGGTGCAATGGGCAGGATTTGATTTGTGGGAGCAGGAGATGAGATGGAGGCAGCACAGCATGTTTTCTTGCAAAATTATGGTATTCCTTCGGCTCTCCTTGACCTCAGCAGTAACCAGGGGAGGGACGCTGTCCTTCTCTCGCCCCTCTGTTTTCAGCAATGTTTCTCAACCCTCTGTGCTGCTGCAGTGCACATTGCCCCTCCAGAGCCCTTCTGCAAGCGAAGGCTGATCCAGCTCCTTATTCCCCACCTTGGCAGCTCCCTACTAAGGGAAGCTTCCTCTCACACTTCCCAGTCATTTCCCACACATCAGTCTGACTCCAGCCCCTGCAGACCTTTGTGCTGCTGTTTGCAAACTCCAAGTTCTTGTTCTCTCCTGGAATGACCAGGTCCTCTGTCAGGTCAAGAACGCCAGGGCAACTCATGCTTCATAAGCCAGTTTTTGTGTTCACCTTTGGGAAGTGAATCCTGATCCTGGTGGCTTTCTGAGAGCTGGGACCATCACCTGCAGCCTCAGCCAAAAGGCTTCTCTGAGCACCAGACCTGAGCATATCCATCAACCACCTCCCTCAGAACAGCCCATCATCTCAGCTTGGGTGGCCATGGGGACTTTGAGGACTAGGACACACACACTGTGAGCAGAACAATGACACAAATGCCCCATCACACAGGATGTGCTGAGGTCACCATCTTGCTCTTGGGGTTGATGGAGCCTGTCCCAAAGCGTTCATATGCTGCACCAGCACAGGGATGGGAGTCTCAGAGATGCCAGTGCCCTCAGAGCCAGCTGAGGCACAGAGCCATGTGACAGGATGAGGTGACCTGAGACCTGCTTTGAGGAGATATGTCACTGTCACAGCCTGACTTGGTGCCCTGGTGAGAGGGGCCAAGGCAGCTGATGTGGGCAGAGCACATGGCAGTGATCCTCTGTGGACTATGGAGGAGCGAAGGAGCTCTCAGAGCCACCACTGCTGCTCATTACAGCCCCACAGCCTTGTCCAGCACTGGCTCCCCCAGCCCTACTCACAGGAAGGCCATCATGGCACAAGGGCTGACATGAGCTCCAAGCTACCACAGGTGAGGCTGAACCCTGCAAACCTCCTCTGCCCATAGGTTGCTCACGGGGGATCCCAAACTCTCCCAGGGAGGACAGTCCACCCTTTCCTCATGCAATGCCACCAAAATGTCTGAAATTCACTAAATATTGAGACTTGCTATGATTAGTTGTCCCACAATGCACCAAACACCCATCATCACCAGCATGCCGCAAGCTCTTCACTCTTCCTTGCTGTCAGAACAAGGGATGATGCACAGTCTGGAGCATATCTCCTCCTCCTCCTCCTACTCCTCCTCCTCCTCTCAGCACTGCTGAGGAAGGCAGGTGAGGTCCTGCCAAGGCACAGCACTTGCCTCATTCTGCCATTAAACATCATGTCAGGGCAGTGATGAGCTGTTGTTTATGCTGAGTGCTGGCCCTGGGCCAACACGAAAGCAGAGCTGGTGCCCGGGGTGCTGTGTGTGCCTCCACACTGAGGGCACGAGGGATGAGGGGATGCACAGCACCCATTAAGAGGTGCAAAGGTCCCAGGTGGCCTGGGGATTTGGAGCTGTGCTGCTTCCCTGTACCTTGTCTGCTGGAGAATAGACTTGTGGATCCCAGTTCTGTCAGCCCCGCTTTCAGGCTTCACTGGAGAGAGATGGGAGCACCACTGGCAGCAGGATCAGCACCACTGCACAGGCGGAGGGGGGAGTGGTGGTCTCCAGGGGGGAGCAGTGTTAGCCTTGAATGCCCAGCTCAGAGTAGAAATCCTTAGACCAATCACTCTCTCTCAATGTGCTTTAGTGTCACTGCAATAAAAGCAAAGTTAACACTCTCCTCTGCTGCATCCCTTTGTGCAGCTGATGCTGAGACCACCTGAGGGGCTACACCTCCAGCTTGGCCTGGATGTGAGCTGTGACAGACTCACATCTGGGAGGAGAAGAGCTCTCAGCACATGGCCAGAAATTATTTACCTTCTGATCTTTACACTCAGAGCAAGAAAAAGATGATCTTGATCTAAATTGGAGCCTTAAGGAGTTGAATAACCTTTAATTGGTCTCTGAAGCCATTTTCTTTAAAGAACATCTAACAAAGTGTCTGTCTTGGTAGAACACATACCCAATTCACTTGATTCCAGTGAGCAAGGTACTTCTGCCTAGCAAGCTGGCTGGGAAATTAAAAAGCCAGCACCAGCCACTGACAGGAATTGCAAAGGAAAGAGCCCAGTGATCAGAAAGGTCGGGAATGACAACACTGGCTGCAGGAGGCCAAGTGCATCCCTGGGGCATGGCTCCAGAGGGGACTGCACACCTTGGGTGCTGCTGGTCATGGACACAGTCTGTTCTTGACACACAGCAGGCAGAACATTCATCTGCTCCTTCCTGTTAAGGCATTCCTTGCTCCCTGACAGAACACTGACAGGTAGAGATAGGACTCTGGGGGCTAAGCTGCCCCGCATCCCCATTTGCCTCAGGAGGAAGAATGCTTTGAGTTTCTTTTACTTTTTTACACAAATCATGGATTTCTGTCCAGGATTTTTGCCTTGGTCTCAGATTTGAGACAGTGGTGCTGCTGCCCTGTGCCTGGAGCAGTGGTGGCAGGTTGGTTCATGTCACACTGTCCATCCTTGCCAGGTTCCTGCACGTGTGGTGACTTGTGGGGACACAGCACTGTGGCTCAGTTGTGCCTCTGGAGGGAGCTCAGCCAGGGGTCTCTGGCCTGAATGGAGCCCTTGTGATTCTGCCCTTGATCCTAGCGATCTTGGGGTGGCAGAACAAAGTGAGGGCTGGATGTTTGTGCCCCAAGGGTGGGAGCTGCTGTCTCTGGTGCACATCTGCTGGATCATCAGTGGTTGTGCTGCACTGCCACCCCAGTGTCTCCAAGGATTTGAGAGGCTGGAGCAGTCCCACTGGGTTCAGGACTGACACGAGCTGTGCTACACATACCAGCATCTCCAGCAACCTTCTGATGGCCATGACCCTGCTCATCCCTCCCTCTTTCCCCATTGCATGGAAAGTGCCACAGCACTGCACCACCTGCCCCTGCAGCATTCCCAGCTCAGGCCTTTGAAGTTTTGACAGCCTGGACAAGGCTGCAGAGAAGGCAATGAATTAGTCCAGGGACTTGTCCTGCTGCTGTCATTGCTGCAACCACCCAAAGGAGATGGGTG
Organism: Sclerurus mexicanus; assembly: GCA_013396755.1. Lineage (NCBI taxonomy): Eukaryota > Metazoa > Chordata > Aves > Passeriformes > Furnariidae > Sclerurus > Sclerurus mexicanus. The sequence goes on from VWZF01005587.1 coordinate 275,311, forward strand.
GGTGGTGATGTGGGTCTGCAGAAGAAAGGGTAATGTGTCACTGTGCCCAGCAGCCCAGGACATGGCACACCAGAGTGCTCCCAATGGCTTGGCACTGACAGCATCAGGTGGCTGGAATCAGCCAGCTCAGGGAGGACACTGAGCCTCTGAGGCAGACATCTGTACAGAATTCCTGAATAATTCAGGGACAGACAAGCAAACCCAGGGAGATCCAATTGGCAGATTGGGTTAGTGAGGAGAGATAAGCCAATCCACTTAGGGGCTTTGCTGAGCTGCATGTGGCTAAACCAGATTAGGGGCAGATGCTTGGGCCATGGAAGGTGGGACAGTGCTGAGGGGCCAGGACATAGCACCAGGGCTTCCCTCCCCATAATCTCCCACAGTCTCTAGGGACACAGTGCTAGTGGAAGAGCTGTAAAGTGGCATTGCTACAGAGGGATGGATTAAATGAAAGGCTTGGGGGTAGCATTAGCCATGAATTTCTGCTTTGGCTCACCCTGGGCATCTCACATCAGCCCTTCTGCAGAGAAAGGGGTGCTTGGCCCCTCTGCCAAGTGCTACCTCCGACTTTGATGGGTTCTCTTTGGCAGTGACATTTGCTTGGGGCTGTCCATCACAGAATCACAGAGTGGTTTGGGTTGGAAGGGATCTTAAAGATCATCCAGTTCCACCCTTCTGCCATGGGCAGGGGCACCTTCCACCAGACCAGGTTGCTCCAAGCCCTATCCAAACTGGCCTTGAACACTTCCAGGGATAGGACCACCACATCTTCATTGGGCAACTTGTGCCAGGGCCTGTCCACTCTCACAGGGAAGAATTTCTTCCCAATATTCCATCTAACCTTGCCTTCTGGCAGTGGGAAGCCATTCCACCTTGTCCCATCCCTCCAGGTCCTTGCCCAAAGTCCCTCTACAGATCTCTCAGAGCTCCTTTAGGCACTGAAAGGAACTCTAAGGTCTTCCCAGAGCTTTCTCTTCTCCAGGCCAAATAATTCCAGCTCTCTTAGCTGTTTCCATAGCAGAGGTGCTCCAACCCTCAGAGCTGTGGCTGAAAAAGAGTCTGAAGCCAGGTTGAGTGGGACCTGGAGCAACCTGGTCTAGNCATCCCTCCAGGTCCTTGCCCAAAGTCCCTCTACAGATCTCTCAGAGCTCCTTTAGGCACTGAAAGGAACTCTAAGGTCTTCCCAGAGCTTTCTCTTCTCCAGGCCAAATAATTCCAGCTCTCTTAGCTGTTTCCATAGCAGAGGTGCTCCAACCCTCAGAGCTGTGGCTGAAAAAGAGTCTGAAGCCAGGTTGAGTGGGACCTGGAGCAACCTGGTCTAGAGGAAGGTGTCCCTCCCATTGGCAGGGGGTTGGAAGAAGATGAGCTTTATCATCCCTTCCAACCCACACCATTCTGGGATTCTTTGATTCTGTGATCCATCCTTCCTACTCTTGATTCCTGTGATTCTCCCTCCTCCTTCCCTTTCTCTTCAGCCACATCCAAAGTCTATGGTGCCAGGAAACCTGTACTTACCTCCTGCTGCTGCTGGTGGGTACTGCCAGCACTGGTCACACAACAGGAACGCAGGTGGGTGCAGGCTCCAGGTGGCACCTGTGGCAGGTACAAGGCTTTGCCCTGAGCCAGCCCTTGGTGAGCACTTCAGCCGCAGCCGCCTGCTCAAAGCAGGGTTTGCTCCAGTGAATGAATGAAGCAGCTGATGAATATTCAGGATTGGCAAAGCAGATCACTTTCAGCTAAATTTGATCACAATACAGGATAAATTAAGCCCCCAGATGAATGCATCTGAAATGAAGATTAAAAGAACTCACTGTACAAAGTCAGGAAAGTAGGTTTAGCCAAAATCTGACAATGTACACAAACAGATAAAAATAAAGTTCCTTTCACCGAGCAAATAATGAGGTCGGGATCAGCCTCTCTCCAAGTTCCTATGGAAACATGGCTTTTTTTCTTTTTAATTTAAAAATAAAGGGGGTGGGGGGAGAACGCCTGGGAAATTAATGATGCTCAAAAGGTCCACGAATAGAGGGAGGTGGTCAATATAAGTGATATCTAGTGGGAAAATTACCTGACATCAGGGGAGGCCCAGGGAGGGCAGGTGGGGCGCTGCCAGTCCTCAGCTCCTCCCCCACTCAGGGAATTGCAGGGCCAGCACAGCACCAACCCCAGCACTGGGACAGATGATGCTCCACACAATTTCAGCTTGCTGAGGTCCTGGATCAGGACACTGGGATTTTTTGGCAACAGGGAGACAATTTGAGGAGGTGAAAGCATTTGGCTTTGTCATGGAAGCACAGAACTGGAGAACTTGCAGGAGACTGAGGAGAGGAATGGGGGCTCATGTCACATCTGCTCACAGTTTTAGAAAGATCCAGATTATTGTGGACCCCTCAAGCAAAGACAAGGACAACACAACTGGGAAAACTGAGTCAAGGACCTGGCAGATCAACCCGCCCACAGGCTGCCAGGGCAATGCCACTACAGTCAAGCTGGGTACCTGCTTCCAGGTATGGGCAGGGTTTCCATCACCTCTCACTTGTGCTAAGTCAGGCATTGGCATCACCTCTAAGGGTCCTCACAGCATCCTTGTCCCGGGGGACCTATTTCCTCATCCTAACATCTTCTCAGGTGTGTGCTGGGCAGGCAGCTCCACTCCTGAGTGAGTAGCATCCCTTTGGGGTTGGCTTCCCCTTCTGCCAGTCTGGGAGCGGGAGGGAAAAGGATCTACAGGAGCTGAAGAACCTTGCTGAGATCATTGTAGTCTGTTCCTGCCTTCCCTGCCACCAGCTGGTGACAGCCCCAACCTCTCACTGGGTACAGACTGGGCACAGACTGGGCACAGCAGCACAGGGCAGAGGCTGTTTGTCCCAAACCGTTCAAACCCAGACACCCACCTCCCAGAGATTCCAGAATTTTGGAAAGCCACCAGAACACCATGTGCCCCTGGCAGGTGCCTCACTCTTGCAGACACACAGTTTGCAGAGCAGAAGGCAAGAGGGCTGTCATCAGGCTGACACCAAGTCTATTAGCAGCCCCTGGAAGGTGAGAGGAAAGCATTAGCATACAGAAAACGGGGGAGGAAAGGAGTGTGTCTGGGACTGCTATTGATTGAGCAGACACATGAAGCAGGGGAGGTTCTAAATAAATCACACACACACCCCAGCCCCACTTCTGAGGAGCTTTGAATGGCCTCAGATGCTGGGAGCTGGTCCCTGGGGTTGGGGAGGGCAGTGGGGTCCCAGGTGGCATGATGGGGGACACAGAGCAGGACACCAGCTTCCTGAGGAGCACCTTGCACCCATCACCACAGCACTGGCAACTGGAGCCCCATCCATCTGCAATGCTGGGGCTGGGACCAGGAACAGCCATGGCAGAAGGACTGGGGTGATGCCTTTCCTCTCCCACACTTCCATCCTTAGCTGAGAAACCTGATGCCCACAGGCACCACAATTCCCTCTCTGTCTCCCTCCCATCCCCATCTCAGGCAGAGTGTTACTGAACCATCTCTGCCCTTTGACATGAAAAAGTCACCAGTGCTGGAGCCAGCAAGAGGCAGGGCACGAGTGACCCCAGGGTAGGGGAGCAAGAAATGTGGCCACAGGAACAGGCAAAGGCCAGGATTTACAAATATGTGAAATCAAGCACATTCCAGCCAGGATTTTGAGAAAGGGACTTACAGATGGAGATGGGCACTTTCCTGACAGCTGGAGGAGGACTGTGGGATGCAAACCCTCAGAAAGGTGCGTTGACAGTAGGTGCCAACCCAACATGGGCAGGAAAGAACCTGGTGCTCACAGCAAGGGCTGCAGCGCTGGGGGATTGCAGCCCTCAGCCCTCCTTGGGGGTGCCCTGCTTGGAACATCTCTGCTTCCCTCTCACCATTGAACCATTGCCAGCCTGTGATTCAGTCACAGCTCCTGTGCCCTATGCCAGGGTACCCCAGGGCACCTCCACCCACCATCTGAGAGAGCTCTGCACATCACACCAGTGCCAGCCAGAGAGGGACTTTGCTGAGGGATGACTGCAGGGTGGGTCAGACAAGGCAGAACGAGGTCTTGGTCAGGCAAACGACTGTTTGCAGCAATGTCCTGGAATAAACAGCAATTTGCCCTCTCAGGACCGCAGCCAGTAGGGCAAACAAGCCTGCCTTAGGCTGAGGTTGTCTCTGAGAACAACAGACAGAGCAGGGTCTGGTGGGAGTGCAGACCAACATCCCACCAGCATCCCAGCCCAGCCCATGAGCCTCAGCAACCACCTGGTGGTTTTATACAAAGCAACATCCCAGCCCTGTTCCCCTTTGTAGCAGAAACAGTGCTGACCTGGTTTCCGAACTTGCCAGGACCCAGCTCTGTGCTCAGGCTGCTGCCCTCCGCATGCTGTCTGCATTTACATGCCTAGTTTGGGTGGCAACGTTGCAGCCTGGGCTGGTTAGACATGAGTCCTGCACACCAACATCCTGGAAGGCACCAGGATGGCTTCCTGCCTTTCACACATCCCCGTCCCACCCCTATGCAAAACCTATGATCATGTGCTGCCTTTTCTGCTGCATCAGGAATATTTATTTAGCTATTTTTTATTTAAAGCTCAGGCTGGAAAAACAAAATAATCATGATTTTGCCTTTCAAGAAGCTTTCCACAGGAAGGAGAGAGATAGGAGCCAGAGGGAGTGAAAGGAAGGCCCAGCTGCAAGAGACCCTCCTGCTTCCCAGGCACTTCCCCATTTCTCTAGGTTCCTTGACAATCCCACTGTGCTCAGAGTCTCCCTGGTTTCCTCTGCCCTAAAGGGCAGAATTTGTGTACCTAAAATGCTAAATCTCTCTCAGTTCCCCCACATGAGCTTTTGTTTCACATCCTGGGATTCTAGCCCACAGCCCCTATGGGGGGAGGAACTCAAAGAAGTGGGAGACTCAAACTGGTGTCAGTGCCATAGATGGGCTGTAGGTAAGGGGCAGTTCTCAGAGTCCAGAGGACAAATGTGCTTGCAGAAATCACCACAAGCTGCCTTTCAGCAGTGCCAGTGCCCTACAGCATGGAATGACCTTCCCATGGCATCCCAAGAGCTGGACCACAGAACAGTTCTGCTGTCCCTCCATGGCAGGGCCGGCAGTCTGGAGGGAGGATCCTCTGTATGACTCCTCACTGTTACAAAGCAACATCACCCAGTATCATCTTGGGAGCAGGAAAATCCAGGCATTCTGCTCCCTGTTTCTCACTCCTTGGCTTGAGGAGCCCCATGTCACCTGCAGAGCTTCAGTGACACACAGGTGCTGAGCTTTTGCAATTAGTGGCACTCATTAAAATAAGTACTACATTAATTATTGATGGGTGGCAGCTCAACCTCCAGGTCTGTCACTTGGCAAAACTCACACTTGAGTTGGCTCTCACTCTGGCAACTTCATGAAGCCCTGGAGTTCAGTGGGGATGTGTGGCAGCATGGACACTGTTCCAGGTGTGTTCCCTCCTCCTTGGCAGAGTCTGGAGGAGGACTAAAAATAGACACTCTGCCTGAGGTTACCAACCACTTTGGCCATTTGCCACAGGCCACAAGTGGCCGGACACCTTCCCTTTTCTGGATGCCCCTGCCCCTCTCCTTGCCCCCCACCAAATCCTGGGAGAGAGCCCAGCATATCACAGCTCTGACAGGAAATGAGGCCATGGAGCACATGGTGTGGGGGAATCGTCCTACAGGGACATGCAGGCACGCTCAGGATAAGCATGGCCATGGGGAATACCAAACTAGCATGTTCTCCCAGAACTAGGGAGAAGCCGGAGGTGGCATCAGGATGGAGCAGCTGCGGAACTGCCTTCACTGAAGCTGCCAGGACCAAGGTGGTCCTGGACACAAACTGTTCCAGGTTTCCCTACCTGTGCCCATCTGCTCTCCTTCCAGGCTGGAGTTAAGCCCATCCAGCTCCTCTGTGACTCCACTGGGTTAAGTTCACCATGTTCCCACCTGTGCCATAGTGGTCCTGGTGCCATACAGCGCTGCAGCCCTGACTATGGGCCAGGCTGTCTGGATGTAAACCCCTGCGTCCCAAGGAGTCATGAGGACATCCCTGTGTTCAGGTATTTTGCACAATGCTAATGGTTTTGAGGAATGGCAGCTTTTGGCTCTTTCTCCAAGAAAGTTTAGGGCTGGCGGTGCCAGTGAAAGCTGCAAAACCAAGAGAAGAGTCAGAACAAATCTCTCTCAGCTCTTAACCTCTTACAGAAGCCAGAATACAGCCCATGGCTGGCCTGTATGACAGCAGCTCTGTTCTGCTGCAAGTTTTGGTCTTTCCCCTTTCACTGAATTGATGGCCATTGACACACAATGCAGAGAGACTGGTTCCTTCAATGTTGCCCACAGGAACTGAATTCCAGCAGGCTGCAGCCAACATCTGCCACAGGCTTGTCCCTGTTTCCAGCTGTTGCTGTGAGCAGTAGTGGTACCTGGACAGTAAATATCCTTTAGACTCTTTACATTCATTCCCACCCTTGCAGATACAGAATAAAAGGGTCATCTTGCATGAGAGCTTCTAAGATCATAGATTCATTGAAATATGGAATGGTTTGGGTTGGAAGGGACCTTAAAGATCATCCAGTTCCACCTCCTGCCATGGGCAGGGACACCTTCCACTAGCCCAGGTTGCTGCAAACCCCATCCAACCTGGCCTTGGACACTTCCAAGGATTGGGGCAGCCACAGCTTCTCTGGGCAACCTGTGCCAGGGCCAGCCCACCCTCACAATGAAAAATTTCTTCCCAATATCCCAAATCACCCTGCCCTCTAGTACTGGGAAGCCATTCCCCCCATTCTGTCACTTCAAGCCCTTGTCCAAAGTTCCTCTCCAACTCTCTTGGAGGCCCTTTGGGCACTGGAAGGGGCTCTAAGCTCTCCCTGGAGCCTTCTCTTCCCCAGGTGAACACCCCCAGCCCTCCCAGCCTGGCTCCAGAGCAGAGGGGCTCCAGCCCTTGGAGCATCCCTGTGGCCTCTGGACTTGCTTTAGCAGATTTTCTCTAACAAGCAGCTACTTTTTTATAATTTCTACCCCAAAATCAGGTACATGCTCAAGAAACAAAGTGGTTTTGATAGTCCTCAGAGTTGCACTACAGGTCACCTCCCATCCTGAACTCATCCTGCTACAGTTTCAGTGAACTTCCCGATTGCCCAGCTTGGCATAAGTTTCTTCCTCATTTTTCTCGAAAGGTAGATCTTAAAAAGGCTCTGCCCAAGCCTTACTTAAAAGCCACATGGAATTTTCACATTGTCAGTCTGTGAGGATGAGTTTAATGATGTTTAATAAAGGCTGATGGTTCCTGAACTTCACAGCAGAGTTCCTTCACAGACTCCTGGTGGAGGGAGTGCTCATCCCCACTCTTTCACTCCACTTGTCAGCATGAGGAACAAGCTCTTGTGAGCCACGTGGCAACTGTGGTCATGAGACAGCAGAGTAAACATTCTGTAGTTGTGGATATTTTGTGTAAATGAGTCAGCATGGTTGAAATATGTGTTCTAGGTTTCAAACCCCAATACTTTTGGGTTTTGTGCTGACCCAAGATAGTCTGGGTTAGAGATCCAGCAAAATACTCTTCCTGCTACTCAGGAGGTGTCTGTAGGTGGATGATACGAGAAGATGTAGGTAAAGCAAACAGAACTGCACAGGACACAACCCAGCATGATCCTGTAACAGGCTCTGTCAGTGCTCACCTGAGAGCTCAAATGCCTTGTGAGGACCAAAGTTTGCAGAAGAGTTGCTTGAGGAGGATAAAGATAGTTTTTCACTCAAGGATACTTTGCTGCCAGGAGAAACCCATTGTGGGAGAAGATTCTTTCCCATGGATAGCTTTATGTGTGTCTCTCTCCCTGCCCTTTGGGGAGGCTGACTCCCTATTACAAGAAGAGATGAAGTTTACACAGACATGCTTGAGGTTGCTGCTGGGGACAGGGAGACAATAAAGTGGAAGGGAGAATGGTACTTTGATGCGCATATGTGAAAGATGTTGACATAAAAGGCACCCAGAGAACAGGTTCTCTGTGCTGTTTTGGCTGGTGTGAATTAGAACTGTATTTTAGTGTTTTCAACTTTAAGAAATAACCTTTCTCTTAATACCTTAGCTGTGGCTTGGTATTGTGTGCATGTCAGTTCTAACACAGCTGTACCTGCAGTACAGGTGAGTTCAGCACCCTGGGGCTGCCTGAGAAGAGCCTCCAGCACAGCAACAGTGGGATCCCAGCCTGGACCTGTACGAACTGGTCTACACCAGCTTTGGGTCAAACACCAGATTATCCATGTGTAACATTCCATAAACACCTGATGGTTGCTCCCAGCATATCCAGAATGTTTCTGGACACTGCTCCAAAACATCGGTCTGAAGGGCTGGACTGTGTTTTTGACTAATGGCAGACTCCTAGTTTGGTGGGGAGAAACCTTCCTGGGCAGCTCACATTTGAGATTTGAGAGCCACCAGTCTGAGATCTTGGAGCCAAATGGGATCTCAGACCTTGTCTGTTCAGGAGATTGGAAGTCACTGGGATAATAAACACCATCCAGGGCTCAGATATGACACCAAGCTTGGGATTTTCAAATTCACATGATCAAAACAGACAGTAGGAGGGTGGGGAACGGTCAAGGCAATCATTTCCCTTCCACAGATGGAATCATAGCCCAAGCTGGGGGACAAACCAGGGCCACTGCTTCACCCATCAGGATGCAAATGAACAGGAGCCAGCTTTGTGCACTGCTAAGGGACCGAACAGCAGTTATTCATGGCACATTTTTCTGTGGGTTTATCTCCTTAGAGGAAAGGTGGAAGGATGCAAAGAATATCCCAAAGGAGTTATAGATCTTGAATCCAAAGTTCTTGGATTTGAAAGATGTCAATAGTGAATGCCTCTGGGCTGCAGGACCTGAGAACAGCACAAGGCAAAGAAGCAGACAGACACATCTTAGTCAAGGTCAGTTACCCCAGGACTGTGCCATCGCCTCCCAGATCGACTGGGATTATCACCCAGTTTCAGCCAGAGGCAAAGAAGGAGGTCCCTGCTGAAGAACAATCAACCAAGGCTTCAGCTGGTTTTACTCGAAGGCACAGGTCTATGACAGAGACATCTATACTGGGTGTTTAGAGCCAGTGCTTCTGTTACAGCATAGCTGACTGGCATGTGCAGAGGGCACACTGCCCAGGTGTGCAGTGCCATCAGCACACACAGGCTGCTGGCGTCCACATTCCCCTTCTCCCCAAGCTCTGGGATGAGTGGGCACTGCATCAGGATCTGCTGCACTGGCAGCTCCATCCCTCAGAATTCAAAGTGGAAATAATCTCAGCCCAGAGAGCAAAACCATCATCTGTTGTGCTGCTGTGACAGGAACAGCTCCTTGGCTGCCAGGGGTCAAGTGCACCCTTGGGGCAGCACCAGTGTGGCACTTGCTGAAGGGGCTGCAGATCCATGTGGCATTTGTGGTCCTCCAGATCCTCTCTGGGGCAGGAACCAAAGCATAAGCCCAGGTCTTGCACTTCTGTTCAGAGATCTGAAAGGAGTTCTTCAGACACTGCCAAAGAAAAGTGGGAGCCACAGGTCCCCCCTGTCCTACATTCAGAGGCACAGCACCATCTGGTTATTTTGAGCTGACCACCTGCCTCCTCCTCCTCTCTTCAGCAACAGCAGTACTTTGCCAAGAGATTGTGATGGAAGGTCTGCAGGTAGAAGGCTCCTTGCCAGACCCTCGGTGGAGCAGTGGTGCCTTTGGCCTCCTGTCCCTTCACCTCTGGCTCAGTCCCACCTGCATGCTGAGGCATCCCTGAGAACAGGATGGTCCACAGGCCTTGGGCAGCAGCTTGTCCTCTCCTGGGGGCACCAGGAGCTCCAGCCAGAGAGCAGACCCTGGCAGCACACAGCAGCCAAAGGAACAGAACAGTCATCAGCAGCCTGAACAGCCCTGGGCACTGTAGAGACACTGTGCTGGCCAGGACATCAGGATTATCTTTGTCCATTAGCTGAAAGCACTATGGGAGTACTGGCATCCACCTGGAAAGCCGTCAAGGACAGGCATGAGGAAACTTCTCGTCAAGAAGAGTTTCCTGCTGCTCAGCATTTGCTCCTGTGAGTCTTTGCCCTAGATCCCTTATTCCCCTTGAAATAGCAAGCCTTTTATATTCAATATCTTTATGCTTGGAAGGAGAGGAGAGAACTTCCAGGCTTCCTAAAGAAGTTCATTTACACACTTGGCTTGATCAGGCAGGACAGTCAGACCATGGAGGGTTTAGGTGCTCAGACCATAGTCTTTTGTGGCAATGAAAGGGGCAGAAAGGTACAATAAAATAGACTCAGGCCACCCTGACCCAGATGACCCCTTCCAGACAGCCCCCTTGAGTTCCACTCTGGCACCTGGTCAGGACATTTGAGTGTGCCCACCTGACACTGCATAAACTTGACAAACCCCTGCTGGGCTGCTGGTGTGTTGGTCCCTTCGTCAGCTCACACCATGAAGAATAAAGCTGACGGCAGCCCAGCGGCAAGCCCAGTGCTGAGCAGGAGGTATATTTCCTGCTCACGGGAAAAGAAACTTCCCTCCACAGCAGCTCATGCTGGGTCAGGACTGACTACAAACCCACTCACCTGAGTGCCACAGCCCTGGAGAACACCTTGGCAGGAGTGGGCATCTCTTAGAGCCCCTTCCAGTTCCTAAAGTGGGCTTACAAAAAAGAAGGAAAGCAACTTTTTACATGGGCAGATAGTGATAGGACAAAGGGGGAATGGCTTTAAACTAAAAGAGCAAAGATTTAGATTAGGTACTAGGAAGAAATTCCTCTCTGTGAAGGTCATGAGGCCCAGGTTGTCCAGAGGAGCTGTGACTGCCCCATCCCTGGCAGTGTTCAAGGCCAGGCTGGACAGGGCTTGGAGCAACCTGGGACAGCGGAAGGTGTCCCTGACCGTGGCAGGAGGTGGAACTGGATGGTCTTTAAGGTCCCTTCCAACCCAAATCAGCCCATGATTCTGTGATTCCATGACCTTGTCCCCTTGCCACTGCAGGGCCCACCCAGAGACATCCACGGCATCGTGTCCCGGCGGGCATCTGCAGGCACTGCCTCTGCAGAGCTGCTGACACCAGGCACCATGCACGGGCTGTGCCGGCTGCATGGGGAGAGAAGGGTGACCTTGTCCTATATTTTAAAGGCCACTTTTCATCTACAAAAACAGCCAAATGAGGGCAGCAGCAGGGAGGAAAAGGGATGAGCAATGCAATGCAGCACAAGGCACAGCCAATGCCTCCACACTCCACAGCCTCTCTTCCCTCTCTGGCACAGCAGGTGCTCAGGGTCCTGCTGCCCATCCCCTGCTCCCCGTTCTGCCCTGCCACAGCAAGGCATGTGTGGGGAACAGGAGCTGTGGAGTACCGGGAAGGCAGGAGGGCTGCGCAGAAGGGTTTGAGCATGGACCCGCAGCTTTGAGTTGTGGTTGCTGAGTCACTTCCAGGATCACACCAGGGAACGAAGCAGCACCTCTAGCACCACCTGACAACAGCCACAGCCCCTCCAGTCCTATGCCAGCTTTGTACTGTGTCTGAGACACCCAGGGAGTTCCAGATCACACCAGGAATGTGAACCGGGACCTGAGCAGATCCCACACATACCCTGAACATGACAGTCCTTAATTTCTCAATGAAAGATAAGAATTCTCTGCAAAGGAACCAAGTTGCCCACTCCAAATGTGTTCCCCGCCCTGGTTCAAAACTTCAGGACATAAATGGAGAAACCCAAGTGCGTGGTCAGCTTTGCTAGGGAAACACAAACCTGTCTGCGACACACAGACACCTTCCAACTCACTGCCCAAAGGTTCTTTGGGGATGTGTCCTGTCCCAGTGAACAACACGATCCCCAAGGAAGAGGCTGGACTTTGGCCCTGGCTGTCCAGGGCTGGGAGAGGTTTCCTGGCCTTCCCATCTGCTGGCAGAGAGCTGGGGAAGGAAAGTTCCTCTGAGCATCTGGTGGGGCTCAGCCTTGCACTGCAGCTGTGAACTTTCACTCCAGGCTCTGGAAAGCACCTCACAGATATTCTTAGGCATTTTGCTCCTTCAGAGCTTTAATGACAGTGCACCACTTGGTTGGCCTGAGCCAGAGCTAATGCACTAGGAACTGAGCATTAGCAGAAGAAAGGAAAGCTGCATTAGGGGTTGATGGTCCCCATTCAGTCTCCCATTTGCTGGGAGGAAAAATTGCTCAAGTGCAGCCATTACAGAAGAAAATAGGTCCTGCTTTCCAGCCCCCAAACTAGAAGGCTTACTCAGGTTTAAACAATTCAAGACTTCCTAGAAAAAAGGCCAAGGTGACTGCAGAGGCAAGGACAGGGAAGGTCAGAGCAGGGGTGTCAAAGGGACATGACTGCTGCACCTTTAATCCAGAGGCAAAACATTGCTTTGCACACAGGACCCTGCTAAAGCCTAGCCGCAGGCACTGCAGGGCCCTCTCCATGCCTTCCTGCCTGATGTGCAGATATGTAAAGGTTGGTGTGTTGGAAGTGGCATTGGAGTGAGGGCAAACTGGAAAGTAGCTGGTGCTTCCCTCAATCCCTTCCTCCCATCCACTTCTTCCACACTTCCAGCCTCTCCTAAACTTTGGTGTTGCCACTACATGTGACATTTCCTCCCAGGCTGCTGAGAGACTACATCACTGGGGATGAAAGAGCCAGAACTAGGGGAATGTTTCCAAAACACTGGGGTGCTGCTCAACAGGCACAGGTAGGGTCGTCAGCCCATGAGGCTGTGGCTGTACAAAGGACCAGGCTCCCTGGAGAGGCCCTTACTAAAGTTCTCAGATGTTTTTGCCTCCAGAAGTGGTCACAATTTGAAGCAAAAAAGGGACTTGCGTTCCTCTCCCAGGTGACGAGTAACAGAACAAGAGGAAACTGCCTCAAGTTGTGCCATGGGAGCTTTAAATTGGATATTTGGGAAAATTTCTTCAAAGAAAGGGTGGTGAGACATTGGAAGAGGCTGCCCAGAGCAGTGGTGGAGTCATTATCCCTGTAGGTGTTCAAAAACATGTGGATGTGTCACTTGTGGACATGGTTTAGTGGTGAACATGGCAGAGCTGGGGAAATGGTTTGACTGGTTGATCTGACATGCGGAAAAACCCCACAACTAGGTAGTTGTAGAGAAGGTACGTTCATTCAGCGCTGGGTGCATGGGGGATTTGTCCACCAAAAACATGCACACCCTTCTGTGCTTACAGGTTTGTTTAAAAACANCATTCAAGGATTCTACGATAATTTCCAAAAGGGTATTGTGTCCTTGGTGGCACAGCCACTGGCTCTGGTGTCAGACGGGCTCCATTTCCATGGGATCAGCTCTTTTGGGATAGACTCAGGGCAGCAATCCATGAAGGTAAGTATGGAACCGAACATGGGAATGGAGGTTCTTTTCAGGAGACCCCAACCTAGTCTTGGTGCCAGAACACTGACAGGTACACCATGCTATGCCAGCTGAGCCAATCTGAACAGTGACTGGTTGGTAACTTACAGCACCAGGGTGGAAAAGAGACATCTGGATCAGCTGGGCCCAAGAAGGAGAAAAAGAGAACCAAAATAAATTTAGCCACAAAGCCACTTCTATGGAAATCTACTGTGTGTCTGGAAGGAAAGGTGAGGCAAGAAGTCCTGAGGCTGTGCTGAGCTGCAGAGGTGTAGACAAGCTCCTGCAGGATCCTGGGAAGCAGCAAAGGGCTGTCCAGAGCTGCCTTCCATCGCCTCACCTGTTGCCAAGACAGGAGCTGAGGACCTCAGCCAAGCTGGTGAGGAAATGAGCTCTCCAGGCAGCCACAGGAGAAGTTGTGTTGCTGATTGTTTTTACAAGGGTTTAGGTTAGGCTAGGTTGGTCTTTAATACTGATGTCTGGGCAAATTATGCACACTGTGTATTTGCATGAGGCATCCCCCAGCGATACTCTTTGCGGTCAGCCAGACCCCACTGACCAGCAGTACCAGTGGGACCAGCAGTCTGCTCACAGAGCCAAGGCTGCTTGTCTGAACTCTTTATTGTACCAAGAAAACAAAACTCAAAGCAAATATGAAAACAGCCTGGCCTGTGGAGCCGATGCCTCCTGCCAACGGACAGCAGAGTCTGACAGGAGAGACAAACAGCACCATCACCTCCCTACAGGTGTGACAGAGAAGCCAAAGGGAAGGTCCCTCCACCACAGAACATAGAATCTCAGAATGGTTTGGATTGGAAGGGACCTCAAAGCCCATCTTGCTCCACCTCCCTACCATAGACAAGGACACCTTCCATGAGACCAGGTTGCTTCAAGCCCTGTCCAACCTGGCCTTGAGCACTTCCAGGGATAGAGCAGCCACAGTTTTTCTGAGAAGCCTGTGTTGGGAGCCCCAGAGCTGGACACGGTACTCCAGGTGAGCTTTGGAAAGAGCAAGGTAGATCAGACAGACAGTAAAGGGCCACCTTCTGACCACCCATCATCTGCCCAGGATGAACTGATCCATAGCTCTGACCTAGAGGCAACAATCCTACTGCAGCCTAGATCTAGTCTTCCCTACCTCCTTACCATATCTGTCTTTATTTTTTTCTCGCAAGATGCTTGGCTCCTTGAATTCTGTTCCAGTCTCTTGTTACTGCTCATATGAGCCCAAATCACATCATCATATCATTACCAAACCATGTGCCTGATTTTCTGGTACATTGTGTCCTCTTCAGGAGGCGGCTCCATGCAACCCAGCACTCCATTAAGTTGGAGCCAGAAAAACCGTGTTGCCGTGAGCAATGCAACTTTCCTATCTGTCATCTTCTACATGCTACCAGCACCCTGCACAGCACCATGGACTGGGTCTGGATGGCAACCTCAAGCCCCCACTCAAGCCACACACACAGATTTCCTGTGGGCAGAGCTCTGGATGCTGCTTCTCTGCTCCATGTCCCACATCCCACAGTACAGCCTCATGTGAAATACCAGGGCTGTGCTGCCGAGCAGCAGGAGCTGCAAAGGGAGCTCTGCTCCTTCTTTCTATCATTGCTGTGATTGTGTCCCTGAGGGCACATGGGAGGAACCATAGAACCATTTGGGTTGGACTGAGCCCAACCATTAACTCAGCACTGCCAATGCCACCATTAATCCATGCCCACAAGTGCCACATCCACACCTTTTTTGAACGCTTTCAGGGGTGATGCCTCCACCACTGCCCTGAGCAGTCTGTTCAATGCCTGACCACCCTTTCTGTGAAGAAATTTTCTCTAATATACAATCTAAATGTTTTCTGGCACAATGTGAGGCTACCAGAACCAGGACACTCTATATAGAGCACAAAGCATGACTAGAGCACCCCACTGCCCCCCTGACCACACGTGGCTATGCTGCCCACCCTGCCAGTTGGTCAGGGTGCCACATTAGGACCCTGGAGCTCCCTCATTGCCTGACCTGTGACAAGGATGGAGGCACAGACAGAAAGGAGTTCACAGCTGAGGAACTTCACAGTGTCAGTGCTGAGTGAAGAGAGACCGTGGCAGGAGCCACAGCCTGTCTACCACTCATCCTAAATCCCTGGGGAGGTGCCAAGTGCCACACTTGGAGCACAAGATCTTTAGCCAAGAGACACTCTCCAGCCACAGCATCATGGGGGCAGATGGTCCACGCAGGTGTCTGTTAAGGATATTGACATGAATAAGAAGCAGAATATGCTTTGTGTGGGACACTCGTGTGGGACAGAGGAATCCAGAAGAACCTGCTCAGTCCCCAGTGGACAAGCTACCTTTCAAAACAGCCCTCCTGTTCCTCCAGATGCCCTGAGCACACCAAGCAGGGAGGGACAAGGACTCACTGCTGTCACCTCCAAATCCACAGATCTTTCCCCATCAGGGCCCACAGCATGAGAACAAGGCAGATGTTGCATTCCCTTGGCCAGCCACATACTGGGGGTTTCCTCTGCCAGAGGTTGCATATATCTGCCCATTTCTCTTTCATAGTTCTGGTCTTTACAACACCCTGTGATAAGCCACTTCACAAGCAAACTGCGTGCTGGTGGAAGGATGCTTCAAGGTCATCAGGTGCTTCCCAGCAGCTTGATGGAAGCTCTCCCAGGTCCCACCTCTCCTTCACATCTCTCTGGTTTTTCAGAGAGGCTATTCAGCAGTTCCTGTTGTACCTGAGACACAGGCACACTCCCACCATCCACAAATATCACCCTGTCGGCCCCCACAGTCCCACCTCTCACTGTACAGCAGGTGCGGGGACACTGATACACACTGGGTCCCCTGGGATCACAGGACATGTGGGCTGAGGAGCAGGCAGACAGACTGGCAGCACTGATGGAAGGGGAAGCCTTGGCAGGGCCAGGTGAGTTACCTGACCAGGTGTAGTCATGAGAGCTCCTGGAGAACCACAGTCACCCAGATCTGAAATCCTGAGGTCCCTTGCAGGCCCTATCAGCTGTCCTAGCAGCCCCAGTACAAGGACAAGGGGGTAGACAGCCTTGGTCCTGCCCATGGTGGACAGGACAGCAGAGACTCCCCCAGCATCTAGTGACAGCCCTGCCCGCAGTCTCTGAGAAAGAGGAATGAGTCAGTGCACAAAGGCCACTCATGCATGATGTGGGTGGAGCAGAGCTGCAATTTCTTCCCCAGGAGATCACACTCCATTGCAAAGTCCTTTTTATTTATTTCTTCTTATGGAGGACAGCAAATACTTGCTCCTCAATTTCTTCACACCTCAGGCTGCTACATGTCGGTAGAGGACTCACTGCTCCTCCCACTGTGCCAGGCAGGCACCCAGCCAGAGCCAGGAACTCCTCCCAGGACTGATGTGACACCGAGGACTGAGGGCTCCACCACCAGCCTCAATCCTTAGCCACAAGCCACCTGCACCCTCAATGTCCTGAGCAGGACATGCAGCCATGGGGCAGACAAGCTGGTACTGGTGTTGCCCAACAGCCAGATACAGCTTGGCTGGGGCACTGGTGGAAGAGAAGCAGGAGAAGCTGGAAGGATGTTTGAAGAAGCCTTTGGCCTGCTTCTGCCTCTATCACACTCTTGATGTGCCAGCTGAGATCATGCCACCCAGTTTCCCCAGTGAAATGCAAGCATAACTCACTGCCAGTTCCAGACAAACAGAGCTTTTAAGTGCTTGGGACACTCCACAACACTTCCCAGGGACACCTGTGAACTCCATCCACAGAACACGGCTCCTCAGACCCAGGTCAGCTCATGGGCTGTGAAGGGGAGCAGTCCTCACCCAACCCTGCAGGACCCCAGTCCTACTCCTGCAGGGATGGCCACCACCTCCTCCTGCTCTGCCAGTGTTGGATCCTGCTCTGCCTGGGACCAGGGCTCAGGGACAGGTTAAAAAAAGAAAGTGCTGTGAGGGCACTTGCTGCACAGCTGTCAGAAGCAGTGCTGGTCACAAGCAGTGCTGTCCTTAGGGAAGAGGACAGGGCTGAGGACAGCACCCAGCTCACACCACACTCAAACATTAGGCTTCCATCAGCATCACAAGAGAATGCAGGGCTCCTCCACGAGCAGCTTTCAGGCACTGGTACAAGAGGACAGAAAATCAAAGATGTTGTCCAGATAGGATCAGAAGGAAAACAGAACCACACTTGGAAAGGTGACCTCAAGGAAAAGTTCCTCCTTGTTGTTCCCTACATGAACTCTCCTTGCTTGGAAAGACACAGGGAGAAGAATTATTCCCTGAAGTCATCATAGCACATGACAGCTGCATGGGGTCTGACAAGCAGAGCAGTGTGCAGATTCCACTGCCTACCAAAAGGGTGACTCAGCCTCAGAAGGGCTTGGGGGCACACTGATTCCCATTCCCTGTGTGCTGCCAGGAGGTGTCCCCCCGGCATAGCCAGCAGCCTGCGGGACAGATGGGCTGTTCCTGCTTTCCATCCATCTCTCCCACAGCATACTGTGGAGTTCAGGCCAATACCGGGGTACCTCTTGGGAATGTCGCTCCTTACATGCTACCCTCCAGCTCAGGAGCACATCCAGCAGCAAGGGCTGGAAGAAAGATGTCTCTGCAGCTCTGCCTCACAGCCCCTTCACCCTGCTGTGCTTTGAGGGAAATCCTGCCACTCCAAGTCGTCTTTCCACCAAGACATTTCCCTCACTGTAGAACTGGGACCACCCATAGGCACCCACATTGGTCTGTCCCTGCTGTGAGCTACAGAGCTCTTTCCCTGGCTCTGGCCACTTGCAGCCCCAGGATTGAGTTCTCCACTGCCTGGAGCCCTGTCCCAGCACATCGCAGGGAAGAAGAGCTGTGGAGGTGGAGGCATAGATCATCTTCCTCCACAACCATCAGCTCAGCCAGATTTTGCTATCCTTCCTCATACCAGACACAACCTCGCTTACTCCAAATCACATGGTCAGATATCCATCCTACCCACAGCACTCCACACTAAAAAGCATGTCCAAAAACTGTATTCCTTGTGCCTTCCTGCTAAATCCAAGCACACATTCACATTCCCTCTTCTAAAACCTTCTACTGATCCATCTCCCAAAGACATAAGGGAAAACCTTCAGAGCAAACCACTGCTCTTCTCCCTAGACCAGTGCAGGTTCAACCAGCACAATGCTCTCCTGGAGATCCCACTGGGTTATTTTCTTGGGTGCTGGTGCCACACAGGGCTCCACAGCTGGGAGAGAGTAGAATATTTCCAACACCTTCTCAGCTGAGACCATGGCCCCTCCAGTCCTCAGCCCCACACACCTCAGCATCTCTACACCTTCTTCACACCTCTGATGAGCTAGACCTTATCAGTACCCTCATCCCAGGCACAATCTCCATCCCTGGCTCTGACTCTACTGGTTCTCCAGAGCAAAGATCTGTTCTGCTGATGCTGTGTCAGTGTAGGACTAGCCACACCACTCTGAAACTTTGCTTATACATACATATCCCATCACACAGGACAGGTTCCTGTCATATCTCATGTTCTAGGACTGAGCAGCCACCACACCAAACAAGGGCCAGTGGTTGAGGGCTGGTACCTTGAGCATTTATCCACCCACTCATTCTCATTCCCTTCAGGAAGCAACCATGTCAGGGAGGCAGGAAAGTCATGCAGAGCTCTTGGCTACTGCATTTCCCCACTGATTCACAGTAGAAGCAGGAAAGGCCAGGATAAGCAGCATAGGGGAAAATCAGTCAAGTGGCAGGAAGAGAAACAGCTTTGAAACACAGGCACAGACACATGGTATGGGTGAACAGCAGTTGTCACATAGCAGTTGAACAGGAGATCCTGTTCCTTGATACTTCCCTCACCTCCACTATCTGCAGGACAAGCGTAGCTCCTGCTGGCTTCACGTCATGGCCACAACCCTTTGCCATGAGCACCATAGTCAGGGCTGTGTGGGTCCTGTCCCAGCAGCCAGGCTGGATGCAGCAAACCCTGCTCACATACCAAACAAACCCACTTCATTGCCTTGCAACAGTGCTCTGATTTCCAAGACATCCTCAGAACATCCAGCCTCAGCCACACGGGCTCCTTCCTCCATGGAGCAGTTTACACCTGCTTTACAACAGTGTCCACTCAGCACATTGGTGGAGGACCCAGGGCTGGCTGCAGATGCAGAGCTCCTTCCTAGGGGTGCCTCTCTCCAGCATATCCCCTCCTACCCTGCAAGAGCAGAAACTACAGAGACTTGAGTCCCCTGATCACCAACCATGTGACAAGAGGGAGAGAGAAGGTTCTGAGGAGCACGAGGAGGAACCAGGGGAAGAAGCAGGCTCCAAACCCACTCAACTGCTGAGTACCTTCAGCTGTGTGATGCACACACTGGTAGCTCACCTTTGTGAGCATCCACACACCTAAGGCTGCACAGACACGACAGTCAGCTCTAAGGGACCCTCCTGGGGACACTGGTAAAGCCACCAAAAGATGCTTTTACAGAGTGGGCACCTGAGACAAATGTGGAAAAAAACTTGCTGTCTACTTTCAGTTCTGAAGCATGGGAATACTGATGGAGTTAATTCTTATTAGAGTTGGATTAGGACCCCCAGCACAATCAGAGGAGTTGTCTGGTCTTTTGAAGCAGCAATAAATGTTTTGTCACTGAAGAAGCAAAGGAAGAGGGAGCAAAAATGTAAATCAAAGGTAATGTTTTTTTGGGGAGTTTAAAAGAATCTTTGCAGAGAACAGTGGATAATAAGGAAGGTGGAAGATCTTTCTGCTAATGCAGGAGAGCTCTTGACCTACCCGATTCTGCTGAGGAATGAAATGAGTGAGAGCCCCAGAAGGAACATTAGTTCACACTGGTTACTGGTCTTGTTAAGAAAATAAATCCATTAAATGAACACACTTGGGCAGTATGAAGTTTCAGCATCAATGAACATGCATAGCCCTCTCCAGTGAGCTCGTGCTAATGAAATAAAGCCATTACAGGCCCTGAGTGACCACCCAGCACAGCTGGGTGACGTGTTTAACCAGTCCCTGCTGCACTGACTGCACATGGAAGGTCTCTCAGAAGTCTGTGAAACTCAGCAGATTCTCAAGTGATGCTTTTTAAATCCTGAAGTGGCTGTTTGAAAAACAAAACAGAAACACCCCCAGACAAAAGGCTGTGCTTTGCACAAATGGAAGAATTGAGCTCAAGAGGCCACCCAGCACTTCTGCCTGACTCCTCTCACCAGCTGCTGTGAGTTTTGCCAGCTCATCCCTGCTCCATTGCCTCCTGCCCAGGTGCCAGGTA
Source organism: Sclerurus mexicanus (assembly GCA_013396755.1). Taxonomy (NCBI): domain Eukaryota; kingdom Metazoa; phylum Chordata; class Aves; order Passeriformes; family Furnariidae; genus Sclerurus; species Sclerurus mexicanus. Next base: position 295,978 of record VWZF01005587.1, read on the forward strand.
TTCAGTGAGATTTGTGGATCTCAGAGAGATGGTCAGGCAGTCCTGTTGCAGGAGCCTGTGTCACTGTACCCCGCTCTGTCACTCCTCTGCTCTGGAGCCTCTCTCCCTGGAAAGAGAAATCCCCATGGGCAGAGCAGCAGATCCCATCAGGGTCCCCTCAGCACACAGGTGGGCCACTGCATGTTTGAGCAGCTCACATCAGCCTGAAGGGCAAGAGAACTTGTGCAGAGAAAGATCAGGCAGCTCCGAGTGAATACATATTAATATGGCCATACAAAATCTTCTATCAAACCTTATTAAAGAACACTTCATTTCCTGTTACTGGGAACAGTCAACCTCTGTTTGAAGAGAACAACTATCCCTGAAATGCACGGTATTGCAGAAGTATGTGGTGCAAAGCCTGCTCTCTTGCTCCATGGAGTAGGCAATACTGGGTGCTGGAGCATCCAGTCACTTTCAGACTGTGAGGAATCAGGGCTTCAGCATGTGTGAAGCTTAGTTTCCAGCTGGGATATCCAGTACAGCTTGGGATATCTCGCAGTATTCAGTGATGAGGCAGCACTCCCAGGAAAAAAACCTACTATAAACAATTCCTTGGACTGACTGGAGTAGGATTGTCTCCAGTCAGGCATGAGTATTCACTGGCACCGAGTACTTAAAACATACAGATGGATCAGGAACACAAAGTTGTTCATGTAGCACAGATGCAGAAATTCCAACATCTGATGCCAAACCTGTGAGGATGGAGCCACCCAGAGGTCCCTCTCCTGCTCTGAAACTCCTGCTCTGCACAAGAGCATCTTGCTCCATCCAACCAAATTTTAATAGTAAAATTTGTTTTGAAGCACATGATGAAGGCCATGCTCCTGCCAGTGATGCTCCTCACAGAACCCCATCAGGAGGGCAGAGCAAGTGGGCTCCCCCTCCAAGAACACAAGTAAAGGTATTTTTGGGGAAGCACTAAAAACTCCCACCATTAGCAGGACTGCTCCCGGAACATTAAGTCACAAGCTTCTTAGCAGGTCAGTGAAGTGATGAGCAACTTTCACAGTAAGGGCAGTCCCACAGTTAACTCCTGTCTCTGCTGTCCTTCCACTTGCAGAATTGGCTCAGGGCACCTGACACAATTAACGGGAACTCTCACTATTTAGAATCTCAGAACTATTTGGATTGGAAGGGACCATAAAGATCACCCACTCCCACCCCCTGCCATGGGCAGGGACACCTTCCACTATCCCAGGTTGCTCCAAGCCCCGTCTAACCTGGCCTTGGACACTTCCAGGGATGGGGCAGCCACAGCTTCTCTGCCCAACCTGTGCTAGGGCCTCACTGTCCTCACAGCCAAGAATTTCTTCCCAATATCCCATCTAACCCTACCTTCTGTCAGCTTAAGGCCACCCCCCCTTGGCCTGTCACTACATGCCTTTTTTTAAACAAAGTTAATTTCATAAAAAAAAAAAAAGAGGGGGAAAAAAGAGGAAAAAAAAAAAAAGGGGGGGGAAAAAAGAGGAAAAAAAAAAAAGAGGAAAAAAAGCCAGAGGATGAAACATGTCAGATTCTCAAGGAAATTCCTGTCCATTGGAGATCCTTTCCCAGCAGACATGCTTTGCTTGCTGCAGTGCAAAGAAGAATCCCAGATTCTGCCCAGTCAAATGATGAAACTGCTCTTGTTTCATGCAACATCCAATACCTTCATGACAAGTACAAACGATGTCTGCTTCACTGTTGGAATGGGATTTTTCCAAACCCAGCTTTTTCAATAATAACATCTTTGATGTCCCTCTTTTCCAAACCTCAGCAGCCTCCTGTGAGTCCACAGCTACCTCTGGGTTAAGCTTTCCTGGACAGTGTGGGCTTCTCATACCTCCAGCTGCTCTCCAGCTGCTCCGCAGCTGGGGGAGATATCAGGGATTTTTGAACATAAACCAATGACAACTTCCTTTTATTTATTTATGTATCTATTTATTTATAAATACCTTTAAGCTTGAAACTTGACATCCATTTTAAAGTTTATATTCACTGTAATTTATAAAAATCACAAAAATTCCCTTTATGCTGCCCTACCCCTAACGAATGCAAGCACAGCCATCAGAGCTGGGGAGGAGAAGCAGCTTTTGTTTTTAAAAATCAACTTCTTCTGAAATAAATGTGGCTAAGACACATGCCCCTAGCAATCACTGGCCCCCAACTGACAGCCCAGAGGGTTTAAGGAGCTCCAGGCTCCTGCGTCTCATCTCCCTGCTCAATGCACACTTCACCATTCCTCCTTTACAAATACCAGCTGATTTCCTGAATTATTTAATGACTGTGAGACATAATTTTTACAGGCAGAGACAATAAGTAAATTGGAGAGGGGCAATGCAAGAGTACTTCCAGCTGCTGGTACCTCCTTTTACCAGGTCAGCCTTGCATGGCACCTGAGAGAGTGACTGAGCTGTAACTTCCATCGCAGAGGGAAAAGACATTGCAGTGTTATGGCTTCAGGGACCTGAAGTCTTGGCAACTTCTCAGCACTTCAGTTAAGCATCTGTTTGATCCATGCAGGACACAGGAGTTACTGCCTACAGCCAGGCATTCAGGCCCTGGGGGTGGAGGCATGAGAGAAGGGAACCCTCTTGATGTTTCCTTCTCCCTCTTGCCTGCCCAAAGTTGAGACCTGGCAAGGTCAAATCTGTGGAGCCCCTCAAGCTGCAGTGACCAAGTGCCACTGGAGCCTGAGCTCAGCTCTGCTGGAAGGGGACAAGGTACCAACCTGGCACCTCACTGGCCAGGCTGCATCTGCAGAATACATTTCTGCTGCAGCTTGTTCCTCATAAACCCATAAAGGCCCAGCAAGGCAGGGCAGGAACTAGACCAGCACACCCAAAGCAGTGGATCTGAGAGCCTGCTATATGGACTTTTCCTCCCATTGATTAACCCATTTAGAGTTTATTTGCATTGAGGCTGCACTGCATCTCATTTTCACTTTCCTAATGAGGCCCTTGCACAATCAATGTCTCCTGTGCATTAATTACAGGCTCCAGCACAACCCATGCTCTATGGAGCAACCCCCAATCTGTGCTCCAGCTCCACTCTGGGGTTTGTACACCACTTGGAACAGAATTCTGGCACTCCCAAATCTCAGCATGCCCAGCAGGTCAGAAGGGGCATACTTTTGGAGGGGAGCAGAATTGGCTGTGGAGTAGCTGAGCACACTGGAAAGCAACGACCACTCACAGCACATCCCTTTTAAGTAACAGGGCTGCAGAACACACGACTGTTGTGGCTGTTTATGATAAACAGCAATAACAGAAGAAGATGATTTCCTTTTTCAGAGAAAGGAATTAAGGCATTCCACTACACCTTTTTCCATATTCCAGGATCTCGGTGCCAGCCACTCCAACTGCAGCAGCTGGTACAGGCTATGTCCAGCTGCCAAAGCAGTAGCAGAAATAAACATTGCTCCAAACAAAGGTGGTGTGTGTCTAAGATACCCTGAAAAACCTCTCCCTCCTGGTTATTGTTAGAGGCACAAATGGATCTCTATCGTGTTATTTCTGGATTAGAAAAATAAGGGTACAATAGTAACAAAAAATAGAAAAACCTAATAAAACCAGAAAAAGACATGAGGTGAACCATGGTGCTGAGAAACTGGGTGGGTTACCATAAGAAAACACTGAGCAAAGAACCAAAAATTCAACTCACCATTAAGCAGTAAAAGCGAAAGCCCAAGTGAAGGGTTGCTTGTTAAAACAACAATCAACCCAGGGCTCACTTCAGATTTAAAACTACAGCACTAACAAGCTACTGATTGCTTTCTATACTTTCCCACCTGCACCCTTTCACCTTTAGTTTGCATTTAGAGCACAAGAACACTTTTGGGTGACATCTAATACCACACAAATTGGTGCTGTTGGAGGTCTGCAGGCATTGCTGCCACAGGAAGTGCCACAAATCCAATCTGAGCTGCAGAACCACATTGTGGGTGTGCCCCAGTGCCATGGTGGACTTACTGGCACCAATCCACCTGAAAACAGACAGAAGTGGTCTGGCTGCTGCTTCAGCAGTGGGCAGGAGGTAGTGGAAATCACAAACAAAGCTACATGAACTATCGAAGCAAGATGTGCCATTTCTCTTCCCAACAAAAAAAAAGGGAGCAGTGCAATTCTGGTCAGGAAGGCAGCTTCCCACAGCCTCGGGCAGCACATTCCTCATTTTTGAATTTGCAGGGTCAATGAAAGAAGCAGACATAGAGACAACACCGAGGCCCCACACTGGAAAACTATCCCTGAGACTGAAAACTCTGGCTTGTCCAATGTAACTGAGCCTGTAGGGACAGTGAAAAAGAATGGAAGAGCAGTTCTGAGGTCAGATACACTCACTCCGGGCTTTGCACAGGGAATGTAGGGTGCAGTGCAGCTTTAGGGGTACCCAGTGGTCAGCTCATGCCACTGCTGGTTCCTAAGGGATCAGCCTCACCTGGGGCTAAGCAGGGCCCTTGCTCCAATCAAATTTGCAGTGAAGGCCCATGTTCACACGTCAGGAACAATGCGATTTTCTCACTGGCACAGCTCTGGCAGCTGGACAACTCTCCACAGAAGCAGGAGGCCAATGTACCTCATGCTGCAGTGCCACTGCACAACATAGGGAAAGCTGCTTGTCCTGACCCGAATTCAGTGCTGAATCAAAGCTGCAAACACATCACAAATTACACTTCATCAGCTTGCAGCAACTTGTATTTACACACACACACACACACACACAATCCCGCTTCTTTTGCTTTCAGATAACAACAGCTGGAGGAAGGAGCAGCATTATCATCACCAGAGCTGGTCTAAGGCTATAGAAGGGCAAGAAACTATCCCTTCTATTATATGTTGCCACTTGCCTTTTATAGCCTCCTTCTGGCTGACTCCAACAGGAATAACTGCCCTGTTTTCCCTCCCAAATTTATAACTCTCCCCTGCAAACATCCAACAAGTTCATTCCTACATGGCTGCTTCCCTTCTCCCTCAAAGTGTGCGATGGAGTCATGTAGTGGGGTCTGATTCTGAACATCCAAACAAGCATTTTGCTGAAAGTTTGCTGCTTCTTTATCCTGTTCAACAGGACAGTGTCCCCATGGCCTGGCTCTTCCCCACATGTTTTGTGGTCTAATAAGAAATAATAGAGATGCTAAGAGATATAAAAAGGAGGGACAGGGACCTTTTATATGGGCAGATAGCGATAGGACAAGGCAAAATGGTTTTAAACTGACAGAGGGCAGGATTAGATGGGATATTGATAACGAATTCCTCCCTCTGAGGGTGGGATGACCTTGGCACAGGCTGCTCAGAGAAGCTGTGGCTGCCTCATCCATGGAGGTGTTCAAGGCCAGGTTGGATGGGGCTTGGAATAACCTGGACTAGGGGAAGGTGTCCCTGCCCATGGCAGGGGTGGAACTGGATGGGCTTTAAGGTCCCTTCCAACCCAAACCATTCTGGGATTCTATGATTAACTGTCCTACTACAATCTTACAAAAAGTAAAAAAAAACCATAATGGAAGTACAATTGTATTCTTTCCTGAGTTGCTAAACGTGTAGTTCATCATGGGAATCTGACTATTACAAACTATTAATTTTCAGTTAGTGGTTTTGAGATTTAAAGAAGACATACTCAAGTTGGCCAGCAAAGCAGTGGAGCATTGCCAGGAAACTGAGAACACTAACACTGCCTGGCCAGCCCTGTGTAGCCACAGGGCACTGCTCCTCTCTCCCTTCCAGGCAGGGCTCCAGGCTCCCTGCTCCCTTCTCTACTGACATCAGGGATCCGTGTTCTGCTCCCAACCATCAGAACCAGTCACTGGGGTGGTGCAAAGAGCCAACAAACCAAAAGAAGCCTCGCCCATCAAAGCTGGGAATAATGATCTGTACAACTGGAAAGAGAACTCTGCCTGTGCATCCAAACACAGAGCAAGGATGCAGGGAAGCATAGTCACACTGCCTGGCAAAAGATCGCAAGGTAGTAAGGACAAGAAGCATGGGAAGGAAGACTTAAGAACAAAACACTTGCCAAATTCGAGTAACCTCCCCACAGGGCCTGTGGTCAATCTAGAATTCATTTCAAACAGACCTGGACATGACAGGAATGGAGTGCAGAGCCCCTGCAGGAAGGAAAGGCCCCTAGCAGCAACAAGGGCTTCCAATGGCTTCTCCCTGTGGGAATTTCCTGATGATCTGGAAAACTCATCACATACCTTCTTCCCAGAACACACTGAGCTTTCTGCTACATCTTGCATCCTTTTTCACCCTTGGATGTCATAGATCATCTGCAGGGACACTGGACATCCCAATGAGGAAAGGAGGGCAGTGTTGCTATATTATAACATTTCACTAAATAACTAAACCCCATTCATACAGATATTTTCTGTAGACAAGGCTCTTTTGAGATTTATTTTGAACAACAAAAGACTAACAAAGAATGTCAATGTGTTCAACATGCACACAGACAAATTCCTGAAGGAGTGTGACAGCTCAGTAACAACTAAGTGGTACAACTGAGCCCCTGTGCAGATTTGCAGAAACACAAGCTTCTTACAGCCTCTGCTGGGAACTGGGGACAAAGAGGAAACCACCATCGGGGAAAATACAGATTTCCAATTATAAAACAGAGGCTCCAGTTCATGTGGAAATCTGACCTCTTAAATCATTCTGGCTCTGTTCTTCAAGACCTGGGTGACCACAATCCAGTAACTCCATTTCTCACCACCAAACTGTTCACTTTCTTTTACATCAGGCAAAACAGACTGTCAGCAGCAAATACACAATGTTTTAACAGAATGGGAGGAAAAAGATACCTCAGTATTAGAGGTATGAAATGGGAAGAATTTTGCTGTGGCTTTGAGTCCTTCTCCACAACAGATAAATCACAGTGAGCAGCATGAGCATCTGACACAGTAGTGAAACAGTTGTGGTCACACTGCTGTAGCACAAGCCTACGAAGAGCTGAACTCCAGTTCACAGCCTGGGTTTGGGCTGCCAAAATTTGCAAAGACCACTCAGTGGGCTTAGACCCCTCACTTCAGGTGTAAATCACAGGTTCTCATCACCTTCAGCCCAGGAGGAGAGAGGGGACCAGGGATCTAGAAGTCAGCTGAGTGCAGGATGATCTTGGCAGTGTTAGATTTGTGGCTGGACTAATTTAAATGATTCTAGGAATTTGTCTTGAATTCATATTCTATGAGGAACTGCCGCAGAAGAGTTGGGGAAAAAAAATAAGGTGTCCAAAGCAGCCATGTGACCCCTCTCAAACTCCTCCAATAACTCTGATCTTGCAAAGTTCAGCATCCTCCTGGGTTCTGCAGAAGAAAGAGGATCAGCTTTAGAAACTGACTTCAGGAAGCTGGCAAGGCTGGAGAAGAGAAGAAATGAGTTATTTTTAAAGCTGTTTGCTTCCAAGGGAGCATTTGGCTCAGTCCACCTGCACATCCTCAGGTAGCTCCACCACCACAGGAGCACAGTCATCAGGCTCTGCCTCAAAGTCCCATTTAAACTTCTTCGTTAGGTGAGCCTTGAACTTTTCAGCCTTTTTCCTTAGAGTCTCATCAATAGCAGCACTGCACATGCAGGAAAAGAGCACCTGAAAGAAAGAGCAAAGGTCACAAAGAGCTCAGCTGTGGCATCAGCTAGGCATTTCTTTCCTACAAAGACATCATCATCATCTCTGGGAGCAGCAGGAAGAGATTCAGGTTAGGCCACTGGCAAGGGGATCTACCAATCTGGAACCACTCCTGCTTTGGGGCTACCTAACCAAAGCCGACACCTCTGATTTCATAGCCTCAAGCCCATCCCATCCTGTCTTCACCACACTTAGTCAGTGTTGGAAATAGCTGCACTTGGATAAGAACTTTGTTTGAAGCAGGAGTATGCATGTAATTGAATTTTTACTACGGAATTCTGAAATATACTTAAGTGTGAGCTCAGGAAAATGTCTGAGCAGAAGGAATTGAAAAAAAAAAAGCATTATCAGTAGCCAATTTTCCAGCATGTGTCCAAAAGGCCAGCAGGTAATTGTACCCATCGTTTCTATGGTTAGAGATCTCTCAAAGTAATTCTGTAATATGGTATCAGATTAGACACCATATATATATATATATACATATTAGATACAGAGGAAACTCAATAAGAAGACCTTGAAGGTATGAGAGGAATGGGAGCTCTTTGGAAAAAATCCAGTTATACCCAGCACAGCCGTTCCCTTGAGCACAGGGCAGTGAAATCTGGACTAACCTCTCCCTCCTATCATCCAAGCACAAATGTACTAACGTGTCACAAATTCACAGCTTCTGTTGGCACCAGGCAAATGAAAGTATCTGTGTAGGATTAACAGGGCATTTATCCCCAGAGCCCATCTCCTATCATCCTGCTTCTGCTCCTCTGTTTAACTTGCGGTCCTGAGTTAATTTCCATAAGAAATTTTCTCTGGGTAAAACGCAGCCTTGTATTTGGGAGAGACCTACTGACAGCTGGATAAAACAATGACAATAAGCAGCAAAGTTGGTTGCTTTGTGAATGACCATTCGTCTTTTCCTTATTCATTCTCCTGTGAAACTACGTCTTTCTAACAGAACATGTACACAGCAAGGCTGCTGTTAAAGAAAAAAGATTAAAAGATTTTATTTCCCACTTCTCAATGAACTGCACATTAAACTAGCTATTTAATCAAGATCTTTTTTCTTTAACATTGTTAGGGCTGCACAGTCAGTGGTGATTGTGCTTTACTCTTCTTGCCTTGAATCAAACTCCAAAAATAAAAAGTTGCTGTATGCAGAGCTGAGCAGGAGCTACACAGACAATACACTCCCCCACACACCTCTGTGCACCTGCCCACACACAGTTAACTCTGATGGGTATGTGTCAAGTGACTGCATAAGGCAAGTCCCAAGGGTTCCCTGGCACTATTTCAGGGAAATCCCATGGGAACAGAGAAACAGAGAACTTTGAGTGAGGAGCGGCTCAGTTAGCAAGGCAAGGTTTTCTTTGTCACTAGGAATGTGCTGACTACTGTCAGGTCTTAAGGCTGATCCCTTGTGCCTCCACAGCTTGTGCTGCTAAAGTAAAACACACTGATGGAACCCAGGGGCAGACAAGACTCAGGCAGTCAAAAAGGAAAGAAAACCAGCAATAAGGGTGCTTCCCAAAGTCCCCTCAGATGGAAAGAATGGCTGTTTGACATATTCTTTGTATTACTGTAAGCTGACCATGTACAGTGTTGCTCTTAGCACACTGAAAACAGGGTTTGGTTTTCCAGTCCTGTAATGGGATGGAAAAAATCTACCAACAGAGATAAATTAAAAAAGTGAGACTTGCAAGAATCCAGATTCAAAAAACTGAAAGTCACTTGATGAGAGCAATGCTTCCCATACAATTTTACCCAGCAAATTAGAACCAAACACCTCAACCCTCCCCAAATTTAGAGCAAGAAGTTGGGAGTTAAAAGGAGAGGAATGCAACTGCTCCCTGGGAAAGGAGAAGGCATCAAGCATCAAGCACCTGTAGCACTACTGCCTCTAATTACTGCAGGGCTTGCTTCTACTGCTGAGCTTCATCAGTGTCTGAGTTTAGCTTTTTTTTTAAACTAAGTTTTGTTTAGCCAATTTGCTGTGCAATTTGTCACAGTATGGTCGCAGTCAGTGGGAGTGTGCGGTAAGATGCATGCAGGTACCTCCAAAAATGCCAAGGCAGTGGAAACAATCCAGAAAGGTTTATTCTGAAGACAAGAATGCTAAAACTTACAAAAAACCCCCACCTCGCCGGGCTGCAAAGCAGTGCTGGGCCCAAGAGAGAGATGTCTCTTGTTTCTTCTTCAAGTTTTATTATCTGTTTTCTCTGCTGCACCTGCCTATAACATCTGTTTTATCTCTCCACATTCCAGGGAGCTGTCCACAGGGGCAGCTTTTCTCTGGAATGCAAGAGGGAAAGAAACATACCTTTGGAAAAGAGATTTCTTCTTAGGCAGAAAGTCTCCTTAAGCCAACATTTAATTAAGCTCTAATCTCCTCAAAGTGAAATCTTCAGAAAAGTAGGACACCTACCCCTACTGGTTTCACTGGTGCTGAATCACAGATTGGCCCCTGCCTGTCTCAGCAGAAGCAGAATTTGCTTCATTTTGGAATAACCATAAATTCCCTCTGGATAAGAACTTCACTACAGGAAATCTTCATCTTTTCTTATGGGTAACAGGAATGGAAAAGCTTCTAAAATACTATCAATGCTCTAAGCTCAAGTTTTGCTACAGCTTCCTTGCATACTAAGCAAACCATTCAAGCTGCCCAAAAATCAGCATCATCAGTCCTTTATGCCAAAGTTTTTGTGTGTTTTCATTCTTTTAATTTTTTTAAAAGAATGAATGGCATTTGGGAAAAAATACACAGTCATCATCTTGCACTTGCTCAGCCTTTGTCATAGCTGTTCAGATCAATGTAGACAAAGGTCTTAAAAACTTCTGCTAGTGCAGTCCAGTTGCATTACATGTGCCAGGCCAGAACTCCAAACTCACGGCACTGTGGCACATTGCTTCCAGCACCATTTGCAACATTTCCTCTCCCTGCCTAACTCAATTTTACACTGCCTTAGGCTCTTCCAGGCAAAGCCTGAGTAGACTGAGGATGAGAAGCTAAGATGAGAAGCAAATGGCATTTCTCGATGAGTAACACAGAGAAAAAGTAAAAGTAAATCCCCATGTACTTAGGCTCACTCTCTCCCACACAGCTCAACAGCAGCTTAATTCCTTTTGCAGCTTCTCCAAGGATTTGCTCTGATGCCCTGCAGGCCCTGCCCCCCCCTCCTATTTCTCAGGAGGCAGTAGTCACAAATGTACCTGGAAGGTGCTGGTTAGAAAGTTGTCCTGGGAGACAATGTCCACAAAAAAATCTGCTGGGATTTCATTGAGTTGGTGATACAGCACAGAAATGAGATTGATGTAAAGGTCTTGGTACTTCCCCATGGCGTCTTCAGATCGGCACAGGATGTTCAGGAGTCTTTTCCAGTGCTCAAAGGCATCGTACACGTTCCCAATCAGGAAGCAAATGAAAGCAAACTGCAGCTCACCTGTGTGGATTCAGAAAACAAAACACACATAAGACTTAAAAATATCCAAGGTATGTGTCCTTCCCAAAGCTCTGTAAATGATTCATAAACACTGGTTTGGCTTTTGCATGTACATTCTGCCAGCAGTGATTGATACTCTAAACACTGACTATATGCTGATGCTCTGCTCTTCAACTGGAGACAAAGCAAAGCAGAATGGGGCAGATCATGTGTAACTGTGCTTATCATCGTTGTAGAGGGACTTTGCAGGACTTTACAAACCCAAACAATGAGCCAGACCTTGCTGCTACTTTGTGAGCATTCAGTCCTCCTGAGCCTGGGTGCCCAGAGTCACATGGGACTGCAAACGCCACTGCCCTGGAATGTTGGGAGAGCTGAGCAGTACATTCACAGATGTGTTTGCCTTGTTGAATTAAGACTCATCGTCCATCTCACTGGATGCTTGGCATCAGCTACTTTGCCCCTGTTTCCTAAAGTAATTCACTGTTTGTATATCCAACAGCTGTTTTTAATAATTTTGAAAAAGAATAAATTGTATAACATTAATATAGAAAACACAGAAGGGGAAAACAAAGGCTTGTAGCTCAGTAGCCTCAGCTGGGAAGGGTTTTCCCTCCATCCTGCCACAAATTAAAACCTCACTCCAGGACCCCCACAGATTCAGTATTTGTATCACAAGTTATGTTAAAAGCTGGGGAGTAGTTGAGTGCTGAGATGCAGCCCTGGCTGAGGGCATCTGGTCTCGCCACTATAGGACTGGCACAGTCCAGACGCTGCCACGGCAAGTCAGTAGCAGCACAGGGATCAAACACAGAGCACACACATGCACAGCACACACACACAGACAGCATACAGCATACAGAGCACACAAATCTGAGTGGTCACTGTGCCAGCCAGGTAGGGACCAGTCACTGCACCGGGAACCACTGGCTGGGAGACCCATACCTCTTCTCCATGCCATGGGAACAAGGATCTGGGGGTGTTTGGCCCCACTCAACACTTCCAGGACTCCATAAGATCTGTCATCAAGAGATTGACTTAACAGGCAAAATGCTAGGCTGCTGCCAGACCCGTGACTGCTGCTTTTGACTTAACCTGAGACAATCCAGGCTCCAAGGGCAGCACCCAGAAGCCAGAGGTAGGCTGACAGCTCCTGAACCCCAGCATCACATCCTTACACCACAGAGTCACAGAACAGAATTACAGGATGACCTGAGCTGGAAGGGACTCACAAGGATCATCAAGCCCAACAACTGGCCTTGCAGAGGACACCCCAACAATCCCACCACGTGCCTGAGAGTGTTGTCCAAACAGCCCTCGAGCTCTGGAGCTGTGAGCACTGCCCCGGGGAGCCTGTTCCAGTGCTAGACCACCTTCTGGGAGAAGAATTTTCTCCTAATATATAGCCTAAACCTCCCCTGCCGCAGCTCCAGCCATTCCCTGACGTCCTGCCACTGGTCACAGAGAGATCGATGCTGCCCCTCAGCCCCTTGTGAAGAAGCTGTAGTCTACTCTTCTCCAGGCAACTGGAACAAGCCCTGCTGCTGCTAAAAACTACACCAACTTCAGTCCTGCAATAAACAGAGATGCCTCAGGGCACCAGGGAACAGGCACAGGTTTCATCCCAGAGCTCTCATTTCACAAACACAGAATCACAGAATGGTTCAGGTTGGAAGGGACTGTGTTCAGATGGGTCTGAAATACTTCCAGTAAGGGAGATCCCACATCCTCTCTGGGCAATCTGTTCCAATGTGCTGTCACAGCAAAGAAGTTGTTCCTCATATTCAGCTGGAACTTCCTAGGCATCAGTTTCTGCCTGTTGCCTCACATCTTATTGCTGGGCACCACCGAGAAGGGCCTGGCTATACCTTCCTGGCAACTCCCTTTACATATTCAGATACAATAATGAGCTCCCCTATCAGTCGCCTGTTCTTGTGCCTGAACAAGCTAAACTTCCTGAGCCTTCATGACTTTATACCCCCCAAATCACTGCCCAGGGTGGTGCTCACCGAGCAGCTCGAGCGGCCGGCCGGGGTAGCGCTGCTCCATCACTCGCTCGAGGGCGTAGCTGAGGTCCATGCTATGCCGGGTGATCTCTTCGGGAGTGGCGCCGTCGGGGTACAGCTGCCTGGGCAGCTCGGTGAAGCGGATCTGGGTGCCGGCCCGGGGCCGCATGCGGGGCAGCCTCGCCAGCCCCTCGGCGTAGCTGTGGCACTCGGCCCCGAGCGGCGGCCGGCGCTGCCCGGCGCGGTCCCGCGTGTGCCGCCCCGCCGCCTCCGGCAGCACCTCCGCGAAGGCGCAGATCTGGCCGCTCTCGGGCTGCAGCTGCTCCGCCGCCGCCTCGCTGATGAAGGAGGTCAGCGAGACCCACCTTTTCAGCGCCTCGTAGGGGTACGGCCCCAGAAAGCGGTCCAGCTCGCGCAGGCTCTTCCGGAATGCCTCGCCCTGCCCGGGGGGCTCCGGCCGCACGGCCTCGCCCGCGGGGTCCCAGCGCAGCACCCGCACCTCGCGGCGCCGCAGGCTCAGGAAGCGGCCAGAGCGCGGCCCCGTGTCCCGCCCGCCGCCCGCGCTGCAGTGCACGAAGTGGAGCCCCGGCGGCACCATCTTCACGCCGCGGAACCGCGGCCCCACGGCCCACGCGCTGCAGTCGATGCCGAACTCGGTGCCCTCGGGCACGTCCAGCACGACCACGGTCGCGCCCTCGAAGAAAAGCTGCCGGGCCAGCTCAGGATCGGGCCGCGGGACCGCCATGGAACCGGGCACCGAGCGGCGCTTCCCGGAACTGCGGGGCGGCGGTTCCGGCGCGGCGGCGGCGGAGGGAGGGGTCCTGCAATGGCCGGCCCCGTGCTGTGCGGCCTGGCATCGGCCCCGGCACCTGTGCCCCCGGCCAGTCCCTGCCCCACATCCATTCCCCNTATACCTTCCTGGCAACTCCCTTTACATATTCAGATACAATAATGAGCTCCCCTATCAGTCGCCTGTTCTTGTGCCTGAACAAGCTAAACTTCCTGAGCCTTCATGACTTTATACCCCCCAAATCACTGCCCAGGGTGGTGCTCACCGAGCAGCTCGAGCGGCCGGCCGGGGTAGCGCTGCTCCATCACTCGCTCGAGGGCGTAGCTGAGGTCCATGCTATGCCGGGTGATCTCTTCGGGAGTGGCGCCGTCGGGGTACAGCTGCCTGGGCAGCTCGGTGAAGCGGATCTGGGTGCCGGCCCGGGGCCGCATGCGGGGCAGCCTCGCCAGCCCCTCGGCGTAGCTGTGGCACTCGGCCCCGAGCGGCGGCCGGCGCTGCCCGGCGCGGTCCCGCGTGTGCCGCCCCGCCGCCTCCGGCAGCACCTCCGCGAAGGCGCAGATCTGGCCGCTCTCGGGCTGCAGCTGCTCCGCCGCCGCCTCGCTGATGAAGGAGGTCAGCGAGACCCACCTTTTCAGCGCCTCGTAGGGGTACGGCCCCAGAAAGCGGTCCAGCTCGCGCAGGCTCTTCCGGAATGCCTCGCCCTGCCCGGGGGGCTCCGGCCGCACGGCCTCGCCCGCGGGGTCCCAGCGCAGCACCCGCACCTCGCGGCGCCGCAGGCTCAGGAAGCGGCCAGAGCGCGGCCCCGTGTCCCGCCCGCCGCCCGCGCTGCAGTGCACGAAGTGGAGCCCCGGCGGCACCATCTTCACGCCGCGGAACCGCGGCCCCACGGCCCACGCGCTGCAGTCGATGCCGAACTCGGTGCCCTCGGGCACGTCCAGCACGACCACGGTCGCGCCCTCGAAGAAAAGCTGCCGGGCCAGCTCAGGATCGGGCCGCGGGACCGCCATGGAACCGGGCACCGAGCGGCGCTTCCCGGAACTGCGGGGCGGCGGTTCCGGCGCGGCGGCGGCGGAGGGAGGGGTCCTGCAATGGCCGGCCCCGTGCTGTGCGGCCTGGCATCGGCCCCGGCACCTGTGCCCCCGGCCAGTCCCTGCCCCACATCCATTCCCCTGCATCCCGCTCACCCCCAGGCTTGGTCGCTGTCCCCGTCGCCCATCACCCAGCTCAGTTCCCGACCTGGTGGCATCTTCGCCTGCCCTCATGAGGCCCCAACTGCAGAGCTGCCTCCAGCTCTGGCGTCCTCAGAACAGGAAGACATGCAGCTGCTGGAGTGAGACCAGAGGAGGCCACGGAGATGCTCCGAGGGCTGGAGCCCCTCTGCTCTGGAGTCAGGCTGGGAGAGCTGGGGGTGTTCACCTGGGGAAGAGAGGGTTCCAGGGAGACCTGAGAGTCCCTTCCAGTGCCTACAGGGGCTCCAGGAGAGCTGGAGAGGGACTTGGGACAAGGCATGGAGTGACAGGACAAGGGGGAATGGCTTCCCACTGACAGAGGGCAGGGTTAGATGTGATATTGGCAAAGAATTCTTCCCTGTGAGGGTGGGGAGGCCCTGGCACAGGTTGCCCAGAGAAGCTGTGGCTGCCCCAACCCTGGAAGTGTCCAAGCCCGGGCTGGATGGGGCTTGGAGCAACCTGGGCTAGTGGAAGGTGTCCCTGCCCGTGGCAGGGTTTGGAACAAGATAATCTTTATGGTCCCAACCCAAACCATTCCAGGATTCTGTGATTTCTATGATCTCCTCAGAGTCCTGTACTTCCATGTGCAGTGGCCCCAGCTGCAAGGTTCCACCTTCACTTTTCCATCTTCTGAATAGGAAAAAGTTCATCAAGGCCCCAAGCTGATTTAGCATCAAACACATTTATTTCACTTTTATTGAATACAAGAACAGTGAGCACACACGCATACACCACCGAGCACTGAAAAGGAATATGACCAAAGGGGGAGAGGGAGAACAAGGGAAGAGAAAAGGAGAGTTAGTGAAGGAACAACAGAGCGTTGCAGTTGGTTGGTAAGGTGCTTTTCAAATAAAAATAAATATTATTATTGTTGCTGTTATTATTACTCATGCAATTGCAGGCCACGTTCAGAATGAATTTGTGGGATTGGGTAAAAACAGGCACTCATGTCTCCCACCCCTTTCAACAGAAAGGCCCCTGGAAGTGACCTGCTATCCAAAATGGAGCGTGGTGATGTGCAAGCTGAAGCTGAGCAGCAGAAAGCCACACCTTGCTCGGAGAACAAGTAGTGAGCTTTTTTCTTTCCTTTTTTTACTTTTTTCAAGAAAAGTTTTAGACACTGCCACCCATAAACATGCTGTGGGAGCCAGGGGCTGGGTTTGCTCACTGCAAACAGAACTCGCTTCAGTCCAAGCGCACATGAAGTGTAACTCTTTAAGGCCTCTCATTTCCACAGGAACCTTCTCTTTCCTTACTATGCACAACGCCAAAAACAAGTCTCGAGGGTCACAGTGGCTTGGTGGGGTTGTGGAGGTGTCCAAGCCAGGTGGCCTCCTCTGTGTCTGAAACATGCTGTGTACTGATGAGCACCAGCACAGTAGGCAAACCAGTGGCCCTCCACCACCCCCTCACGCTCTGACAGTGCCACTGCTGGTCACGGCTGGCTTAGGTGAATTGGGAAAACAACAGAGAGGAAAGTAGCCTCTGCAACTGCCTAAACCATTTTTCTGTCAGGGGTCTGCTCTCTAAAAGTAGCTGAAGGCGCTTGGCTGGAAGTTGGGGAGACCCTCGGGAGCTGGCAGCACTGGCAGCAGCCAGCAGCCCTGCCTGCTTGTGGTCATGCCTTCAACGCTTGCAGGAAAAGCCTCTCTGCCAGGAGAACAGATTTCACAGGGACATACTGGTGAGCAACTGCCAGGGAGCAGCTCCCAGCTGGGACAGCAAATATGGTTAAGCAGGGTATGCCCATGGCATCCTCCAAGCTGTGGCAGGACCTGGCAAAACACCTATTTCTGAGCACAGTCTGTGTGAGGGGTGGGAGACTAAAGGCAAAATGGTGCAGAATCATGGGCCCTTCTGTAGGAGCTAGAGACAATTCTGAGAAGGAAACCCATTTATTTCCTTTCCTTTCTGGTTTTGGTTCTGAGTCTACCCTAACTGCCTGGCTCACAGTGTACGGGGGCCTGGGCTTGGTCCATGATCCCATTCCAAAGGCAGCTGTGGAGGGAGCCTGTGGCTGAAGGCTGAGCTGGGCCGCCCTGGGAGCAGCTCCACTGACACCTCCTTGACACACGCCTGCTTACACAGAGGGCCTGGGCTCTTCCATCCAGCCTGGGTTGCTGCAGATACTCTGCAGTGATAGACACAGTACAGTCTCTCCAGTGCCCATCCCTAGGCAGGTCACGGGAGAACTGCTACGGTCCTGCCATTGCTGTCCCCAGCCCAAGCGCCTCAGGCAGCCCTTGCCATCACACTTCAGATGGCAGGGCAGACAGGGCAGAAACAGTCCCTCTGCCTTCAACTACTACAAAGCCCAAGTAACTTCATTACCGGGATCCAGGAACAAAGCAAAACCACCCCTGCCACTGGCACGGCTCAGGGGACTGTGAGGGAGCGATGAACACAGTCCTACTGATCCTATGGCTCTGCATGAGGGCCAGGAGACAATCCAGCCTACAGCTGTTGCAGCTGGAGCCTAAATCCCCTTCCTTGCCCCTCCAAGTCACTGCTGCCCCCTTCAAATCTAATCACCACACACTGCAGATCAGCTGTTGGGACATTCCTGTCCCTTGCTCTCTCACCTTCCTCCCCAACCAGCAGCAGCTGAAACCTTCTCTGTTCTCTTCTTGCAGGACTCAGAGTCCCACTTGTAATCTAAGAGTCTCAAAATACACCAACCACAGTCAATTAAAGAGTTAATAATTTAAAAATGTTGGCATCATATTTACCAGCACTGTTGAATTATTTCAGCATTGTTCCCTCCCTCCCCCTTCGTTATATTTAGTAATATACATAACTGAAATGCACATCCATATGAAACCCCACAGGCTGCTCTTTAGAGATGAGAAACCATATACAGATAATTTTCTTTGTTTGAAATGAAATCCATTCCTAAATACCTTCAGAGAACAAGAGGTTGGACAAGTGCACAGAGAAGATAAGGAAGGGAAGGAGAAGAGTTAACAGAACCCCCAAAAAATGCAGAAGAACCAGCATGGAATGAGAAGGGCAAAACGACACTTGTGAATTGAAAAATAACTCTATGGTCGTAAATTCAATGTTTTTCTCTCTTCTTTCCAGAGGTGGGGAATGGTTTTGCTTCTGCTTGTGGTTTTTTACTTCAGTTTGCTTACTTCTTGCTTTGTTGCAAAGCAGTTTTCCTTTCCATTCAGTGTGCAACAAATGAACTCATGATTGTGTGTCCTTTAATGTATCATGCAAGACGGTGGCTTATTGTATTGTTATCAATATTATTGTTATTATTATGACTTTTTAAATCTTATTTGATCATCAATCCAGGAAATTCTTCAATTTATCTGCAGAGGGTTGGCTTTGTTTGTTGGTGGTGTTGTTTGCTATTAATTTCCAGCATATAGCAGCAGTGCAAGGATGCATTTTGTTTCCTGGTTTTATATATATATATATGTATGTATGTATATATATATATATTTGCTATTCCTTTTTTAAAATTTTTTGTCTCTTCACCATGAACATTGCAGCCAGCATGTCTATGTCTTGCTGACAAATCCAGCATGAAGGCTCCTTCTCCCCTGTTCTCCAGGTTGGAATACAGATGTTGACTTCCAGGAACATGTTGGTCAAGATTCCTGTACAAGGCAGATGGAAAGTACCAGTCATGGAGTGCCAATCCATGGAGTGCAAATCCATGAAGGCTCCTCTTTTGTATGATGGCACTGGACAGTAACTGCAAACACCTGGGGCCACAGTTTGCACTTAATTAGCAGGACCTCTGGTAATTAGCAGGAATTCAGTCACTGGGCTGATGTTGGTGTATGGGGGAGATAAAGGGGACTCACGGCTCCCTCACTTTAAGCCATTCAACTAAAACTGGGTGGCTCCTACAGGATGCAGGAGTGTCTGGACTTGCTTGTCTGCGCTGTGGGACAGGACATACAATTAGGCAGCTGCAGGAGCCTCTCCTGACCTTCCCAACTGCATCAGAGCTCTTCGCTTTTCCAGGCTTAAAAGCCGACAATCAAAATATTCATATGACAAAGAAACAGAAAATCCCATTTCCAAGGAGCCTCTCCAAATGCATCTGCAGCCTGGCTGCTGCCAGGGCCCCTCAGACAGTTTTTGGCAGTGAGGCTCCCTCTCCTCTCCACCATGCTCCCCTAGCCTCTGATGCTCCCACAGGGGTGTCTAGTGGCTGTGCCACCCCCGAGGAGCTGATAGGGGGTAATGGCATCAAAGTGGAGCGTTTAGAGTGGGGCAGGATTCCCCAAGCCCTGAAGAAAAGTGTTTGGGGCTGTGACAGCTTTGGGGCAAACATCGGGGGCTGCTGCCTACATCTGTGTGTGTGTAAAAACAGCCTGGGGATCTGAATGGGACTAAAACCTCATTTTTGGAAATGCTTATCTGATACTTTGGATTGCTTTGTAGAATCTGTAGCCAAGTTTCTCAGCCCACCCAAAAAAGCCGATGTTCCCTCTTTCCCTTCCTGACCCAGGGAAACAAGCAGGTCCTGTGAGCATTGTGCTGAGCAGAACAGCAAGGTGACTTTTGATGGAATGACACCAGCTTTCTAACCACGACCAGATGGCCATGCCCAGAGCCACCACGCCAAGAGCTGCCATCAAGGGGCAGCAACACATGCGACTGGTGGGGACCAGAGATATGACCCAACAGATATAAATCACTCCTGGCAGCTTTACTTACCTGAGGTTTCTTGTCCCTTTCCTCTGGAGAGGGCTCTGTTTCTCTGTATACCACAGCTTTGGTTACCAGCATGTCAGGGTGCTGGAGTTTTGCCTCTTTGATTGCTAAAGCCAGTGCCTAAAAACCAGAAGGGTGAAAGCATTTATCCCCACTCCCAGGCAATCGGTACCCTGACTACAACCAGAGAGCAGCTGGAGCTGAGTGGGATTCCAGGAGGATAAGGATGCAAGGGTTCAGACCTGAACCCGCAGCAGCCTGGGAGAAGAAGCTGGAGCCCAGCACCGGTTGGGATCACTCATGCGCTGCCTTTCTCTTGCTGACTTCTGTGTAGAGATGTGCTACATCCCAGGCTTCCTACTGAAGCCTGGGCAAAGGAACAGCAGCAAAACACTAGAAGAATCTACAAGAATTATCACATTTATTATTATAATTCTAAAAATTATTTTAGAGCCCTTTAGTTACTTTATGATTTTTCTTCTTAGTCTACAAATACCAAAGGATTAGGCCACAGGAAAATGACCCCATGGCCCTAGAGATTTGTGTCAGTCTCTGTTATTTCATCATAAAACTGTGTCACTTTTTGTTCTTCTGTCACAGAGGCAGAGGCAAAACACCATCACCTGAAGTGAGACTGTGATGGAAGAAAGGACGGAGCTGGGTCACTCTGGACTATGTCAACAAAGAAAGGGCACCTGGAAATGTGTTTCAAGACAATAAAAAAGCGATGCCTTCACTGGGCTCTGCACTGGGATGTGACCTTGACTGTTGCTTCACTGTGGGAGCTGGGCTGGGTGCCACTGCACCCATGGGGACCTGCCCTGCTGGACAAGTTTGGGGCCTCAGTGGTCAGTTTTTGGAGAGAAGGAATAAAGAGGTACAAGCCAGAAGTAGAACAATGCGGTGCTGCATGTGGGGATACCCAGAGCTGGGCAAAGCCAGGACATCCTGCTCCTACCTGATCCTGGTCCACATCTTCATCTCCTGTGATAATGATGCGCTTCTCTATCCGGGTCTCGGAAAACCCCCCTTTCACAGTCTGCACAAGGAGAAAGAAAGCACTCACCCCAGCTGTCCCATCAGCCAGATCTGGGCAGGTGTAGCTCTGCCCATGTGAGGAGGGACAACACCAGCATCACCTTGGGAACTCACCCCATAATTCAGCAGATCTCCCACTATCCTTGATTCAGTGTATGGTGAGAACTAGTGAGACAGAGCTCACCACAGGTGAGGGGAAGGAAAAGGGTTGAGTGGCATGTACCAAGCACTCCTCCTGCTCAGGTCCCTGACTGAGATTCTGCTGTCATTTACAGAATTACAAAATCACAGAATCATTTAGGTTGGCAAAACCCTCTAAGATCATCAAGTCCAACCATCACCCCAGCACTGCCAAGGCCACCACTAACCCATGTCCCCACGTGCCACAGCTATATATCTTTTAAATTCCTCCAGGGATGGTGACTCCCTACTGCCCTGGGCAGCCTGTTCCAGTGTCTGACCACCTTTCAGTGAAGAAGTTTGCTGTTAATATCCAATCTAAACCACCCCTGGCGTAACTTGAGGCCATTTCCTCTTGTTCTGTCACTTGCTGAATATGAGAGAGCAGTGCCCTGGCTGCCAGGAGGGCCAACTGTGTGTTGGGGGCCATCAGGCAAAGCACTGCCAGCCAGCTGAGGGAGGGGATTGTCCTGCTCTGCTCTGCACTGGGGCAGCCTCACCTGGAATATTGTAGCAGGTTTGGGCACCACACCACAACATAAAAAAGACATTAAGCCATTAGAGAGAATCCAAAGGAGAGCCTTGAGGATGGTGAAGGGCCTCTGAGGGGAAGTGTGTGAGGAGTGGCTGAGGGCACTTGGTTTGTTCAGCCTTGAGGAGACTGAGGTCAGACCTCATTAGGGTCTTCAACATCCTCACAAGGAGCAGTGGAGGGGCAGATACCGATCTCTCTGTGACCAGTGACAGGACCTGAGGGAACAGCTGGAGCTGTGTCAGGGGAGGTCTGGGTTGAATATCGGGAAAGGGTTTTTCAGCCAGAGGGTGGTCAGGCACTGAACAGGCTNAGCCTTGAGGATGGTGAAGGGCCTCTGAGGGGAAGTGTGTGAGGAGTGGCTGAGGGCACTTGGTTTGTTCAGCCTTGAGGAGACTGAGGTCAGACCTCAATAGGGTCTTCAACATCCTCACAAGGAGCAGTGGAGGGGCAGATACCGATCTCTCTGTGACCAGTGACAGGACCTGAGGGAACAGCTGGAGCTGTGTCAGGGGAGGTCTGGGTTGAATATCGGGAAAGGGTTTTTCAGCCAGAGGGTGGTCAGGCACTGAACAGGCTCCCCAGGGCAGTGGTCACAGCCCCGAGCCTGTGTGAGTGCAAGAAGCATTTGGATGATGCTCTCAGGCATATGGTGGGATTGCTGGGGTGTCCTGTGCAGGGCCAGGAGTTGGACTTCAGTGATCCTTGTGGGTCACTTCCCACTCAGCATAATCTATGATTCTATGATTATTACTTGGGAGAAGAGTGTGTATTTAATCTGGGGATAAAATGGCCATGGGTGAGATACTCTGCTGTAGCCTTGTCTCCTTCATTTCCTACCACCACTCCCCCTGGTCTGCACTGGGCTGCATGCACACCTGACAGCTGGCTGTCCTTGCCTGCTGTCGCTTGTGGTCACACCTGGCTGGATGGAACAGGCAGCACACAGGGCTGAGCTGGGCACAGGGCACTCAGACCGGGGCACTGTGCACGCTCGCCATTCCCATAGGACGGCACACGCCTTTTGGCTTGTAAGGAGGAGAGGGGCACTTTCTGCTGTACCAGTCACACTATAAATCCACCCATTCTGTAATTCCAGTGGCTTTCAGGTCCCACTCACTGCTCTCTCTGGAGCTGCTCTCACCTTGGTAACGTGGGTGGTGGTGGAAGTGGAGAGGGTTTCCGCAGTGGCACTGAATATGCTAGTGAGCACCTCCTTCCCAGCAGAGCCACCAGAGATCTGTGGGACACAGAGCAGTGGGATCAGGAGGCTGTCACAGGGGAGGCCCCAGTGCTGGCTCCTGAACAGCTGGGACCTTCCCATTGGGATGTACCTACTCAGCCAAGCATGGAAGTGGAGAGTGGCAAGGGAAAAAGGCACTGTGTTGTGGTTCCAACTAGACCAAGGGGTTTTGGGGGCATGGGGAGAGGTTTCCACAGGTCTGCCATGCCCAGAGCTCCAGAAAAGGGCCTCTGCAGTGGGGTGAGGGTCTCATGGCAGTTTTTCGTTCTTCCCCACCCACCCTCAGGGCCACCCCAGTGCAGAGCTCTCAGGCTCTCTCTAGCTCTGTTTGTCCTGCTGTGCGTGGTGAGGGCTGGGAAAGCTGGGAAAGCTGAGAATGCTGCGCTGGTGCCCTAGCCCCAGTGCTGGCTATGTTCTTCCTGCAGCACACAGGGATGAAACTGGGGCCGCATATAGTGTTTGGCTAGCCTGGACTCCATTGAAACCAAGTGATGGAGTAGGAACTCCCTTTCCAGAGGAAGGCCTCCTGCTGGGCAGGGTGTCGGTGGCCATCACTTCCACTGGGAGTCAGGAGAGTTTGTGGCTGGCCTTGGGTGGACACACAGGATATCCAGGGCTAAAAGTATCTCAGCCCACTGTACCATGTACTGAGGTATTTTGGGGGAATTATCTTTCTGAGGCAAATACTCAAGGTGTGTATCTGGCATAGGAAAAAGGCCACAGGCTAAGGTCCCCTGCTGTCTTGCTCCCCATCCTTATGAGCATCCTTCTTTGATCCTTCCCAGCACCAGCATATCAGCCAAAGGTGCCAGTACTGGGAACATGGGAGGGGGTCCTGTAGGACCAATCCCACAAACTCTTAGCCCCACAAGGCTACCTTTCTTCCCCCACCTCTCCTCCCAGTCTTGGCCTGGCTGATGGCACCACATCCCGCCCTCACCGGTGAGAGGGAGCGAAGGTCTGTGGTGGGAGTGGCCCCTTTCCCAGCCTTGGTGCTGTGATCCTGAAAGAAGAGCAGATGGGTACGTTGTCTGAGACACAACATGGGGGCAAACATGGCAGGTCACCCTGCGCAGACACCCCTGGTGGGGCAGGGTCCCCCCTAGCACAGCTGGCTCCAGTTGCCCTTGCCGGAGCAGAGGGACCACAGGGGACAGTGAGTCCTCTGCCCCTGGAGGGGCCAGTCCCGCTTACTGAGGTTGCCAGCGCCGTCTCTGTGGTGCCAGCCTGGGCAGTGGCAGTGGTGTCCCTGCTGCCCGAGGTGTCCCTACTACCCGGGGTGCCTCCATCCACCTGCTGGGGCAAAGGAAACCAGGTGAGGCTGGAGGTGCCATGGAGTGGGTGACACTCACAGGGATAATGTGGCAGTCCCTTGCTGCCAGAGGATGCCAGGGAGCGCCATGAGGCCAAAGACACGTGCAGTGCAGCTGGTGGCTGTCACCCTCTGTAGATATTCCTGTGTGTCAGCACTGCCCAGCAGCATGGCAGGTGGGGCCAGAGACACAGAAAATATCTCTGGGTCAGCTTTGATTTATGTTTTGGGGACTTCAGCAAGCTAAGGATCATCAGAGGCCTCCAACTGCACTATTCACTCCCCCACCCTTCCGGCTGCCTGAGATTTGGCACTGGGGAACAGGGCCACAGTAGGATGGAGCGACCACTTCACCTGAGCTGTGTCTGTGGTGCTAACCCGGTGGGGAGTAGAGCCATCTGCTTCAGGCTTCTTCACGCCCAGCCCCAGGCTGACCATCACAGCATCTGTTTTTGGGGCTGACGGCTGCAGGAGAAAGAGAGTGAGTCAGGCCCTGGGGCACGATGCCAACAGCTTTGAGTGCCCTGCCCATGGCAAGGGGTTGGAATGAGATGATCTCTAAGGTCCGTTCCAAGCCAAACCATTCTGATTTTATGCTCTTTGTGAACCAGCCCCCCCAGCAGAGCAACCCTGTCACATACATCTGATATCTTGCAAGTGTCAGAGTGAGCCCTATCTGGGCAAAGAGCAGGGACCAGACTGTTACCCTGGGCAGACTGCCACCATCCACAGTGTCCTGTTACCCACACACCCCATCTGACCTGATGCTCTGTCCTTGGATTTTTTGGATAGATTTATAGAGACACTACGGGTTAGTTCAAACTGGTCTTCAAAAGGTAGATGAGACCCACCAAATCAATTTCACCCATGTCCCACAGCTGGTTTATGATCTGTACCAGCTCTGGGAGGCTCTGGTTACACCTGGAGTGTCAGAGCCTTAGGGGAATGAAGACAGGCTTCCAGAACTTCCCCACTATAACTGGAGCTACCAAGGGCTCCTGCACAGGGGATGCTTGGCCAGTGCTCAGCATTCCCAAGCCAGCAGCCCTCCAGCCCACAATGGCCATGGGGCACATGGACATCAGCCATATCCATGGCGTCAAATGCTCCGCACAAGGTTTCCAGGCTATCTCAGAGAAAGCTCCCTCTAATTCTGCAGCTTTTTCCTGGCTCCAGGTCTGGACTCACCCCAGAAGCACTGGGGACTTACCTGCTATGGCTGGAGGCTGCCCCAGGCTGGCCAGGCAGGACGCTGCCCTGGCCCAGCACAGAGCTAAGGCCACATTTCACTGAGTTGGGGCTGGCTCTACCATCCTCTCCCCATGTGTACACTCATCTATCACACACATGCACATGCATTTTTGTTAGCCCTGTTATAATCCCTCCCAGCACAGGACTGACTCTCCACAGGCTCTGGAGCGACTCCCCCAAGGCACTTGGTAAATCCCTCCCAGCCCTGGCAGGACCAGAGCGGTTAGTGGCAGTACATGGCTCTTCACTACACAAACTGGTCACTGAATTCATGCAAGACATGAGGCCAGTGCCGATGGTTAGTGCCACATGCCTTTCCCATGGCATAACATGCTGTTGTTGGGTGAGGGATGGGGCAGCCAAACACAGGGGACCAAGAGGTGACAGCGACTTCTCCTGGTTCGGAGATGAACAAAACATGCAACAGAGCCATGCAACACAGACATAGAGTGCATCAGGGAAATACACCAGACAGGAACTGGGTGGGTTTGGAAGCTAGCATGCTCCTCCAAACCAGCTAGGACTGCACTCTAGGGGGGCAACGCCAGGCACTGGGGCAAGGAACACAGAGGCATGATGACACTGGGACAATCCTGGTGAATGGTGTCCCTGTGTACCTCTAGCTGGGAGACATCTGGGCTGGGCTGGGCGACCTTTTCCCTGCCTTTGACATCCTCCTCCAGTCCAGGAACTACTTTGTCAGTGTGCTGGAAGGAAACCAGGCCTTCATCGTCCATTTCACTCTTGTCCTTGTCCAGCTCAGGCAGGCTCCGGGAGATGTCCTCAAAGGCTGTGCCGTGGAAGTCACTGATCACGGTGAAGTCCACCTCTGCTTCCAGGCTGGAGGTTGAGCTGACTGTGATGCTAGAGCACTTGCGCTCGATGGCCAGGTGGTTGTCCTTCAGGAAGACCGAGTCTTTCTCCTGGTCAGGCTCCTCATCACCAGTGTCACTCTCCGGGGCCCTGTGCCGAGGCGGTTTAGGTCTCTCCTCGGCACCCTCCCTCACACCCGCTCTCTGAATGAGACACAATGTCGAAAAGAGACAGAGCCTGTGAGCACCACGTGGCAGTGCTGACAGTGCCGGCAGGGACAGGGGAGCAGGAGGAGGAGGAGGAGGAAGGCTGCAGCAAATATCACAGAGTAGAGTGATACACAACTCAAGCATGGAGACCAAAACCTTTCTGACAGCAGTGGTTTTTGTTGGGGGCAGGGTGGGGAGAGAAGACTATTCAACCTGATTGTGCCAAAAGTCTGTTGGTCATTAATCATCTCAGAAAGGGTAGGTCACACAAAAAAACCCCTTCAGCCAGCTTGGAGGCACATCAGTCAACCAGTGGAAGCAGATGGATGCAAAACAATGGGTCTGTTAGGAGACATTCAGAACGAGCTCAGATGCCAGGGCTATCGTATGTCAGTGACTCATAAAAACAAACAAGGGAAAGAAAGAGAGAAAAGTTTGAAAGAAAAGGGCCCATCAGCCAGGCACAGTGAGAGAGAAGCAGTGTGCCAGTTCCACTGAGCATCTGCACAGCTCTGCAGAGCATCACCCCTGGGTGAGGACAAGCCCCACCAAAACTGCCCACCAGCTGTCCTGGGGTGAGTCTGCCCCACCATCACCTTCCCCTCTCAAGGCCTCAGGTGAGTCTCAGGGGTGACCTGATGGAGTGTCTGGTCAGTGTAATTGACAGTACGGTCAGAGCCAAGGGATGTCCTCCCTCCATCAGCTCTTCTCCAGCCATGAACATACCTCTCAACTCCACTATCGGAGGGTACGTATCCCCTCGCCATGTTTTGCCAAGAAGCCATAGGAAATCTAGACCCAGTTCTTCCTTAGGAACAGCTCTAAGCCCACTGATCCCAGATGAAACCCACCTCCTGACCTTGGTCACAAGTGTTTGCAGCCAGAGCTATTTCCCCTATGGGCCAGGCTGTGCTGGCACACCCTTCCCTCAGCATTCTGGGAGGTTGAGAGGTATGAGAAACAGGATGTCCAAGAGCCCCAGGAGGAAAATGCAGACACATGTGTGCGTGCGTGCGTGTGTGTGTGTGCGCGTGCACGTGCGCGCGCATGTGTGTGTCTGTATCAATACATACAGAGCAATGGGAGCAGAGCTTGCAGCACAGCCCTCGGCTGCATGGGGTGAGTGCTCATACTGCAGGGAGAAGCACTTAGTAAAGCAGCACTGAGACCTGGGAGACCACTGGCACAGCAGTCTTTAAATTTTCTTCTTTCAGGCTGGATTTTACTGATGGGTCAGATAAATCCTTTTCTTCCCCATTTGGTTCCTGAGATTTGCTCTGGATTAGAGAAAAGGGTTAGTTGTAAGGAAATGACCTCTGCAGGAGCTGATCTAGTGCCCACAAGAACAAGGAAAGCTACTTCATCACCCAGCCACCAGCTTGCTGAAGACAGGAAAGGGTGGGGAGGCTGGCGAGCTAAGCAAGAAATGGGGTATCAACGTAGGAAATGCAAGGGTGAAGCTGGAAGCGTAGGCACACCGCTGCCGAGGGGTGTGTGTTCATGACAGTTGCAGCTCCTTCAGCCACCCACTGTTGCCCTTTCCGGCTCCTGGACATGAAGCTCGGGTGTCTGCTCTTGGGTTTAGCGAGCGGCATTCTCCAGAGAGCCAAAATGTTGGGGGGTCGCAAAACAAAAGCTGAACTGAAAAGATGAACCGACTGGGCAGCGGGTCTGCATGCAGCCAGTAAGCCTGACCACACACACAGACAGAAAGGACAGGGAAGCAAAGCGCCTGCTGTCGGTCAATGGATGTGTGAGGAGCCACTGGACATGGTCAGAGAGCCACACAACATGCGCATGAACGTCCCGTCCGGACAGTTCATTGGAGTTACCACGGCCTCAGCCAGGGTGAGCTCGCAGCCAGAATCAGGCGAGGCCAGGTCAGCATTGTCTTCTTCGTGCTCCAGATCAACAGAGACATCTTGCTTGAGGGAGTGAGGCTGGGAGGTGTCTCCTGAACCAGTCCCTTGCCCAATGGCCAAGGAGCCCACACTGGACACAGGTCCCACTGCTGGTGGTGAGGCGAGGCGGGTGCTCAAATGCATGTCCTGTGCCAGACCTGTCTTCCCTTTTGCTTTTGCTGATGTCCCAGATTCACGCACATGAGCTTGTCCCTCCTGGGCCTCCCTTCGCTCCACTTCACTTTGCTCAAATATCTTTATCTTGGAAGCCACGGAGGTCTTCCTGTAGGTCTTGCTATCCTCCCAGCTTCCTGGGGCCACAGTGATGTCTCTGTGCTCCTGGGACACAGCTCCTGCCTGCTCAGCCACACACACCAGTGGCTCAGGCTGCGTTTGATGTGTCCCACCACTCACTTCCAGCTCTCCCCTGCCTTCATCCACCAAGGCAGAGAGCCAGAACATCTCACTTCTTTTGCACAATCCTGCTTCAGGGGACTGGAAGTGTGGGACATCAGCAGCTTCTTTAGGAAGAGACTCATTCTGCGGTGGCTGCCCTGGAGTCAGGTCACTGTCCCTGGTGGTTTCTCCTACTGCTGGACTCCTTCTCTGCAGATCTTGTCCCACATTAAACTCTGAGTTCCAGTGTGGCTCTTGTGCTTTGGGATTGGCAACGTGGAGCAGCTCCCCAGCCATGGAACCCTCTCGGGGCAGGCCTCTCATGATGGCCTCAGACTGTTGTTCTGGTTCTTCTGCTTTGGGGGGCAGCTCTTCCATGCCAGAGTTTTTGTCATGGGACAGTTTTTCTATCCCACAGTCTTCATCTCCAGTCAGACTTCCTGATGTGGGCCCCAAGTCCTGGAAGAACTCTTTTATCATGGCTTTCTCTGGCAGTGGTTTTTTGGTGGCAGAGGCTTGGCTCTGTGCTGTGGCAGGGTCCATGTCCTGGGCCACCTCCTTGGTGGCTATGTCTCTGACCTGGATCAACTCTGCTGCAATATCTGTGTTCTGGGGTAGTTTTGCTGGAACAGGACTGGTCCCTTGGTGTGGTTTCCATGATGGAAATCCCATAGCTTGGGCTTGTTCTGCAGATTCAGGATCAGTTTTCCTGGGTAGTGCCACCTCCACGGAGGTGCCATGCTTGGGCATACCCACCCCTCTTGCAGGACTCGTGTGCTGGGACAACTCTGTGTCCTCAGGCTTGGTGCCTGGAGCAGGCTCCACAAGGACATGGCTGGATTTCTGGGGAAAGGGTGGAAGGGCAGGAGCACTGGGTTTATCTCCCTCCAACCCCACAGTGTGACTGTGGCCCTGCCAAGGCACACCTGATGGGGGTGACTTCGGCTCTATCTCTTCCATCTGAAGAACCATTCTGGCAGTTTCCTCTTTGTCACCATCTGCTCCAACCATTCCTGAGAGCCCCTTCACAGCTGTGCATGTGTCAGGGCACTGTGCTGGGCTCCCTCTGTGCTCCTCAGCCCCATGGCCATCCCCTGCCAGATCACATCGCTTTAGGCCTCCCACTGGGCTCTGCAGCTCTGTCTCTTCTGGTTCCACCTCCTGGGAACACGGCAGGGCTTCACTTCCTGAAAGTGCTGCACAGGTGGGCGCCCCAGCAGATGCTTTCTCTGGCTGCAGGGACAGCTCTTCTTCCGAAAGGGTACGTCCCACAAGGCTGGTCCTGTCACAGCCCACTTTGGGCTGCTCCAGTGCTCCAGTAGGTTTTTCAGACACTGCCCTTGCTGAAGAAGGGGGTTGGAACCCTTCTGCTGTAGGTGATGCATGCCCAGATTCCTCCCTGGACATGTTGACTGTGACTTCTGGTTCCTCCTCCAAGCCAAGCCACCCACCAGTGTCCAAGACAAGTTGTGTTTTACTGTCCTCCTCTCCCTCTGGATCTCCTAAGTAGATGATCCTCTGGGTCCCTGAAGTCTCTGAGCTGTCATCTCCAGCCTTCACTTTGATTTTCAGAAGCTCTGTGGCTGTGCCTGGAACTTTGGCCTCCTGTTTCCTGGAGGCTGCAGAAGCATGCTCCTTGGAGAGCACCTTGCCTTCTCCCTCGAGAGGTTCTGGCTCCAAAATTTTGGCCCTTTGCCTCTCTTCAGGCTGCTGACAGGGCTTGGGCA
Source organism: Sclerurus mexicanus (assembly GCA_013396755.1). Taxonomy (NCBI): domain Eukaryota; kingdom Metazoa; phylum Chordata; class Aves; order Passeriformes; family Furnariidae; genus Sclerurus; species Sclerurus mexicanus. Next base: position 326,348 of record VWZF01005587.1, read on the forward strand.
GCCCTGGTTCACCACTGGCTGCTCCTTCGCCCTGGGGCTCCTTCTCTGTGCTCTCAGCAGGCAGGTGTGCTGCCCCCAGGATGGGCTTCCCTCTGCTTTCCTTCTCATAGATCTCATCCTCCCAGACAGACTCAAAATCCTCGGGACTGGCAATCATTTTGGCTCTCTTCTGTGTATCCAGGGTTGCAGCTGAGCGTTCTTCCTGGCCTGCCACTTCTTTGGCTTTCCCTACTGCCACCTCCACCTTCAACAGGCTCACACTCTTGTTCACCTCTGAGGTACCTGCATGTGCTTCTTCCTTCTTGACTCCCAGAGCTTTCCTCAGAGCTACTGCTTCCAGCCTAGGGGCTTCTTTCTCTATAAATACCCAGTGCTCCGAGCCCTGCATTGCAATTGGAGCAAGAAGAGTTAAATGCATCAGACACACCGCACCCAACTGCTGCTGGCAAAGTAGCACAGCTGGTCTGCCTCACACAGTGCTGGCTACATAATTATTATTATAATTCTAATTAGTAGTAGTAGTAGTAGTATTCTCAGTGACAGAGTTGAGGCAGGGTCTATGCAAAAATTGTGACAACTTGCTAATGGAGAGAGAGACTGAAAATAAGGGGCTGATGCTGATATAGGGAATGACCCACTGTCCTCTCCAGGGACAGTGCTGTGCTCTGGGCAGCAAATCACTGACACACGTGCAATACCTGCAGTGTTGCTGGCAGTACAGAGTGGGAGTGATGCTCCCAGCAGACACATTAACCACCTTCAGGACATCTCTCTGGAGGCAGGGGAACACAGTTGGCTGTCCCCAGCTGGGACCCCCCTGTTTTCAGCTGGCTCTAGCAAATCCTGGGGTGAGATTTCATTGGAAGCAAGGGTCTGTGTTTTGGGTAGCTTCACTCTCAGCTTCATCCATATGCCCTAAGAAAATGTCAGACTGACAAGAGCATGACCAAGGAAAGAAACCACCTGTAGCCATCAGAAAGGCCTTTTCCCCTTCCTACCAGATGCTGCAGCTCAGATTCCCCCCAGAGACCATCCCTTCTTTCCAGCCCACTGGGGACATCTCAGAGGGCATTACTGAGCAGAGGTTTTCAGCAATGCTGAAACCAAGTGGTTCAGAAACATAACTTGTAAAAGGTTACCTGTCAAATGTAAAAGGCTTGGCAGCTGAGACAGGTATAAGGGCTGCAGCAAGGACCAAGCAAAGGCTGTGGAGCACCCTGCATCAAGGACACAGCAGGTATGTGACACACCACACCACATCATGTATTTGTGCCGCTGGCAGGCAGATGCCAGGTCACTGCTGCTATGGACATCTTATACATCCCATGTTTGTCCTGCAGGTCAGCTAAAGGCTTCACGAGTGACAAGAACAAAACACTGCTAAAATCCAGCCACTTCTGGAACAGCAAGTAGAAAATAAACCACAAGAAGATAGTGGCAGGGGAATGTGTGCACCATGAGGCAGCCCAGTGGCCTCTGCAGCTGTGCCAAGAAGCACACATGGGAGGCAATGCTGGGGGCTCACAGCCTATCTGAGCAGAGTCTGCAGCAGGGGCAAGGATGGCCCTTGGGGACACTAGGATGCACTCGAGTCCCAGGGAGAGGGATGGGTGCCCACTCTCTGCTCAAATAAGGAAAAATAATCCACAGAAACATGAGCCATGCCCCATTCAGGGGAGTCAGAGAGAATATTTGGAGCAATTGCACCCAAAATGGAAACCTAGCGACTGATACTTAATGAGGAGAAACATGGGGGCAGAGGGGAGAAGAGCCAGAGGGAAGGTAAGAGTAGATTACATCAGACAAGAAAGGAGGAAAACTAGTTAACAGTGGTAGGGCTTCCACAAGGAAATAGGTGAAAGCCCCTGGCAGAAAAATGCCATTCCCAGCTCCTGCCTTCTTTACCAGGAGCCAAAGGAAACAGAGCTCCCTTGGCACAGTGCCCCAGGCCTTGCCCTACAGCATCCTGCAACAGCCCCCCACCCCACCTGCTCCACTGCCTCAGGCTCTGCCAAGAGCCTGGCAGCCCCTGAAAATCCCCTCGAGTGCTTGCAGGGAAGCACGCAGGGGACTGTGCTAGGGTACAACACACAGGTCCCCAAGAGAACACCTAGCCCCCTGAGGTCAGGGAGGTGCTTGGTTCCTCGCAGTGCCAGGACAGGCACCGTGCACTGCCAGTTGTGCCCCTCACAGGGTAGGAAGGGCACCCTCCTCCATCTGTGGCAGATGGATCCTTTCCAGGGACTCTGCCATGGCACCTGCACCCTGCTGAGCAGCCAGGTCTGCAGGAGACCTGTCCTCCAACACCTCCCCATGGCATTGCTTGCATAAGCCTCTCCAATATCCCATAATGGTGTGCTCTCAAGCACCATCTGCTCCCCAGGTCTCATACTTCACACCAGCCTCCAACTTAGTTTTTGTTTCTCCTTATTCCGTGGAAATCACAACAGAGCCTGTCAGAAGCACCAGGCTGCACCTTGGACATTCACAGCTGGGATTGACCTGTGACAGCAGCATCATCCCTAACTGGACAGCTTGCTGGGCTGCTAGGCTGCCCAGGCTGGTCTCTGGCATTCCCTCAGCATGTCTTTCCATTCAGCAGCGATGCTCATGGGTGACTCAGCCAGGAGACTGCTCACTTTCCTGAGGGTGCAGCAGCTTCTCTCCTTTTCCTGCCCTGTGGTCCCATTGCTGAATCCTCTCTCAGCCCAGACAAGGATGGACAGGTTGTGGGCATACATACTCATTTCTTCGGCAAAGCATTCTCATCCCTATTCTCCAACTGCAAACCAGAGTCCTTTGGAGGAGACCTTCCCTGGGCAAAGAAGATGAATTTCTTTGGGCTCCTTCTTCAAGTTAAGGCCTGAGATAGAAGTTGTAGATCAGAAACTCTGATGAAACCTGGAACAGTGTGTTCATCCATGACAGCACCTCTTCACCAGTAAGAAAACCCCCAAAGCTTCAGATTTATTTCCAAACCACCTTCTTTCTCCTCAGACTCTTGGGATGAGCACAGCCCAATCCAAAGGAACAGTCAGCTACTCTGTGGCCTGTGGGAGTAGCTGACTGAACACTGCTCCGGAGGGCTCAACGCCAGCTCTAGACACAGCTCCAGTTCCACAGCTCGTGGCAGCCCTTGTGCCTCCAGAGCCTGAGGACTCTTGGAGATGTTGGGAGCAAATATCTGGATACTTGAGCATGTCCTCCAGGAAAGCAGAGAACTTGTAGAGCTTTGGAGGTCAGTGGGCCAGCAGGATGGAGTGCGTGCCAAGGCAAAGATGAGGGTCAGAGTGATGATGCTGGGATATCCCTAGACCAATCTTGACTTCCCAAAGAATAATTTTACTTTCACACTTCCCTGCTGTCTCTCCCCTCCAACTCTAGGAACAGGAGCATTTGGGAAAGCCATTCCCACTGTGGCCCATGCATCACAGGAGAGCAAGCTGATAAAGGTGGAAAGAGGTGATATCAGGGAGCAGAGACAGCCTTTGCCCCTCCCAACAAGGGCCACAACATTGGAGAGCCTAGGGTATGACGGAAGCTTCTCCCTTTAGATCCTTCAATGTTTCTGCTGTCCTTTGCTCTGAGGAAGTCTCAGCTCACCCAAGAGGAAAGCACAAGCCTCATGGCAAGAATGAGGGAATCTGAGATGCTGAGACAACACACTGGGCTGCTTTACCACCCCAAGCTAGAAAGGCTCCTGGCCCCTCCCATCCCAGCATTCTGGTCCTCCAGCACCAGTGGGGACAGAGGGATGGAGGGAAGAGTCAATATATGTGTGGCTGGGGGTGATAGACCATCCAACTTCAGTGGGCCTGAAACCTATGGGCACTGAGGGACTTTCTGGCTGTCATGAGAGGTCCAAGCTCTCCAAGCAGATGTGCTGTCCTCATGCCATCACCCTCTTAGGGTTATGAATTCCTCATGGAGACTACAGGCCAGGAGAGGACAAGTTTCCACAAAACTTCTGAGTCTCAGCCATTGATGCCTGGAGAGAAATCACTGGTGAAGCCACCTTGGCACCTGAAGGTACAGACCTGGCACCCTGAGGGTCTCTGGGGAGCAGAGGGCAAGACTCTGAATCCAGGAATGTGTGTGCACCTCACTTCTGCTGTTTCTGTCCTCTAGCTCCAAAATACTGGTACACAGAGGGTGCCAGCAATGACCAGGAGGCACTGCTGCAGAGCCCAAGCTTTGCTGAAGGTGCTGTATCCTTACTGAAGCCCAAGGCTGTGGCCAAGCCCTCCCTCACACTCATCTTGTCTCCTGGCGACTGCTCCAGTCAGCCCAGGTTCAGCCTGCTGCCCATGCTGGCAACTTCTGCACAGACAATGGGAGATAACAGGGAGCAAGAGTGGGCCCAGCCTTCCCCCTGCCCCACACTGCCTCTACTCCTCCCTGGGATGCTGAGGCAAAGATGTGCTTTCCAGCACCGCTGGGCCAGCCCCTGGAGCCAATGCACCAGAATCCAAGGCTCAAACACCAGCTTGCTTCTGCTCAGTGAAGGTACCACTCTTGGCTGTCCAGGAAAACATCCCCTCATCTGAGATAAACCTGTACACAAGCAGTGCCATGAGCCCATGCTCCTCACCCATGGGCACCACATGAGGACTTCAATGGCACCATGACCCTGCTGTGCACAGGCATGAATCCAACACATCTGATGCCTCCAGAGATGTACTTTTTCAGGATGTCTGGGCCCAGTGAACTCTAACTGCAGCCGAAGTGCACAAGGAAAACAGAAGGGATTGCTAAGGACAGCTTGAGGCTGCCTACCTGAACCTGGAGCAGCCACCAACAGAGTGTCCATGCCATTGGGTCACCCCTGCCGTGGGACCCTCAGCACTGGGCTCCAGCATGGCCCTACACCCAGCAGGGCTGCACTGAGAGGTCTCTCCAGGGGCCCATCTCACAGCCCAGCAGGAACAGTCAGGGGAGCAGGTTTTACAAACAGCCTTGTCCTGTGAAGGGTCCTGCCTGTCACCAGAGAGGGGATCCACCCTGGGGGGCAGCAAAACAGCTTAAGCTCTGCTTAGAGGGCACAAGCCTCCTCAACAGGCTGGGGATCCCCACAGTGATGGGGGCAGACTGTGAAAGGAAGGGGTGGGGGGAGAAGAGGATAGTGACAACCTCAGGAGATGAAACAAGGCTTTTCTGCGTGAAAGACTCCATGCTTAGGGAAGCTCCATGCTCTGATGCAAAATCGTCTAGGGTGTCCTCTTCCACCATCTGTGTCAGCATGGAAACCCCAGCACCCATAGAGAGAGAGACAGACAGAGACAGAGACAAAGAAAGAGAGAAAGAGAGAATTTGAGAAGGAATAAAGGAACAAAGGGTGGGGTAGGTGGGTGGATGGATGGGCAGATGCATGGATCAAAGGAAGGGATGGACAGATAGATGGACAGAGGTCACAGCTGTGCCAGCTTTAGATGCTCCATTCACATCTCTGCACTTGATATATTTGATGGTAAAAGCGATATGGGGTGAAGTCCCTCTTTCTCTTCCCAGCTGAGCACTTTGATGAGGAGCCACAAGCCCACTGCAGCCCTGGGTCTCCGGTCAGTGCTGGGCACCAGCAGGCACACAATCATGTCCCAAATCCCCTGCAGAAAGTCCCCAGCCCAGCCACCCAAAGCGTCTCATGCCCTCCTCACAGCCCAGCCCCATGGCAAGGCTGTCCCCGGGGGGCAGCCAGGGCAGAGCAGCCCCCATGTGTGGCACACACCCTGCCCAGAGCCGTACCACTGCTTCCAGCATAGAGCACGAAGGGCTTCTGACAGGGAGAGGACATCCATGCTGGCAGTGGGGACGCTCCTGCCACATGCTGCCTGCACCGAGCCCACCAGGACCCCAGGCCACAGAGCACCCAACTGTGCCACATCCACACCCCTCACGAAGCACTGGCACCTCAATTCCAGGACCTTCCTTTCACCCCCATGGTCCCTGTGCAAAGCCAGCAGGCAGAACACGCAAAGGGGAAGATGTATGTGTGGAATGCCAGCACGGCACTGCTCACCCTCCGCCTCCTTGCACCACCCAGGTCCCGCTTCTGAGAGCACCACAGGGCACCTCTGTGCAGATGCCTGGTCCTGCTCTGCTCGGGCTAGCCTCGGGCAAAAGCTGCACCAGCACCGCCCTTCAGGCTGCTGGTGTGAGGCATGAGTAAAACTCCATCTCATGGGCCAACAGTCACATCCCAGCTCTCCAGTACTCCCAAAACACCTCCAGAGGAAGGGCTGTTCAGACCCCTGCAGTGCCCAGGCACACAGGGAGATTCCCACCAGCAGTGTAAAAAACAAAACTTAGAGACACCCCTCCCTGCACCCTCTGTCCCCAGCTCCCTCGGGGCAGCACAGGAGCAGAGCCCCAGAGCTGAGCGACACCTCCCCACCAGATCATGATCCCCTCTGTAAGAGAAGCAGCAGAACGAACCTCACTGGCCTTTTCAGGCGTTCCCTTAGGTGTTTCATCCTCATTCTTGGGTGAGGAAGAGGCTGGTGAGGAGGGCAGCCTCCTATCCCGGTCCCTGTGAACCAGCTTGCTATTGGGCTCCTTCAGGGTTCGCTTCAGCTCATTGATGCTGGCCTGATGCTTCAGCAAAACATCCTCTGGCTTGTCTAAAAACTTGGGAAGGAGAGAGGAAGGGAGCAGTGACTAAAGCAGCAGCCAAGGCCAAAGGGATGAGCAGGGGCACTGGGAGGGTTTGCTTCACACTGGGCTGGAATTTAGGGTCTCAGTAGCCAAATGAGGTGTGTGTTGAAGATCCCTGGTCTGCAGGTCTCACTAGGAGGAGAAGCAGCTCTTACACTGCAGGAAACAACAGAAAGGCAGAACAGAGCTGAACACACATGCCAGGGGAAGGGTGTGGCATGTCCTGGCAGCAGCACCAGGATTCTATGTCCTCCTGGCTGAGGACAAACTAAGCCTCCTGGAGGGGAGAGTGGGCTCTCCCTTGGGACCAGCAAGGGATGGGGCCCTGTTGGAAACACCAGCAGCCTCCTCTGCTTCTCTCTGGTGCAAGACACAAAGGGAGCCCTACGCTCTGTCCCAGCAGGGCAGGTAACTGACATTTCCAACAGAGCTGCTCCAGAGTGGGCTCTGCCAAAGGGCTGGAAGTCAAGGCCTGGGCAGGCATGTCCAGCACGGATCCAAGCTTGGATACTCATGGACCAGCCTGGGGTGGGATCGGTCTGATCTGTTGTGGAGAGAAGACAGTTCAGAGTGCTCAATGCAAGGTGGGGTTCAGGTGTTAGAGCAGGACTTACTGAGGGCCCAAGTGCTGGGGTGGCCCCCTCGTCCTGCCACAGAGGTGGGCAAACCAGCTCCAAGCAGGAGCCCTGGCTTCTGCTTCCAACCCAAACTTAAACCTCCTCTGAGGTTTGAAAGGAGGCACCTAAATACCTCCCTAGTACCTCCTCAGCAACAGCCCAGAGACCACAAGAGTCTCAGGAAAAACCCCAACAAATTTTTCAGATCTTGAAGGCTCAGCACAACTCAGGAAAACTCCTTGTCCTGGACCCACGTGTGTGAGCCATGGAGAGCTCAGGTGTGCCCACCTCTGGGCTTTGGGTGTGCCAGGCTGGGGCACAGCACATGCACATGCAGTGGGGAAGCAATGAAGTGGGCAGGGGAGGGTTGGGACCAGTGCCCACTGGCCTGGCAGGGTCTGCCCTACAGTGCTGAGCAGGACGGTGAGGCTGTGTGGTGCCAGCGTGGCCAACCCCATCACATAGCCATGCTTGCTCCCATTGACAGCTCCAGTGAGGATCTACAACCCACTGTAACTGGAGGGGAAACTCCCAGGGAGCAGCTGTGGACTTTAGGCCAGGATGAATCATTCCTGATAGGGCCACCGTGGACATGGCAGTTTGTGCAGGAAGGGCTCAGCCTCCCTGTTCTCTGTTCAGCCTGCTCTCGGGGTGGGCTAACACCGGGTGGGTCCCAGGGCTGGTTCCCCCGGGCAGCTCAGAGCCCCTTTGCCCCATGTGGGCGGGATTGAAGCTGTAGCGCTCTGGGGAGTGCTCTCGTGGGCAGTGGGGAGCTGTGGGAGAGTGGAGCTGCTGACCAGGGGGGTGATGAGGCAGTTTGGGTCAGGCAAGAGCAGAGCGTGGGTCAGCGTGGCAGTGGGAGCAATGGGACCAGCTCCACAGGAGACACAAGGCAAGGATATGGCAGGGTCAGTAAGACAAACAGAAGCCAGGTCACCCCAATGGGCCAAGGGCTCTTCTGCCCTTGGGAGGACTCTTGCTCACAGGTACGATCAGGACCACCTTATTTAGTGGGATAGAAGATGCCACATGTGCCGGGCTGATCCCCAGCTGTCTGTTCATTGGGTTCCTCCAGCACCCAACCCCCTGCCCAGTGCATCTTGTATTCCAGTAAATAGGGTGACACACTGAGTTGTTTTGGGGAGGATGGACAATATGATGCACCAATGAGGATCAAGATACTCCAGAGAGAGAATACCTCCTGCTTGTGCCTGGGGGTTGTTTCGTGCTCCGGCTGGCAGCAAAGAGAGGGTTAAAAGTAACCAGCAGGTTACGACGGAATTTGTTACAAACATCACACTTAAGTTGATGAGTTGATTAGGGACACCCCCTCCCCCTGAAGTGGAACAGCCCAAGGACCAGGGCAGGGAGTGGGTGGGCTATGCAAGGACAGTGGCAGGCATGAATGAGCACCGATGTTCCTGGACTGTCCTCATCCCCCTCCCTGTCTTGGAACTCGACTGCTCCCACGTCCAGCCCCACCTGGGGATGAGCCTTGAGAGCACCTGGAAGGGTCTGGGAAATCAGTTAAACCAAACCCCCGTGACCGCCTCACTCCATTGGTGGGGCCAAGAGCCATATCCCAGGAGTCCCACCAGCCTAGGGCTCAGCTGACAGACAGGGCTGCAGGGGACCATGCTCTGAGGTGGCCCTGACTGTCTGCAGCCCAGCCTTGCTGCCTGTGCCTGGTCCCCTGCCTGCCTACCCCTCCACTCCCACCCTCCTCTGACCACCTCGGCTGTACCTTCAGCTCCTTGATTTTCGTCGGGGTGGTCACCTCCTCGTCCTCGATCTCAGACCGTCTCCTGCTGCCAAACTCACTGTCCTCATTCTGCTTCTCGCCCTCCGCCCCAGCCTCATGGTTCTCACTGACTGAGGCTGGACGAGAAAACTCTGCCCATGGGGGACAGTTCAGGTCAGTGCAGCCCTGCCACACCCATTCCTAACCCATCCCCCATCCCCCATCCCCTGCCGCCACCCTGCCAGCTCAGACCTGGGGATCAAGGAGCCTCGAATGCCCTGCAGCAGGGACAGATGGTCCCAGGCGTCCCAAGGCACAGGGAGCCGGGGGGCACATGTCCCCAAATTGCCCAACCCCAGCCTTGCCACATCCCCTTACTCACACACAGTCTGAGCTACACTTGGGGTGTGGACAGACCCTCTGCCATGGGGATGTGACTGGGGACAGCCCTCAGAAGGAAGCCTGATGCTGCTGTGACCCCGCTCAACCCAACGAGGCAAAGCAGAACCAAGCCCAGCAGCACCCCACTGCTCCCGCCAGCGGACCAATCTGCCTCCCCCTCCCCAGTTTGGGGCATACCTCCATCAAGGCTGCGAGACATGGTGTACCGTTTGCTGGAGGAACGCTCGAAAAACGGAGCTGGGCGGTCGATGAGGGCACTGGCCTGTCGCGTCTGTGCCTGTGTCCGCCCGCTATACCGAAACTTGGAACCCATCACCAGGAAGCCCTTGGGGGGTGGCTCCGGGGACACCAGCCTAGGGGTCAGAGGGGTGTCAGCAAATCCCATCTGGCCGTCCCTGGCACCATTCGCCAGACGTACCCACTGCAGCAGAAACGTGTCTGCCTCCCAGAAGTGAGGCCTGGAGAAGGTCTGAGAAAGTGTCCTCACCTGAAGAAGGTGTGATGCTCTATGCAGACCTTCCAGAGCCGCTTGGCTGAGCGATGGTTGGGCAGCTTGAAGCCAATGGTGCTCTCAAACTGTTCATACTTGGGGGAGACAGATACAGGCTGTTAGAGGCAGATCCTGCCCTAGGGGACATGACAGGATAGGACCTTGCCAAAGCCCTCAGGTTCCCCTGGCAGGAGCCATGACCATGCAAAAAAACCCCCAAAAGCCTTTTTCAAAGCTGTGCTGGGCAGGTCCATGCCACCCAGCAGGCTGATGGGATAACACCCCAGACCTCTGGCCTAAGCACTTCCCTCAGCTGCAAATGGCTTTTCAGTGCAAGATAAACTCCTCTAAGAAACAAAAAGCTTTTACAGCCGTTTTGGTGTGAGGGTATCACTCTCCCTTTCAGATGTGCTGTCCTTCCAGCCTGCTGGAATACATGGGTAGAAATGCATTCTCCCACCAGTGCACATAAATAGTGAAAATAAAGTCTGAAAATGAATGGTTTTTTTGTGAAGATACATCAAAAATAGCCCTCAACTGCCCTTTCTGGGCAAACTCCCTGCACCAGCAGGGTCATGGTGTCTGTTGGGTAGGGATGGGGCTCTGGGGTCCCTCAGCTGCTGAAGTCATGGACAAAAAAATCCACACCACAGGAGATGTGCTCTCTTGACCAGTGAGGTCATTCATGTGGAACCCCTGGGACAGAGGCTGGATCCAGGTGAGAACATCCCCACCATCATGGCCAGAGTCACAGGACAGGCACCCTACCACACCCTGGGGCTGCACAGGCACCTGGCACCCACCTCACCCGGGCGGATCTTGATGTAGAAGTTGCTCCTCTTGTAGGAAATTTTGAGGATCTTGGGCCAGGCGAAGCGGTTGATGCGCAGCCGGTCCCTGTAGATGAGGAGACCATTGGCGCAGACGCCCAGCATGATGTCAATTCCCTCTGAGTCCTGGAGGAGGGAAGGGGACAGGAGGGGACAGTTCAGTAGCATGACAAGAACTCGCCTGGTCAGCAGTGCCATGCTCCCTCCCGCTGGGCCCTGAACCTCAGGCTGGTGGATCTCTGGAGCTCCTCTGATCCAACGTGAGGACACTCAGAGCCACCCAGAGCCATGCCAGGAGCATGTCATTGCTGAGCCTTCACTGTGGGAGGAAGGGGTGGGCAGAAGGGGTGTACAGGAGCAGGGTGGGATGGTGCTGGCAGCCCCATGGCTCGTACCTTGGCATGGTGCAGGTCCACTCCATACATGGAGAGCTTCTTGGCATTCTCCAGGAAGTGGATCTCTGCTTCCCCGGGGGTCATTCCCCTGCAGGGAGACAGAGAGGGGGACACGTAGCCGGGTGTCCCACCAGGCGAGGGCCAGCTCTCTGGTGCTGTCCCCTCTTAGGGCTCACCGGTAAGTCTTGTGCAGCTCCATGATGCGCTCCTCCAGCTCACGCGTCTGGTTGGGGGCAAAGCGGAGCTCGCTGACATAGTTGCCCACATGCTCCTCAGTGTCGTGGTCGCCCAGCTCGGCCTGGACAGCATAGGAGCCCAGCAGGGCATGAGTAACGAAGGAGCAGGGCAGGCGCCCGGTGATGATGTCTGCACGGAGCTGCAGGCACAGGTAGTATCTGCAGGAGGGGGCAGAGAGTGAGAGCGGGGCAAGAGCGTGTGCCCCTCGAGCAGGCTGGGGCTCCCCAGGAAGGACATGTGTAGTCCCCACCTTGTGATGTCCTCTGTGAGCTGGGCAGGGTCTGGAGGGTAGAACTTCACAGTGAAGGCAAAGTTCCAGGGTCCACCTAGGGAGGGAAGAGAGCAATCAGGACAGCACCCATAAGGTTGCACGCAGGGTGCAGGAGCATCTGTACAGGAGCATCCCCTAAGCCTGGCACAGGACAGGGGGCTCCAGAAGCTGCTGGGAGCACAGCCCTCAGGGCACCAGCACAGCTTGGTTAGTCTTTCCCAAATGGCTAGGAAGAGAAAAGCATCACAACTTCAGGAGCCATCGGCTCCTGATCAGTGTCACAATAAAAGTCTCCAGTGTCCCTGAACTTGACACGGTCAACCCTTCTGCCAACCCACTAATGCAACATTATGGGTAAAAGCACCCCAGGACTTGTCCCAGCAAGGACCCCCAGTTCTTCCCCCCATCCCTGTCCTCCCTGCTCAGGGGAGGTGGTACCCAGAGAAGCGCCAGGTCTCAGCCAGCTCTCTGGTGGCACAGATGGGGTCCTTGAACCCCAGTGCCTCTTATGAATAAGAGGAGAGGTGAGTAAAACTTAGCTGAAGGAGCACCAGCATCCCTGTCCCCAGGCCAGGTGCCAAAGGTCCCCTCTAGGGCAGGTGAGGAGCGGACATACCACAAGACAGCTACAGCTGAGCTATCCTGAAGCCCCATGGGACACCCCAGGGCCAGGAAGCATGGGCCCTCCCTGGGCACTTACTGCGGATCTGCTTCTTGATTTCCTTGGAGGGATCCAACCAGTTCTGCAACAAGGAGACAGCAGGTCAGAGGGCGTCCCCACCATGGAGAGGGCATCTGCAGAGGGACTCCCCCATGCTCACCTTCTGGCTGTCTGAGTCACAGAAAGTGAGGCCGAAGTAGTCCTTCTCCAGGAGGTTGAGGTGCTCGCACACCATGTCAAAGAGGAGCTGGCCTCGGGCGTGTTTCTGTTGGAGACATGGGGAGGCTGATGGTGAGCTGGCTCAAGGGGGACCCTTCAGGTGACCCCCAAGAGGTGCTCTCACCCAGCAATGGGTTTCATCATGCCCCATCCCTGCAGCTCTGAGATCACCTGGGCTTTGCGCTGCTTTGGGGACACCCAGGTGGTCCCAGGGCTGCAGGGATGAGCTGCTGGTGGAAGTAGTGGCTGGACCCCCAAGCAGAGCATGACAAATGAGAGCCACCAAGAGTCTGGACCATGTGCAGCAATGGAGGGCACCCTCGGTATAAACAAATTCCAGAATGGTTTGGGTTGGAAGTGACCTTAAATATTGTCTAGTTCCAATCCCTGACATGGGAAGGGACACCTTCCACTAGACCAGGTTAATCCAAGCCCCATCCAACCTGACCTTGAACACTTCCAGGGATGGGAATTGAATTCCCCTGAATTTTCCTTTGTTACTGGTGGCGGTGAGGACCAAGCTTGCTCATGGACATGGAGTAACAACCCTTCCCAAGTGTGTATCTCCCCTGTTTCCCATCTGGCAGCTTCCATCTCCTATCTCCCCTCTTCAAGGCATCCATTTACTGGATCACCTTTACCAAGTGCCCCCAGGATGGCAGCCCAGGGCACCAAGCAGCACATCCCAGACTCCTGCTGCCCTCCAAAGCTTTTCCAGCAGTTGCCATCACCCTTCCTGTGTCTCCTCCCTCCTTCTGACCTGGGTTTGAAGGCAGGGGCTCATCCATGGCACATACTGAGGTGTCACACTGAACAGTTTGACTCCCCTGTTTGATTTTTACTGAATTAAGTTTTAATTGAAACACCAGGACAAGGCGCAACTATTCCAACAGGATCTGCCAGAAAAAAAGAAATGCAGCACCGGACTTTCTACCTCAAACCTTCTCCCTTGTGCCCTAGATGGCTTTTTTAGAGCACAGCAGCTGTCTAAAAGTTGATCCCACCCTTGGGCAATGTGGTGAGGGGTATCGCTCTGCTCTGCTCTGCCAGCACCTGTGACCTGGGATTCTCCTGGCATCCCAGTTTAGTTGGCCACTGCTCTGGGAAGAGCCAGGGAAGGATGACTCTGCTGGGACTTATGAGCCTCTTCTGTGCCCTGTGAGCAACCTGGGGTGCTCTGTACCTTTCCTTCTTTGGGAAGTCTTTTATCTTGCTGCAAACTCAACCTTCAACAGCTTTGTGAACAATTTTACCACTAAAGCAACAGCCAGGATTGCTGGAACACAGAGATCAAAGGCCCTGCTGCCTGTGCCATGGGCAGGGGGCCAGACCCTGCCGTTGGCTGCCTTGGGGTGCTCCCTCCTCCCAGGCAGCCACACTCCCTACTTTTATCAATCCCACGCAGCTGAGACCTGGAGCAGCCAGGACCTGCATATGGATCCTCTCCACGCAGCCAGCTCCAAGCTGCTGCCAGGAAACACCCTTGTGCCTCCTTGCCACAGCAAGGGCAAAGGTCTCCCTGGCAAAGGCTCTTGGATTTCTGCTCCTGAACAATCTCAGCTTTTCATTTTTAAGTAAAGTTGCCAGTCCTTAAAATTGTCCTTCCCTCCCTCTGGGCTCATGGTGCAGGTTGGAGCAGCGCTGCCTTCCCAGCCTGCAGACAGGAGACAGTGGCAAGTGCTGGAGATGGGAATAGGCCCTACCAGGAAGTCCCTCTCCTCTCTGCTGCCTTGCCCTGGTGGCAGAGCCACCAGAACCTTCCACTAACACCAGCCCAAATTCCCAAGTTAATCCCAGGTGTCCCCCAGCTGTCCTAGAAGTGAGAGGTCCCAGTGCTGATGGTGGCTGAAGCAGCCCTGAAGCACCTGCCAGTGCCTAGGTGGTCACTGCCAGATGGCTGTCCACTCCATTCCTCCCTGCAGATACTGCCCAGTGTCTGCCCCCTCTGTCCCTCCCTGCTGACATCCACTATCAGGGCACATATGCCCAGTGAGCATCCATGTACACTTGTGTACGCCCACCATGTGTCTGTAATGATGCCTAACAAGTGGGTGCCCTCAGACCCAGAGCAGCCCTGCCTGCATGCACGAGGATGCAGCCACAATGATGTCCACATGTCCCTAGGAGAGAGGTACTACAAAGCTGTCCTTGGAAGAGCCCTCCTGATATGGGGACTCACTGGGCTGGGCAGAGTCCATGGGCTGAGACTGTCCCCTCCTTAGTGTCAACACAGCCCCTCAAAGCCAGGACTCACCTCCACCTCGCACTCATACTCAGAGGCATCGAGCAGGGTCACCCTGCACAGGACACTCTTCATTTTCTTGGCAGTTTTCTGGGGCGACTTCTGGGTCTTGCTGGGTGTTGTTTTGTCAGAGAGTCCGTCTGTCTCACTGTAGTCCTTGTCCTCCATGTCTGTGCCCTGGAACAGGGAGACACAGAGGCTTACCTGGCACCACTGCCAGGATGGAGACACAGATAGAGGGGGAAAGCCCTCCACAGCAGGCAGAGGAGGGCAGCTGGTGGTGGGGAGGCTGATGGCCTCTGGGGCGTCCCCAGTCAAGCCTAGTTCTCCCAACCCACACTGCTAGCACAAGCTGGGTCTCTGAAAAATGGGTACCTGGGGTCAGTTCAGCACCCAAAACCTCCCTGCCCAACAGCTCAGCTCCCCAGCAGCTCCACAGTCAATACCGGGTGCAGCTGCTGCTCCCAGATCTGCCCAGGGCAGCTCAGCAGGGGACATAGGACCATCTGCTCCCTTCTCATGCCCCGACCAGCACTGCTGCTCCAGCCTCATCAGC
This sequence comes from Sclerurus mexicanus, assembly GCA_013396755.1. Classification (NCBI taxonomy): domain Eukaryota; kingdom Metazoa; phylum Chordata; class Aves; order Passeriformes; family Furnariidae; genus Sclerurus; species Sclerurus mexicanus. The sequence continues at coordinate 341,660 of VWZF01005587.1, forward strand.
ACTCCAAGATGCCACACAGCTCCTTCTGCCTTCCTGCCTGCAGGGAGCTGTGTGGGCAGATGTGCAGGCAGCTGAGCCACCCACCACCCTGGCTGAGGGGGCTCCCCTCCAGAATGTTCCCCCTGGGCACAGGGGATGTGCCCATCTCACTGGGCTCCTGCAGTCCCGTCACTGCAGCAAGGCCACAGTGATGGTTAGCAGTGAGCAGCGGCACATCCTCTCCTCTGCTGTGCCTCCCCCTGTTGCCTCTCGTGTCACCCGGCTGTCACCCACTCACTGGCTCCATATTTTGGGCATCGGACTGTGCCCCAGGCTTCTCACTGGCGTCGTCCCGGCCGGCGGGGTTGGGGGCTGTGGTGGGGCCGTGGGCGGCTGCCTCCAGCTGCTGCTGCGGAGCCTCTTCCTGCGCATTCCTCACCTCCGACCCAGGGCCCGTCTCCGTTGTCATGGCTGCTGGTCACCCCGCTCTGCCACCGCCACCCGAGGGAGAGACAGGAGTTGTCACTGGGGGCGCATGGGCACAGAGGATGCTGGCTGGGCAGCCAGCAGCTGGGATGCCCTAGCTGCACAGGGAGGTGTGGGACAGGCTTCGGGCCGCTGCCCCACTGCCTGCATGCATGGATCTACTGCCAGATCCCAGCTCCCTGTTCACTCGTGGACCTGCTGCCTGGTGACAGGAATCCACCACAGGCAGAACACTGGCTCATGCCCTATCCCTGCAGTAACAGCAAGCAGTGAGGCTGCCCTGACCCCTGCTCCCCCCAACCCTGTGCCCATTGGGACCTTCACTCGTCTTTTAGGAGTAGGAGGAAAAACCAGGCTGTGAGTCAGGGGAAAGGTTGCACTGACACAGGAAATGGCAAACACAGACAACTCCACAGACTGCATCCAGGCTGGCTGGTTTGTTCCCCTCTGGCCATCCCAGCAGCAGCAGCATGCTGGGTTCCCACGGCCAGTGTGAGACCCTGTGGAGCAGCAGGATTCCTGCCTTCAACCCCAGCTGCCTGTGCTGTGCACGATGCAAAAACAAACCCAGGGCCAGGAACAGGGAGGGGAAGGCTCTTTCCATGCCGGAGTTCTCAGCAACATGTTTTCTGAACCTTTATGATTTTGGAAGCTTTTATGTCAATGTAGCGTGGGCTGGCAAGAGCTCCTGGGATGATCCATGCACCACAGATCATGGAGCACCCTCTGGACCATCACGGGCTTCTCAGGCCCCACCATCTGGCCATCAGTCCGTGCAGGACCTGTTGGGATCACTGCCACTGTCTGAAGGCTGTGGCTGGACACAGTGGCTCAATCAGAGCATCTCCCTGTGGTCACATCACCCACCCTGCCCACAAGAACAGCCACACCAGCAGCCCTGAGTAATGCATGCAGCACCATAAAACCTGCACTTTTATGGAGTGTGTAAACCCATACAGGATATTTCTGTAACCTCAGTGGTTATTGCCCATTGTCCAGTCATTCCAGGCCCTGGTAAAAAGTCTTTATCTTTCTTATAAGCCCTCTTCAGGCACTGGAAGGGCCTCAAAGGTCTTTCCAGAGCTTTCTCTTCTCTGGGCTGAAGACTCCCAGCTTTCCTAGCCTGTCTCCAGAGCAGAGGGGCTCCAGCCCTCGGAGCATCTCCGTGGCCTCCTCTGGATTTGCTCCAACAGACTGATGTCCTTCTTGTGCAGAGGACCTGGGGTGTGGGGTGGGGTCTCACCTGAGCAAGCAAAGAGGGAGCATTCCCCTCCTCACCTGCTGCCCACACTGTGGGTTGAGCCCAGGACATGGCTGGTTTCTGGGTGCCAGCACACATGGCTGTCACACCAATTTGTCACCCACCAGGACCCCCAAGTCCTTCTCCCCAAGACTGCTCTCAACCCCCCCCAGTCTCCAGCCTGTGCTGGTGCTGAGGGTTGCCCTGACCCAGATACAGGACCTTGCACCTTGCCTGGTTAAACTGCATGAGGCTCACATGAGCCCACTCTTCCTGCCCAGGTCCCTCTGGATGCCCCATCCCTTCCCTCTGGATGCCACATCCCTGGTGAATCCACTGCACTGCTCAGGCTCAGCTTGGTGTCACCCAGACTCGCTGACTTGCTGTTACAAAGTAAACGCATCCCACACCACAGCTCCTGTGCCTCCGCTGCCTTTCAGGTGTCCTCAGCAGTGGGAAGATGTGAAACCTTACCCAGAAAAATGGCTAAAACCGACTCCAGGGGTAAGAGGGTACAGAGAGGAGGTGACAGAGAAGACATCCTCTGCCATCCCTTTGACAGGGAGTCATCCTTTGCCTCCCATCATCAGACTTGGCAGCACAGCAACATCCTGTGAGCATCCACCTTCCATGCACAGCGGTCAGTGACACCGCTGTTGGCCGTGCTGGCTGTGTGGTCACCACAGAGGGACATCGTTCATGCCAAATGGCCCTGCCCCAGGCCCACACTCTCCTGGCCACAAGAGCCAGGACAATCTACCACTGGCCCCTGAGCAGCATCAGTTCAGCTCCTGACAGACCCCACTGCTTGGCCAAGGGCACCAGAAGCTTTCAAAGGTCACCAGTGGTTTGTTTTTTTCCAAAGAGAGGAAACAGAGCTGCTGTTTTTCCACTGCAAATTCAAGCAGTTGCATGCTCCCAGCTCCAATCCCTCTGTGGATCGTTCCTAAGTGCTTCCGCTTTGATTCAGTGTGTGAATTTTTTAATCAGTGTGAAGTCTCTAAAATGATAACCATCCTTTTGGGCCAAAAACAGACTGAGTTTTTCACTCAAGGTTTCTAAACTTTTTTCCAGACTACTTTTTCCCTGCACTGGGAAGCTCTGATCCCTGAGGAAATGAGGGCTTTTCTTAATGGTAGTAGGCTAGGAATTCATCCCATCTTGCCCAGCCAGACTTACTTTTGCATATTAAGCTCCAGTTCCAATCAAGGAGCCTGAGCCAGGGACCCTGACTACCAGCTGAAGCCAGTGAGAGCATGACACAGCAGTGCTGGGGTGGCAGAGCCCTGGTGGAGGGACCTGGCAAACCCCCAGGGACCACCTCCCTGCTCCTACTGTGTCCTGGCTTCTCCTGCCACGCTGCTTTGGAACCCTGGCCACTGTTGCCTTTCCTTGGCCCTAGTAAACCCCACTGCACGCTCTCCCTCCTGCCCCTCCTGCAGGTGCCAAGGGGTTCCTGGCACTACCCATCTCTGTGCCTGGGCATGGACATGGGGCTCAGTACAGCCACAGAGGAAACTCCAGTCCTGATGGATCCTGGCCCAGAAAGAGCCCACTGAGCCCATCCCTGTGGCATTGCTCCTGCCCCAGCAGTGGGGAACACAGGAGGGAGGATCAAGTCCCTGTGTACCTTGGACAGGCTCAGGAGGAGTAGGGAGCCCCTCAGCCTCTCACCTTGCAGCCATGCTGGAAAGGCTCCAATCCCTGCACTGGGTCGTTGCTGGGGTACGAGAGTCAGGAAGCTGCCCCGAGGGAGCTGGGACTGGCAGTGGGGCAGTGGCCCTGGGCACGGCACCACTGCAGCTGAGCCCTACAGCTGCACAGCCCTGATGGAGGAGCCATGCTGGCACCGCCATACTCCTCTGCACAGCCACAATGGCTGCATTCAGGAGCTGGTGGGCGTGGGTGCCACAGCTGTGTGGACAGTGCTGCTGCCCACGGTTCCGTGCCCACGATGGGGCTGAATGTAGAGGCCAGGAGCACAGAGCCAGGACTCCTCCAGCACTGCCACTCATCCCAATGCTGCTGGCATCTGGGGGGCGCAGGGCTGGCTGGCACTGAAGGTCAGCCCCAGCCTGGCAGCACCAAGCCCTGGGGATGGTGGCATCAGCTCCCAGAGCTCTGGCCAGCACTAGGATGTTCCCATCCTCCATGGAAGCCTGGTCACCTGCTCCCAGGGCAGTGGGAGAAGGACACCAAGGCAAACATGACCACTAGCATCCCAACTGTTCCCTGTAAAAGGCTGGGGATGCTCAGCACCCTGAGGGCACCTGCAGGCTCTAAAGGGACCTGAGCTTCATAGTGAGGCAACCAATGCAACCTGTCCCAGACCCTTCTCCCCCTTTTTTCCCATGGTCTTTCCTAGGGCATTCAAGAGCTCCAGAAGCAGATGTTGGTTATCATGGGAGCAGCTCTGTGTCTCAGGCAGGAGCTACCCCTGATGTGGAGGTGGCAAGCAAACCTCAGACAGTGAGCAGTGGCCGTGGAGCACTGTCCATCACAACAGCACCTTCCAGACACAGAGCTCAGCTTCTGCTGCTGACCCCGCACAGGAGACCCCAGTGTGGGGGACCATGGGTTGGGAAAGGACACAAGTCCCAGTGTGCTGCCAAAGGGACAATTTCACTGACACTTTCCACCAGAAACCTTTAAAGGAGGTTTACACCACAACTGCAGTGGACTAAGTAGAGACAAGCAGAGATGCTGTCCCAAATAATTTCTAAATATTTCCCACAGAAGGAGCAGGACCCAATCCCACCAGGTCCAGCCTTCCCAGGCTGTCCCAGCCCTTCCTGCCACCTAGCCTTGCTCATGCGTGTCCCCTCGGGAGTGCAGCTGGGACTAGAGCAGCTCTCATTCTGAGGCTGGCAGCTGCCTGGCAGCAGCTGGAGAAGGCAGGAGGCAGCACACACCACCCCCCCACCCCCTTCTCTGTGCAGGACGATGGCTGAAGTGTTCCTCTGCACCCACGGACCCCGGTGCCATGCACCCAGTTTTCAGTAAAGGCAAGTTTTCAGCACAAGACCAGTTTCCAGCAAGGGTTGGCTCAATTCTGCTTCAGCTAGATCTCTGTGGGCTGGGGGATGTTCTCCTAAGGGGAAATGGCTGGAGCTGGATGGAGCTCCAGGCAACTGGAACAGGCACATGGGAATGTTGACTGCAAAGAAAGCCTTAGCAGGATCAGAGGCAGACCTGCTTATCATGTCTGGAATCTCCTCCTCTCATCTCCCTGCCTTCTCCTCCTTCCTTGGTGTTTTCCTCTTCCTCCCCCTTCAAGCCAAAGTATGGATTCATGGCTTTCCCAGATGCCCTGCCCTAACAGTTCTCCAACATATTCCGGCTCCAGTCTTCACAATGCTCCCTTCCCAGAACCTTCCCTTCCCTGCCACCTCCAAGCAGGATTTCACTGCAGCCTGCTCTCCCCTTTCCCTGCCCAGTCACTCCCAGCTGTCAGGCTAATTTCCAAGGCTGAGCATCCCCCTTTGCTACTGGGCTCTGTTTTCCCTCCCTCACCCTCTGCTGAGGCTGCTGCCCATCCCACAGGCTTCACCTCTGCAGCATCACAGTCCTGGGCAGACCCCAGCCCCATGCTAAGTGCCTGCTCTAGCACAACTAAGGTGTACTGAGCTGGATAACACCCAAGCACCCTCCTGCCTCACCACCACTAAGGGCCCATGGGGGTGATCCTGGCGGCAAAGCCCCCCATCATGCTGTGGAACAGACAGCTGCTGCAGAGACAGATGGAGATAGGGAGCACTCTGTGGGGGTGGCAGTGGCTGCATGACACAGGGCAGGGGGTCCAGGTACTTGCCAGCCACCAAGAACAGAGGTGCTCAACAGGGCTGTGGCACCCAGCACCACTGATGGGGCAGGGGCTGAGCTGGCAGGGGACAGGCAGGACAGCACCACAGGCAGTGCCTTGCAGCCATGCTGGAAACCTGAGAGAAGCCTGGTGGGGAGTCCTATGGATCCTCCAGGGACACAGAAACAGCAAACAGGACAAGCAGCCCTGAAGCCCTGGCAACATGCGGCACCCTGAGCCCTGCTGCCAGCCCTGAGCCCTGCTGCCAGCCCTGAGCACTGCTGCCCCCAAGGCCTCACCCCCTGGCAGAGGACATGCAAATTCCCAAAATGCTCCGCAATGCAGCCTGGAGAGCTCTCCTGTGCTGCTCTGCAGCAGGGCCAGAGAATCATATGAGCTGTTTATGGTGAAGGGGGGATCAGAAACACAGAGTATGCCCGACTTCTGGAGGATAAACCTTGCTTATCCTCACGAATGACTGGCAGAGGCAGAGATTTGCAGTGCCCTAAGCAGTTTGCTGGCCATAAAAGTGCTCTGTCATAGAATCATTCCGTTTGGAAAAGACATCTAAGAGCAAGTCCAACCCACGCCCTCCCCCCCAAGCACCAAGACCCAAATCTCACCCAGCTCTCCCCACGGCACCCACTGCTGGCTAAAGCCCAGAGCAGCAGCAGCAGCAGCACCGAGCATTGCACAATGGCCTTGTCCATGGTGGGGCCCTACCTGGGTGCCAGCTCCCCATGGCTCCAGCATGGCTCATCCCGCTGGGCTCTCACTGCATCTGAGGCAGCACCTTCTGCAGAGACGCCTCTTCCCACCCCCCGTGCAGTGACGGATGGATGTGCTCTGCAGCTGCAGCTGGGCCAGGAGTTGGGCTGCCTTTCCAGCCCTCTGCCAGGCTCCTCACTCTAAGGTGCTCTGGGCCTGCACCGCTGCCCCTGGCATGGTGGGACAGTCCCATTGGGATGCTGGCACCAGCCCCATCACCCCCTTTGCCCACAAACACCTGGCTCATACCAGGCCAGGCACCTCCTGTCGGGATCCTTCCCTGTGCATGCCCTGGCAGGGGAGGAGAGCTAGGCTTCTGCATGGGAACTAGATACACTGTACATCTTCACCCCAAGTTAGCCTGGCACTGTCCTGCACCCCACTCATCCCTTCCATAACTCCTGGGGCAGTCAGTGCTGTGCCACTGCAAACCACGTACCCAAGCACCCTCTTAGGGCCAGTCAACTCTGAGATATCCCGGCAGCAGGGCCTGAACAAACGCTCTTTCATCAGCCCTGTCCAGGGTGACATGCCAAGCGTGACACCCAGTGCATCCCTGTCTCCAGGGCACGTGGCTCCTCATCACCACTTTGTCCCCTGGAAGGGACAACAACACCGAGCCAGCACTGGGGCCACACGCTGCAGGGCTGCACGTACCTGCAACACAACAGCTTGGGGGGTCCGTGAAGCCCAGCACTGACCCCACTGTGGAGAGGGAAGGATCCTGCCATCAGCAGACAGTGGGGACACCCAAAGCATAGGCAGGGACACCCACAAGGACACCAGCCAGGCAGCAGGTGCTGCCCAGCACATGGGACCCAGGTAGACCACGGGGGCTGGCAGGTGCTGGGTTATATTGACCAGGTGTGGGCAGCCTGCTGGAAGCAGCAGTGCCCAGGTAGGATCCACCAGTTTGGACACACATTGATGGAAACTCCTGAGCACACTAAGTCATCAGGAACCACAGGGGAAGAAGCACAAGCCAGGCAAAGTCTGGGGACTTGCTGGGAGACTCCAGGAAGGCTCTGACTATCAGGATACAGGCACAGTGTGAGTAACTGTACTGGATGCAGAGGGATAAATCCCCATTCACCCTTAACTGCCCAGTTGCTCACCAGTATGAGCCCTCCAAGTGGTACACATGAGTTGGGATGCTCAAGGACTGTCCCCTCACCCAAGAGTACATGCCCTAGGGGAACAAGATGGGCAGGGACTGGGTCACAGCCCCAACATGAGCCCTGCTCAGAGCTGGGCACCTTGCACAGGGACTCCTGAGCTGCTAAACTGAGACAGCCTAGAAGATCTCACTCTGAAACACAGAATTCTGCAGGAAGGGAGAACAAGTAATCCCATACTTCCCAGCAAGCCCCCTTCCTCCAAAATCCTTGCCTGATCTGTTTGCACCCTAACCCCATAACCAGACCTTGACAGTGCAATCCGCATGAGTCAGCCAGGCCAGGGACCAGTGGAACTGGCAGCTTCCCTGCCCCCTGCTGCTCCTATGGGAGCAGCACTCAGGGATGCCCCTGTAAAGGACTACTCCACAGAAGAGCCCCCAAACTGCTGCCATGCCAGTGGGCTCAGCAATGTCCCAGCTAATGCCTGAGTCATCCCAGTGAGATGTGGCTCATGACCTGAGCCTGATTGTGCACCTCCTTACCCACCAAAAAGGCACACCAAAATGCCTCTTGGGGCAGGGAGCAGCTTGAGAACTCCAGACATGCCCCCTCTGCCTGAGAGGTGCCCCCCAAGCAAGCACTATGCTGAGCTTCTGCAAAAAAGGTGCTGTTGGAGAATGCTTCCTTGTTCCTGCTAACCCCATGACATGGTTTTCTCACATCTTTGTGATCCCACTTGGTACAGGAGCGGACAATCTGCCTCCCCCACTGCCACCTGGAGCATGATTTGGTGACTCAGGCACGGAAATGCAGCCAGCTCCCTCAGACCATAGCGGGACACAGTTCAGGTCCCGGAAGAGGTCACAGCTAAGCTGGGCTTAGGTTTTAGTTCAGCATTCCAGTAAGTCTTTAGATCCCAGTGGAGGATGCTGTGGGGCCAGAGGGGCACCAGTCTCATTCCTCCACCACCAGCCTGGCAAAGCTGGCTGCCAGGCATTCTTTTAGAGACATTTGGGAACCTGGAGAAAGGCAGAGGGGTGGCTGCTGCACAGAGAAGTTCCAGCTACAAGCCAATTCCATGTTTCCTCCATCCCAGATAGAGCCTCTGATTTCAAACATCAACATGTTTCTGAATAATTTGATAGAAATTAAGCTGGGGTGGGGAAAAAGGGGGGACTGGCAAAGCCAAGTCCTGTGATGGAAAATCAGTTGAAAAACATCACCTGAACTAGCACTGGGTACATTTCAGCACTGGATGTTGGCATTTGGGACTAGCCTCATCATGCATCCAACTGCCTGGCAGCCCCCTGAGAGGGCAGGGTAGAACAGGCATAGGGGAAAAAATGCTATTAACCCTCAAGGGTTTAAATCCAAGTGAGGGCTTATCATTCCTTGTAACCACCAGCCATCAGAGGCACCCACTGGCACCCCAGTCACACAGGGACACCATGGCCATGTGTGCCCCCGATGCTCTCCCCAGTCCAAGCAGGAGGAGGAAGGATCTGGGGGGGTCAGGGGCTATGGCATGGCACAGCTCATCTATGCCCAAAACAGTCTTTTCCCAAAACACCCCATTTGGACTGCTTGTCCCTGTCAATGTCTGCTCAGCACCATCCTTGGCACCTACCTCAAAGCAAGCACTGGAGGGGATGTTATTTGAATATTTGTGGGTTTTAGCCAAGTTCCCCACTTTTGGGATGCCTGGCTCATGCTTTCTGAGCACCTAAAGACACTAGTGCAGGCTTCTCTCTGGTTCCTCTCCATCAGACCCTCTCTCAGCCACAAGGAATGTTTGTTGGGGAGAGAGGACCAACAGCACCCCTGTGGGTACACAGCCATGAGCCCCATCCCCACTGGTGACAGACTGAAGCAGAATCAGGACCCTAAAAAACCCCCAGTGTCCCCAGATGGGACTAAATAACAAAAGCATGCACAACACAGCACATACTGGGATTCCACACTCCACTAAGGAGCTGAGTCATGTGCACAGACCCACAGGACAAGGTTGGCTCCACCAGGACAGGAACACCAGGGAGAAGCCTGTCTGTGGGAGAAGACCTGCAGCCCCAAGGAGGATCTGTAGGACAGATGAGGAAGAAGCCCCTGCAATGCATGGAAACATCCCCCTGGTACCCACAGCACGGCATATCCCAGGCTGCTGCAGAGAAGGAGATGGACCCTCTGTGGGTGCCCAGGCATGGGAGAAATTTTTTTAGCTTTTGCCAACACAAGGACAGCTTGGAGGCTTTGGGGATGCTCAGGGCCTTGCATGCAATGATCAAAGATAAGTGACAAATGTTTTAAAGGGCAGAAGGGATGGAAAAGGGACCACAGAGAGGGGAGAAGAAAGAGCAAGTCAGTTTAGCGCTGCAGTGAGGTGATGAGCAGCACACGGGCTTCCTTCATTGGCTCTGGCCTTCCATGTAGAGGACACTCTGAGACACTGGGGCACAACAGAGGCTTTAGCCATGCAGGCAGAGCTGGGGCTACTTCAGAGAAAACAAATGGTGCAGAGGAGAAAGTATCTCAGGCATACCCCAGGACTGAAACTACACTGCAAGGAACACCCTGCAACCCAACCCAGACCTCCCCAGTGCTGCCTACATCAGGGTCCTGCTGCCCCCCACCACCCCAGAAGCAGGATATGCTGTGCCATGCCCCTGGGTCCCATGGGACAGTGTGTGCCCCACTGCTCAGAGAAGCCTCCAGACCAGCCAAGCTCACTGCCATCTATCCTCATGTTTTCCAGTTTATCTTGGACAGTGCTCCAGTGCTTGGTGTCACTAAAGACTCCTTGGACACCCTTTGAAGCAAAGCTCCCCAGAAGATGTACTGGCCAGACCCAGGACTCTGGCAGGCACCCATTGTGGGGAGCATCCCCACCAGAGCAGGAGCATCCCACTTCACCGGAGCAGGGCTCCATTGCATAGGATAAGCCTCAACATCAACATCAAGAAGGAAAGGGGCCCCTGCCCTCACTACCCTCCATGGAGGAACAGGGAGGGAACAGGCTATGCTACCACGCCTGGTGGAGCAGGAACAGATCTGCTCCATGCACAACTCCATGAGCCCCGCATGCTCCCAGCCCTACTTTTCTTTCCCATTGAGTTCCTCCCAGGTTGCATCCCCCAGGAGCTGGGACCCCCTCTCCCCCAGCCCTGCCCTGGCTTTGCTTCGGCACAACATGAGAAGTGCCCACATACCAGACAACCAATTCTGGGGAATGGATTTACTCCAATTCCCTCCTGCTTAGTATCCTTCAGATGTTCCTGTGTGTCTTTCAGCAGCAATCAGCCCTGCCCAGGCTGCTTTTCCTGCCTGATTTCTATTCAGGATGTATATATAATGTATGCTTTATATGCATCAATGCAGCATCATGACTGTGCACCCAATGCTCCCTGTACCCTCACTTCAGCCAGTCTGAGTCCCAAAGCCACCATGACACCAGTCCCCAGAGGTGCCCACAGTGCTCAGCACTGCACTGCCCACTCCCAGACTCGAGTCCTAAAATACATGTGTGGCCCAGCTGCTGCAGGGAAACTGGAACTTGGAAATTTCCATCCTCTGAAGTATCTCACAGATACGCAAAAGAACCAACAAGGTGTTGAAAGAGCTTGAACAAGTCAGAGGGTTGAGCAGGAGCCAGGAATAGCATCCAGGAACCTGGGCTACAGGCGCTGGGAAGGACAATAGCATGGGTGGCCAGACCCTCACCTCAGGCTGCCCCAAAGCAGCCTTGATGGAGATAGATAGCAAGAGGTTCACAGCCTTGAACAACCTTTCCTACCTGGCTCTACTCTGCTAGGAAAATACTTCACCAGTCTCACTTCTGTTCACATTTACAGCAATACCATTTGTGTCCCAACAGAACTGGGATGCCTTTGGCATCCAAGTGTCCAGACACTCTGGGCACCCAAACTGGGGACAAACTGAAAACTCCTCAATGACTTGCAAAATGCGATCAACAAACCCTCCCCACCCCAGGTTTCAGCTTGCTGCAGGACACGTGGTCTTCAAAAGTCCTTCATAAGGAAAGCAGGGGCTGGAAAGCACCAACAAGGACATGCACTGAGGATGTGGATCAGCCTCTGAGCCTGCTGTGAGCTATAGCATTGAGGATGGGGCCAAGCCTCCCAGAAGATTACACTCGTGGGCTGCTCTCACAATTTCTGGCTCCAGGTGAGTGTTTCAGAGCCCAGCAGGGACATGGAAAGATGCCCAAATAATATTTTTGAAGCATACCAACAGTGCTTGTCCACTGTCTTGAGTTGGTTCAGAACAGCTGAATGGATTTTAGCCTGGAGAAGAGAAGGTTTTGGAGAGACCTTAGAGCTCCTTTCAGTGCCTTAAAGGGCCTCCAGGAGAACTGGAGAGAAACTTTGGACAAGGGCCTGGAGTGACAGGACAAGAGAGAATGTCTTCCCACTGCCAGAGGGCAGGGTGAGTTGGGATATTGGGAGAAAATTCTTCCCTGTCAGGGTGGTGTGGCCCTGGCACAGGTTGCCTAGAGAAGCTGTGGCTGCCTCATCCCTGAAAGTGTTCAAGGCCAGGTTGGATGGGGCTTGGAGCAACCTGGGCTAGTGGCAGGTGTCCCTGCCCATGGTATGGGGGTGGGACTGCATGGTCTTTAAGGTCCTTTCCAAACCATTCTGGAATTCTATGATTCACAGTTGCACCAAATGTGCAGGTGGAAAAGGAAGGGAGGTTCCTCACTTCTAATGTGAGTTACAGAAACACCTCCTTAACCAGAAGCCCCCAACTCCTGAGGTGCCTCGCCCTGCGAGGAGGGAGGTCACCTCATCCTCCTGCCAGCTTGGGTTAGGTCAGGGCTGGGGCTGCCTGTGCCCGAAGCAGCATGTCATGAGCTTCCAGGAGGCCCAGTCAAGCAGGGACGGTGCTCTCAGGTCAGGACAGTGATGGCCAGGTGCAGTCACCAAATCCTGTGCCCAGGTGCTGCCAGGGATGGCATCAACAGCTGGAGCTTCCTTTGCAGGCCAAAAACATCTCTCCACTCAGGGCTGACATACCTGGCAGTCAGACTTGGGAAATGCTGATAAGATGAGGGAAAACATCTTCTCTCCCTCCTCCCACGCTGCCCTCCTCCCAGACCATTACTCCCAGCCCTGCACCAGCCCGTGGCTGTCTCGAAGCGCCTATGAATCATCATCAGCCAAACACTGACTCACAGGTGAGGCTCTGGATGTGGCTGACGTGGGAGTCCCGGGCCCTGCAGCCTCCTACAAGGGAGCATTGCCAAGCTTCTCCAGCCCCCTGCCTCCACATCCCCCGCCCCACCCTTCTGATGCCGCCTCTGCGAGCCCCAGAGGGCTGCAGCAGCCTCCCACTGCAGAGGGAGATGATGCTTCAAGAAGTCATTTGAACCACTCAACACAGGGAGCAGCTCCACCTATATCACCCTGACAAGCCTTTAATAGTGTCTGTGATGGAAAGTGGAGTAAGTCTCCTCTCCCAGGGCCACAGAGATGCTTTGAGGGCTGGAGCACCTCTGCTATGGAGACAGGCTGAGAGAGCTGCAAGTGTTCAGCCTGAGAAGAGAAGGCTCCTGAGAGAACTTAGAGTCCCTTTCAGTATCTGAAGGGGACTTATAAAAAACAGGAGAGACTTTTTACATGGAGAGATAATGGCAGGACAAGGGGGAACTATTTCAAACTAAAAAAAGAGAGATTTAGATTGGATATTGGGAAGGAATTATTTCCTGTGAGGCCCTGGCACAGGTTGCCCAGAGAAGCTGTGGCTGCCTCATCCCTGAAAGTGTTCAAGGCCAGGTTGGATGGGGCTTGGAGCAACCTGGTCCAGTGGAAGATGTCCCTGCCCCTGGCAGTGGGTTCCAAACAAGACAAGCTCTAAGGTCCCTTCCAAACCCAAATCATTCTCTGATTCTGCAACTCCTCTCATGCACTGTCACCTGCACCAGGGCTTTATCCTTGTCCCATTAGAGAGGTATTCTCCATCATCTCATCAAACCTCCTTCCCCCTAGTTTTGGGCTGTGGTTGCCCTTGTCTTGAGCAGTCAAGGTAGAGCTCCTGCTTTCCCACTATTTCAAGCTTTGCAGCTCCCCACTGTCTTCAGACCACCACGACCCCTCCACAGGACCAGCCCTGCAGAGATCCAGTATCAGTGGCAGCTCAGCTTTATTCAGAGAAGGCAACATCAATGGTAGGTCACTCAGCCCAGGACAGCAGCATACTGTGGCCACCATCCAATCAGCAGGACCTGCCTCCACCCCAATGGGGAACTGCCTGCACAGGTCCATCAGGTTCCAGCCTTGGTCCTTCCCAGTGGTGATCTGGAGGCCCTCAAGAGCAGCAGGCCTCCAGAGCCACTGCAGCACAGCAAAGCTGCCCGGGGAAGTCCTGGCAGCCCTAGCCCCAGCACTTCTTCTCTGCTCAGCCTGGTCCACTTGCCCTTGCTGCCTGTAGCTGGATGGACCTTGGGCTTCATATCTCCTCTCTGCCTGGCTCCTGCAGGTCCTCAGTAGCTGGGACAGCACAGCTTTGTGATACCAGCACTGAGATTTACCGTCCAGTGCAAAACTTTCTCAGACCCTTTATCCCCACACACTTGTCTCAAGCCCCCTCTCTACATCCCACTATTTTCTCCTTGTTCCTCAGGCTGGTCACACAAATAGATGTTTCAGCCTCCAGGTCTTTTTCCAGACAATCACAATTTTTTCTGATGTTCTCCATTTACAGTAAGGCAGTTCCCCTTTGCCTCATACCAAAGGGATCTTCCAATTCCCACAGACCTGGCTCCCCTGCCCAGCAAACACACATGCACACAACAGGCAGGACTGAAGCACAAGAGCATGGGCACCACATCCCATGAGCACCTTGCAGGCAGGACACAATTTCTGCAGGAGCAACGGGACACTGTGGTGCCGAGAGAAGATTTATTGCTCCCCTGCTACCATCAGCGCCTCATCCCATCCTCCGTGCAGCCACAAGGTGCTTTCAGGCATCATCCCTCCATTCATCCATGAGCCTCACCACATGTCCGTCCATGTGCCCCTGGCATACACATGCAGTCTCACACCCACACTGCCCCCAACTCACCCTTTGCCCATCACCTCCAAGCCTGCTACCTCCCACCCCTTTGCCAGGAGCAGTTGGAAAGATGTCAGACTAACAGAGGACAATGTTCTCCTGCCCAGCAGGATGATATGAGCTCAAGAACATGACAGTAGGAACATGAAGGATAGTGTGAGCATTCCCTCTTCACCTGACACCTCTCTCCCCAGCCTGTGATCGGACTTTGCATGGGCTCAGGTGAGCTGTGCCACCTTCTCCTGCCAATCACCCCACAGCTGTCCCACCCCATAGCAGCATTGCACCAGAAAGAGCTGACTCCTCACCAAGTCCTATGTTCATTTCTGGGCCCCTCACTCCAATAAAGACATTGAGAGGCTGGAGCGTGTTCAGAGAAGGGAAATAGACCTGGGTGAAGGGTCTGGAGCACAAGTCTGATGAGGAGCAGCTGAGGGAGCTGGGGGGGTTCAGCCTGGAGAAAAGAAGGCTCAAGGGGGACCTTCTCACTCTGCATCTCCCTGACAGGAGGGTGGAGCCAGGTGGGGATCGGGCTCTGCTTCCAGGGAACAAGTGACAGGATAAGAGGATATGGCCCTACGTTGTGCCATGGGAGATTCAGGTAGGTCATTAGGAAGAATTTCTTCATGGAAAGGGCAGTCAGGCATTGGAAGGGGCCTGCCCAGGGAGGTGATAGAATCCCCATCCTTGGAGGTGTCCACAGAATGACTGGATGTGGCACTCAGTACTCTGGTCTAGTTGACAAGGTGGTGATCGGATAAAGGTTGAACTTGATGGTCTTGGAGGTCTTTTCCTGTGATTCAAGTAGGGGAGAGCAATGAACCTGCCAGTGGAGGAGATCATCATGGACTGACCATGGGAGCCTGCTCCCAGGGAAACTGCAGGGACGCATCCACTCCTGTTCCTCCAGCACAGGTGATGGGTTTAGCCCAGAGGCTGCCTGGCCATGCAGGGCAGGAAAGGCTCACCCAGGCTGTTTGGACCAGTTTCTTCCCGGGGAGAGTCCCTTAATTCACTGTAGGGCTTTGATGGTGACTTCACGCAGGTGAGTCTGTCCAGGCAGGTGGTTGCCCTCCAGCCCTGAGCCAAGCCTGGCAAGTTCAAGTTGTTGAACTGGTGTTTTCAGCTCCACTGACCAGACCTGGAGTTCCCAACAGATGCCAGGCCAGCAAAAAGGAGCCAAACCCAGGGCTGAGGCAGCCACTGAGCACCACTGAAGCAGACAGTGACTCATCATTGACATGGAGTATGACAGCCAGGCTGGATCTGCCCAGTGAAGAATTAGGTCAGCTCAGGAAAAAAAGGAAAGCAGAGGCAACAAGGATGGGATGATCCTGTGGGAACACACTCATATGAGTACAGTGATCCTGTGTAATACTTCCACAAGCTTTGGCATCCACCACATGGAAGGAGCCTGCGGTGTGGGGCTATCCCACCTCCCTGCATGGTACTGGGGAAGCTGCCCTGCTGCAGTCAGCTCAGCCTTAGTTGACACGTGTTGAACCTGTGTTTGGGCAATTACGTATTTACATTACGTCAGCAGTTGCCAACAGCCCAGACATCTGCTTGCTCATCATGCCCGAGCCAGGCACTGAAGAGACATCTGACCTCAGAGCAGGATGCTTGGGCTTCTGCACACACAGCTGACAGGCAGCCAAGAGCCTCTCTTCCACAAATGCTCCATACTTCCCTGGCATCGCCTGTGGGGGATAGACAGTGACCTGCTGCCCACAGTGCCATCCCCTGCTCCAGAGTAAAAAAAGCAGCCTGAGCTTATTCCACAAAACTATACCCTGGAAGTCAAGATGAGCATCCCTGCTGCTACAGAGGCATTGCGCCATGTGTCAAAAATGAATCAGGAGAAAGTCAGGGGGGAAAAAAGAAGCCACCAACTTGACAGGGAGTTGTCCCCTGAGTCAGGCAGTGATGGCAACTCACCACCACTCAGCTCAGCTGCCAGCACTGAGTGCAGCCAGGGCAGAGCCTGTCCTGAGAGACCCAACCCTCCTTCCAGCTTGCTCCTGCCTGCTCTGGCCCCAGCCCTTTTGGCACCAGGAAAAAACAGGGAAGAGGAGCATGACCTCTACTGCATCACAAGGGGACAGGACTGAGGTGCCTCCTCCTTCTCCAAGCTTGCCAGGATGCAAAGGTGGAGTGTCCTGCTCCATGCTCCCCCTCACACAGCGGGATACAATCCTTTTGCAAGGCCTGGGAAATTTGGGACTATTTTAAACAAGGTTTGACTCCTACCCTTTTGAGTGACACATCCCAGCTGAGTAAATAAGTTCAGGAATAAGTTGCTGAGACCCCTTGGAAGCCAAGAAACACCTTCCAGAAAGTCATTAACATGGAAACAAAGATTTTGCAGCTGGTGGGCCAGAAGAGCCTTGATTCAGCCCCTGCAAACACCCTGGGCCTCTACAGATGAAAGTGCAGTCCAGACACCATGAAGCAGTGAGATGAAAGAGCCAGTGCATGCTGCAGCCTCTAGTTCCCCCTGTCCCCTGGTTTCTCCCCCTGCTTCCACCAGCTCCCTAGAGGACTTGGGATGGGACCAGCAGCATCACCACAGCAAGTCATGTGCCACCACTGAGGCCAGGTGCCTCAACACATCTTCATGGCAGTGCACAACCTGCCTGCTTAGTGCTCTGGGGATTTCTCCACTTTCCCTGGCACTCATGAGTCCCTCCAGTCTCACCTGCATTCCCTGCCAAAAGCCAAACCCCACTGATGGCCTCAGCCCTGCCAGCACCTTGCCTGCACCTGCTTAGTTCAGCCAGGGCAGCAACTCTGCAGTCCCACAGCCTTTGGAGGTGCCATAGGGATGATACTATTCCAGAGCTCTCCAGTTTCAGCCCAACTGCCTCACTCTTGAGCTCCTTCTCCCTGTGACAGCCCCTCGGAAGCACAAGCAGAAGTGCCTTCCTGTCACCAGTGGGGGAAAACCATCCCCTTGGCTCCCTGAGAGCCACCCCTGCTGCTCATCAATCCTCTCCCCGACTGGGGACACTGGCATGCAGCTCCTTTGTGCCAGTACAGCCACACCAACCCACAGGACCCCAAAACTCAGCCCAGAGCACAGGATCTCACCAGCAGTGTGGCAGCTCTGCCACTCGGAAGCAACAGGCGCATCGAGGACAGATCCTTGTGACAGGATCCAACAGCAGCCCCTGTGCCCAAAATCATACAGTGCACTGCTCCAGGGGAGAACCCAGCTAGGTCTGGAAGTCCACTGAGGCTTCTTGCACATCCAAAGACTGCTCAGCTTATCCCCTCTGTCAGTCCAGGCAGCCCTGTAAAGCCAGGACTGGGCCTCCTCCAGGCAAACACCGACCTTTCAAAAGGCATGGCTTGTACGTTCAGCAGAGTTGGGAGAACACCAGGAGTGGAGAGATTTATGATCCAGTGGTGCATCTGTGCCTTTCAGCTCTTCCAGCAAAGTCCAGCAAGAAGCACTAGCTGGACAGGAGAAGGCCCGGTCGAGCAGGTTGCTCAACACTTAGAACACAAGATCCTCCAACACAATGAACCAGCCCTGTGAAGGTACTGAAGGCTTTAAGTCACCACTCAGAGTAACCTTCCCATCATCCAGCCCCCAAGCAGCCATCAACAGCTCCTTCCCATGCTGTGGGATGTCATCTGAGCCAAATGCTAAGCGCCTTACAAACACTTGCCCTTGGGAAGGTCAAAAAGAAATGGGACCGAAGACCACAACATACCCAGAGAGGGTTGCAGTCACCCTGATGGACAGCTCCAAGCAGGGACTCCTGAGCAGTGCAGCCACTGACACCTCCCCAAACCCTTCTGCACCACCAAGCCCTCCTGTACCAGCCTGACCATCCCTGTCCTGACACAGCCAGCACCTAAGGAGGACCAAAAGCACCCAGGCTCCATCAGCACAACTGCCCCCGAAGGGAAACGGGCTCCCAGAGCGTTCCACAACCAGCACACCCACAGCTCCTGGCACTTTTAGCCCTGCTTCCCAGAACCAGGCAGAGAAACAGCACTGAGATAGAAGCTTTAAACAGAAGGGTCAACTGAATTTCAAGATTCTTTCCTTCCCCAGGGAAGGGTGTTGGTGATCTTGGGCAGAGGAACCCCAAATCATGGTTTGGTGATGCCCAGAGATACCCAAAGGTGCTCTTCTGCCCTAAGGAGAGTATGGTGTGGGTAGCAGGAGCTGCCATTGTGCTGTCTGGGAGGATGTGAGCAATGCCAGGGCAGGCGGGGAGCAGTTCAGGAAGGGATGCAGGCAGGGATGAGCTAGGAATGGTACCCAGAAAGCTCCACCTCTGCCGGTTGCTTAGCGACCAACATCCCACAGGAGCCACCTCGCCTGCACGTCCCTGCCAGCAGCGCCAGCTCTGCTGCAGAAGCTCTGGAAGCAGAAGTGAGTCCAGAGTGGAGCAGAGGGGCAGAATGACTGGGTCCTGTCCAGCCTTTCATCCATCAGCCCCCCAAGTCCATCTCCTCAGAGTTGCTCTCAATCAATTCTCCTCTGAGCCTGTACTTGTGCTTGGGATTGCCCCGACCCAGGAGCAGGACCTTGCCCTTGGCCTTGTTGAACCTGTTGGCCTGTCCAGGTCCCTCTGGATGCCCCATCCCTTCCCTCCAGCCTGTGACTGCACTCACAGCTCCGTCTCATCAGCAAACTCGTCAAGGGTGCATCAATCCCACTGTCTGTGTCATCAACAGAGGCACCACACAGCACCGGTCCCAGCACTGACTCCTGAGGGTACCATTCATCAGTGGGCTCCACTTGGACAGCAAGCCCTTGATCACAACTCTTTCAGTGTGACCACCCAACCAATTCCTTATCTACCAAGTTGCCCATCTGTCAAATCCACATCTCCAGTTTAGAGACATGGATGTCATGCAGGACAGTGTCCAATCCTTCACGAGTCCAGGTAGATGACATCAGTCACTCTTCCCTCATCCATCAGTGCTGTAATATCATGCTGGAAGGGCAGAAGGGCTCTGCCCCAGGACCACACAACCTGCCTTCCCAGGGACACTGATGTGCCTGAGCCCTCCCTGGGTTCTGGTCAGCATCATCTTTCACACTTGGATCCCTCCTGCAAGTCCCTGAGCTGCAAAGGGCAAATCACAAGCCTCAGCACCACCATTGCTTCCCAACTAACTGACAGAGGCCAACAGGCATGGGAAAATCCCTCCAAGCATCTCAAAATTCCTTTGCAGGGAAGAAAATGCTACAAATTCACAGAAAGAAGAGAACAGATCAATAAGTGTAACAGGCAGGAGCTCAACAAAGATAATTGCTCTTGCAAACACCCTTTTGGACATTGCCTGCAATTTATACTGCTGCTCATCTCCCTTCCAAGGGAAGACAGATTACCTGGCTGGAAAGAGGAGCAGGAAATAACCATATTAACCATGGAAAATTATAACTGGAAAACGGACCTTCTGGGGCTTCCTTAAACTATTCCCAGCATCGGTGTCTCTAGCAGAGGTCTGACCTCTTGTGGGTCAGAGCTAAAGAATTAACCCAAACTTACCCTTTGACTTGGTACCCAAAAATCTAACTAATCACCAGTGCTGTGAGAAATCAATGCACCTACCAGCACATTGCCCCAAGGCCTCATTAGAAAAGCAGAGGGGTTTCCATGAGCTTTCCACTCCGGTAACAGCCCCCTTGCATCTTGGCACTGCTCGCAGCAGCCCTGCGCATGAAAGGAGCTTGAGATACCTGCAGCTGGGTCTCCAAAGGCTGCTTCCCAAAAGTCCCCAGCTTCCCTCACATTTTCAGGGCCATGCCAATGGCAGGGGAGACACTACCTGCTGGTGTGTGGATGCACTGGATGCTGGGGCACAGCATGCCATGTCACCTCACTCACCAGCACCATCAAAACCAAAGGTTTTTCAGTGAAATGGGGGAGAATATCTTGGGTGGGTTTTTTTTTTGGTAAGATATTTTATGCTACAAAATAACTACTGCTATAGGGATTTTAAATCAAATAAAAAAGCCTCAGAAATCCATTCTTTTTTGAGTGCAGGTTCAGTAAGGCACAAGGGGCTGGAAATAGACCCCAGCAGGGCCACAGCAGCCACCAGGAGCCTGGCAGACTGCTGTGCCAAGGCCCACGACACGCAGTCGGCACTGGCTTCTGCTAGACGCCGAGGTGCTGACACCTCTCCAAGCGCTGCCTTGATCCAGCCCTGACACTACCAACAATGCCACTGCTTGGCGTTTATTCCATTTGCTTTGTATTACTCTCAAAGACAAAGCTGAAAATTTCTTTTTTTTTTACTCTTGAACTGACAGTTCAAGTCTGATTCACCCCTTGGGTGCAGGCAGCCCCCAGCAGCCCTGGCAGCAGCACGCAGTGCCCACAGGCAGTCAGGTGGGTGCAAGTCCATTCCCACTTGCCCATATATCTGCCCACATTTACCCATGCAGGACTCCAGCCCAAGTGTGACACCAGGTTTTACGCTTCATTTGACTCCCTTTCATCCCTGGCTTCACTCCTCAAAGCAGAATCATTTAGACAATGCATAGACACAATCCTGACAAACAGCTGGACAAACCCATTCCAGGGTCAACTGGGAGAGAGGAATGGAGAGCCCGCAGTTCCCACTGCAGAGCTTCTCCTGCCCCATGTTTCCCCATGCAGCACCCTCCAGGCCTCACCCCGGGAGGGACCCACCACACCAGCCTCCTCCCAGGCACTGGGCAGACATTTTCTGGGAAGCAAGTATTGCTGGTTTTCCCTTACTCTTCCCCCAACCCTTCCATTTTACCTCCTGGACAATACTGAGCAGAGCAGTTGTTTTTCTCAGCTGTTTAATCTCGGCTCAGCTCCCAAAGGATATTTGCTCATCGCCTGCAGAAGCCCAGCTATCTTTGATGTGTCTTAAATTCTACCCCCAGGCAGGTGACAAGTATTTGGGGAAGCTGGACAGTTAAATGACACCAGAAGAAAAGGCTGTAGGAGAAGCTTAAAACACAATAATAAATAAATAAATGGGAAACAAAAAGAAACCTGAGCAAAGCCTCTCCCTTCCCATCGCACCCAAGGGCACAGCCCCAAGGTAGGCAGAGACTCCTGCTCTGAGAAGAAGGTCCCAACCCAGGCACCCTGAACACAAAGCCCTGCTCCCAGAATACAGAATGCTGTGCCCAGCCCAATACTGGAGCAGGAATCCTGTTGCCACAGCCAGGCTGGGAGCAGGACCCACAGCACCACAGCCAGGCTGGGAGCTGAGATCCCACAGCTGAGCTGAGAGCAGAGACCCTACCGTGACAGCCCAGCTGGGAGCAGGGACCCCACTGCCACAGCTAGGCTAGTACCTGGGATCCAACTGCCACAGCTAGGCTGGAAACAGGGACCATACACCTGAGCTGGGAGGTGGGATCCCATTGCCACAGCGGGGTTGGGAGCTGGGATCCCACAGCTGGGCTGGCCCCTAACAGAACAATTTGTATCCAGGAGGTCCTGGACTGTGGACCAGGCCAAGCAATCCTGGACAGAGGGTGCATGGCTCCTGGCCTCCCAGCTAAATTTGGGAAAGCCTCAGCCAGGACGGGGGACACAAAGCCAGTAGTGGCTTTGGGCTCAGCCACATCCAGCCCAGCCTGAGCCCTCTGTTCTGCCCAGCCCAGTCTGGCAGCAGGGCTGCTGACCATGGAGCAGTGACACAACAGCTCCTGCAAGCACGAGGCTCCAGTGCTCTCACCACAGCATGTGGGGAATAAGATGCCTCTTACACCTTGCAGCCATCCCAATGGGTTCACGACTTCCCATTTGGCTTCCAAACAGTGGGCAGGACGATCATCCCACAGCTGGAAGGAAGAGCGTGGGCAGCTGCTAGGGGATGCCCAGGGCTGGGTGTGCAGAAAAGAGCACTGTGGTCTTGCCCAGAAGAGGTACTGGATGGGTGATGGCCATGTGGGGACACAGGAAGGGCTGTAGCCCCAGCAGAGAGGCAACATGCCACCCCCACTGCTGGGCTGGCAAATCACCTCTGCTCATCAGTTGCTGGTCATTCCTCGGGGACCTGAAGGTGGTCCATGACGGATCCCTTCTAGAGGAGGAGAGAAGCCTAGACTTTACAAGAGACAGAGCTGCCCATCTTGGTCAGCAGGTGGATGAGCTGAGTGGTGGCAAGCCATCTGCCCCCCCCAGACAGCATTATCCCATAGGGGCCAGCACAAGGAACCTACTTGGATACAGCTCTGGAGCATGGGCCCCTAATCCATGCCAGAAGCACCCACATCCATCTGACTCTACCAAGCCTGCCCCAGGCTCAGGGCATCCATCCAGAGCATTGCTGCAATCACAGCAACCAGGAGTCACTGATGAGGGTGCTCCATCACCAAGGCCCCTTGGGACAGGACAGCACATAAATGGCTCAGCACTGTGTCCCCTGCAACAAGTCAGGGACTGTCACTGGGACTGTTACTGGTGGCAGCAAAAGGCTGGGACACACACTACCCGGCAAGGCCACAGCATCTGCCACATCCAATGTCTCTGTCTCCCCAGCAACCTGGGTACCGGCCTTCTCATTTGCAGCCCAGCAGGCTTGTGCACAAAAGCCACACTGAATCTGTAGCAGGATTAGGACAGCCCTTTCCTTCCCTCATCCTCCCAAATTCATTCATCCCAAAATTTCCATCCAAAATTCACCATTAAACAGAACCTTGCAGTGAGGAACAAGAAACATCATGCCAGGGTCCTGGGAAGTAGCAGTGCTCCTGCTCACCCCGCCTGCCGCCACCACCACCACATGTACTGAGAAACACTAGCCTTTTGGCTGGAGGAAAGTGGGACCTGTGGAGCAGCCACATGTGGAGTGACAACACTGTCTCAGTGCCAGCTACCTTGAATGACTACATGCACATGGGAGCTGGACAAGCATCCCCAGGTGACACCAGTGGCAGTAAGACCCAACCTCACTCTCCATCCAGCAAGTCCAGTGGCCTCAGAGGCTCCCAAAGGTCCTCGCTGTATCACAGAGCTCCGTCTGATGCCCCATCAACCCACCAAGTATCCTGCCTGCTGTGCAAGTGGGGAGGGACACAAACCAAGTCCCAAATCCCAGGCAGCATATGGCTCCCTGAAGAACAGCCTAGAGGTCCCTGAGCAATGCCAGAGTAGAGCAAGCAGCAGCCATGCTGAGGACACTTTCAGCAGCCTCAGATGCTGTCCAGAGAGGCACAACAAACACCTGACCTCTCTAGACTGAACATCCCCTAGGGAGGGACTGGAGAGGAAGGTAGCCCCAGCAATGCAGACTTGCATCCTGGTCAGCTGCAATGAGGGGAGCACAACCTGTTGAGCTCCCACCAAGCAGCACTTGGCACCTGTTCTTGTAGCTGCTGAAGATGGGAAGTGGCCCAAATACTGTTCAACCCCTTCAGCAACAGGGAGGAAAGCCAAGAAAGGAAAATCTCGGTGGCAGAATAAAGGAGCAAGGGCTGTGGTGAAAATGGGCTGGAAGAAGCCCAGAGAGGTGCCACCACCAGTACCCCGCTGTTGGAAGATGGTGGCCCAAAGCATACCTGCACCAGGGCCAGGTGCTCTCCTGAACATGGTCCAGCCTGTGCACCACCCTTGGGAGCAAGTCATGCAGCATCCCAGCCCACACCATGCCTGCTCAGATGCTGCCTACAGCTTCACATCCCTAGGGTCCTGCTGTGCCAAATAAAGCTATTGAAACACCAGTCCCAGGTGGCAAGTCCTCCTTCACGGGGATTTGAGAACAGACAGCTCTTCCCTTCCACCTAGCCTCAGTGGGATCACCAGTCTAGCAAGGAAGGAGCCCATTCCAGCCCTTCATACCCTTGGTCAAAAGCACTGGGGGGAGAGGGGTGGTACCTGACATGGGAACAGAGGTCTCCATCACTGAGATTTGTCAAGGACTTGAGCAAGCTCATGGCCATTAGAGCAACAAAGCTGCAGCTTCCCAGGATAGCCCCATCACCGGTTGCCCAAGCAGACAGCCCTGTATGCCAAAGGCTGGGCAGGATCCCAGCATGGTTCTGGAAAGAGGAGCCTCCAACAGCTGGGCAGACGGGTCAGAGATGGGTGGGCACCCCAGCTCAGCCCACTGTGACACAACATGGGGGAAGCCCAGCTACTAAGTGGTGTGATGCAGAACAGGTTAAAAGAATCATCCAAGGCAAGCAAGATGTTTGTCCCACAGTGTGGTGGTTTGGCCCTGGCTGAATGCCTGGTGTCCAGCAAAACTGCTTCAAAGCCTTTCTTTCCCCCAGCCTTTCCCAAGAGTTTGAGGGAGCTTCCACCAGCCTTCAGAGCACACACTGCCACACACCACAAACCCGTTTGCTCAGCCCCAGCCAAAGCAGCTGTGATGGCACACAGCAAGGTTCAGTGACCAAGGCACGCCTTGCAGCCAGTATGGGCTCCAAATCAAGAGGAAAGTGCACAAGCAACCCAGGGACAGGGTGAGGCACAGGCAGGGCTCTGCCCCAGCACCCCGCAGGCAGCACTGCCAGCTGCCACCAGGTGCACCAAGGCATGGCAGTGCTGGCAGCCCTGCGAGGGTCCCACTGCTCTCTGGGGTGGAGGGCAGGGAGCACAGAACAGCTTCATCTTCCCAACTACTCCATAAAACAGACTGACAGCATTTCTTAGGTCTAAGGAGATCTGTGCAATGTCTTGGATCAATTCTTTTTATAAGGACCTAATCCTGCCCAGGGTGCTGGAGAGGCACTCCAGCAGCTGCTCTGTGCCCACTTGCACTTCGCAGCCACTAGAAACTGCCCATGAACAGAGCTCTGGGGCTAAACCACCTCAAGTGACACATCCTGACAGAGCCAGGGACTGTGCCTAGGGGACAGGGTAGTTGTGCCCAAGAGCTGGCCCTGCCCTGCTGGCCCCTCATGCTTTCTGGGATGGGGAAGGGGCTGTCCAAGAGGTGCCACAGCCAAGTGGAGCAGTCAGCCCAGATGGGGACCAGACTTTTCAGGGAGACACTGGGACCACTAACTGCAAACATCCCTCCCCTCCTACTCCAACTCTCACAACAGGGACAGCACTGGAGCAGAGAGCCCTGGAATGTTCTGGTGCAGCAGAGGAGAGAGACTGAACCAAAGGCTTTGCAAACTCGGCTCACCCAGCTGCTGCTGACCACTGCAGAGCACCAGCAGGGCACCTTGGATACACATCAGGAGCAGACAGGGGTGTTGCATGGATCACCCATCACCAGAGAATGCTCTTCCTCTCTGCCGTGAGAGTAGAGAGTTGCTTCCATCCTCCTGCAGGTCCTCTGCTGTCCCAGCAGCTGCTGCCCTCAGAGCAAGGCAGAGACCACAGGTTCAGACACCCTGTGCTGGGATGTGGCAGACAGGGGAGATCAGCTGCTCTCTGTGCAAGAACACACTGGGAGGCAGAGTGTTGGAAGAGGAGAGGAGCTCAAGGGGCTCCCAACACAAAGAGCACCTGGAATAAGGGGAGCCACCAAAGGGAGTCCAGCTCAGGCGTAGGCTCAGCTTTCTGCCATCATCTCTTTCCTTCCAAAGGAAGAGCCAAGAGCCCTGCCCATAGTCATCTTCTTCTGCTCTGCAGGTCCAGGACGGCTGAGTCTAAAGGCTGGGTCTAAAGTGGTAGTACAAAGTGCCATGTTCCCCAAGGTAATGGTCACACCTTACCACCAGTTTCGAGGAGGATGGAGTAGTTCAGATGGAAGGGACGTACAAGGACCATCAGTCCAAATAATGGATAACCACCTCTCTGAGCAAGCTCCCAAGGAATCAACTCTTTCCCTTCACTGCTGCCTAACCAATCCCAGCTGTAAGCCCATCCAGAGACCAGAAGGTAGGATATAGCATCAGCTACAAGGGAGTTGCAGGAATACAGAGAAAGGAGAAGCTCATTGCCAGCACAATCACTGTGCTGTGATCAAAGTTTCACCAACCTTTCCCAAAGTGGGGGGACACCTCCCTCGGCACACAGCAGCAGCTGGCCTAGGCTCTGCTAGGAAGGACTCGCAGGTGACCAGCATAGGCTGGGTGAGCTTGCCCGGAGTGCACAGACACAGAGCAGCTCTGCTGTGCTACATGTCCTCCTGCTCCCCATGCCACCCCAGGGTGGGAAACCACAGCAGGGACTCACACTTCCACACAAAGGCAGAGCTTCCTGCAGGGCATTGCCAGGGAGCCGAACACTCCCACGTCAGCTGTGGCTGCTGCCCAGCCTCCCAGGGGCTGGTGCATTCCTCATGCTGAGCTCCAGTGCAGAGCCCACGGCACCCAGACTCCATCCTGCAGGGAAACCGAGGCACACAGAGATGCAGGAGCACACGTAATCCACCACTGAGGTTGGGCCTGCACCTCCACCTCAGCCAATTCCAAAATTGGTCATCCAGCACCCAAACTCTTCAGCATATAGAAACAGGAGAGGAAACCCAGCCACTCTCCTTGCTTCCCAACTGACATGCACCCTGGGGCACGGGTGGAGTTGGCATCTCACTGGACCCACAAAATGCCTGGAGGGGGAGAGCTGGTGAAACACCAGATGCTTATAAAACTGCTTATAAAACATGGGGACCTGCCCTGTTCAGAGCTAAATGCATCTCTAGCCCTGAGGAGCCCACCACAGCCCTCAGAAGAGAAGTAGATCCCCTGCCCACATCTGTACCCACAGAGTCACAGAATCTCCAGAGTGGGAAGAGACCCAAAAGGAACATTGAGTCCAGCTCCTGGCCCTGCAACAACCCCAACAATCCCACCACGTGCCTGAAAGCATTGTCCAAATGCTCCTTCAGCTCTGTCAGACTTGGGGCTGCAAACACTGCCCTGGGAGCCTGTTCCAGTGCTTGACCACTCTCTGGGGAAAAAACTTGCACTCACTGCCTTGTGTGGGCAGGAGCCAAACTCCATGGGCAGCAGGGTTCCACTGCCACATGGCCCTATTGCCTAAGAAAGAGCCAGGATAGTGGAGTGGAGCTTTGGGTCTCCTCATCTCCAGTTTTCAGATGACAAAACCATAATGCCATCTCAGCCCCAGGCCAGGGTCATACTGCAGTGTTGCCCTGGCCAGGCTCACCTCACAGGTCAGAGAGCAAAAGCAGAAGGAAGACCTTGTCCTCCCAGCCACCACCAGCTCCACACTGGCTGCAGCATGCACAGAAGCAGCTCCTCACATCTGGTTTCACATGGATGTCACCACGCTGTGCAGTGGGGCCTCTGAGAAGGCCTGGACCATAAGCCCTTAACTTCTTCAGGCATCACAGCTATTTAATCCTGCAGCTCAGAACTCTCCTGTACTTTGCTCCCAGCTGCTCAGCAGTACCAGATTCTCTGGGATGCACCTCAGGCCAGCTGTGCCCCATCCCATGAGCCCAGGGATCTGAGCCTGGGCTGGGATTCAAAGCCGGCAAAACACCACAGCTGGTTTGTAAACACACCGCCTTCCTCAGATCTTCCACACAAAAGACAGCATGGAAACCCAGAGCTCAGAAACACAATGCTAAGTGTGATATCCCAAAGCCACTCCATCAGAAGGAACCTTTCTGTTCGCAAAGGCGCTGTTGCCCAAGTCTCAATAAACCAGGAAACAATCCCAACACAAAGAAAGCCAGACAAAACCCAAGCCCAGCAGTTTGGTGCTTTGGTGGGAGCAGGCTAGATTTCCAGTCCTGCTGGGGGTTTCTGGCAAACAAGCCTCCCTGCAGTACCTCTCTATGCTGAGCAACCCCTTCTACGCTGCAAAACCCACTCAGCCTCATGTGGGATCTGGAAAGGAGAACAAAAGCTTTCAGGATAAACTCACACTGTTTCCAGGGGCTGCTTTCAGTGCTTGCTTTGGGCACGATTCAGAACCTGCAAAAAAGGAATCAGATTTGGTTAAAAAGAAGATGATGGGAAGTGCTCGGAAGGACAGCTACAGCTCTCATAAGAGGATGCCTGCCTAGCTCAAGTGCTATGTTTAGATTCCATACAAATCTCCTTGCTGAGGAATGGAAGCTTGAGATTGTAAGAATGCCGTTTTACTCTCCAAGAGCCTGATATGAAGGCAGCCCTGCCGCGTGCACCACAGACATCTCTATTCATTCTGGGATAAATGCAAATATTTACTACAGCAGTGCTGCAGAACCAACACACCTCCAAGGAGTGATATAGATCCACTCAAGTGTTCTCCTTTCAGGCTATCTGTGCCACCCCATTGTCACCCATCCCTCTGGCTCATGGCACAGCCCCCATGGTGACAGCGAGGGCAACATTTGGTCAGCAGGGCTTTGGCTGTGGGCAATAATACAGGTCAGTAATGTGGGACCTACGGGAGGCAGCCCCACTTCCTCATCCATGGAGTCGTCAGCAGGTCTGGCACACCAGGAGGAAAATCAGCAGTCTGAACAGGAACAGTCCCCATCCTGCAATAGCATTTTCAGGGCCACTTCTTACAACTGCATCTAACAGGGGAGAAGAATCTGCCCAGCAGGCACTACAGTGACATAGAGGAGGAAGCATGGTCTCATGGCACAGCAATGAT
The DNA here is from genome assembly GCA_013396755.1 of Sclerurus mexicanus. Classification (NCBI taxonomy): domain Eukaryota; kingdom Metazoa; phylum Chordata; class Aves; order Passeriformes; family Furnariidae; genus Sclerurus; species Sclerurus mexicanus. The sequence goes on from VWZF01005587.1 coordinate 370,592, forward strand.
ACCTCCCACTCTTCCAAGGGTTAATTTTCAAACATACTTGGACAGGCAAGGCCCAGCCTCCCACCAGTGCAGCAGCAAAGTGGGCAGGATGACCCACCTATGCAAACTCCCACCTCTCCCATGGATTCCACAAAATCCTTTCACTCTCCACAAGCAAACATCAGCTATGTTTGGCCGACAGCCTGCCCTGAGCGAGACCGACCCATAGCAGCTTTCCCAAAGAGGTCAAAAGCTGCTCCACTTTCCATTTGGACCAAGTCCCCAGGCAGCATGGCAACACCAGCAACTGACCTATGGCTGGGCAGCTCCTGTGTGGGCTCCAGTCATCCCTTACAGACAAGGACAGGACCCACTGCATCCCCAGGCAGAAAACCTGATGCAACAGGGCCAGGAACTTTGGCACCTCCAAGGAAACAAAATCCTCTTTCAGCAGGAGAAATTGCACCCTTAAACAATTCTCATGAGACAACATGAAGAGGAGGGGGTCACAGATCATCTGTGGCCCTGTGCCTGCTCTCTGCATTGGTCACACATGGGGAAGCACAGGCGGGATGTCACCATGTGCTGTCCCATACATTTCTGCTCACCAGGGAGAGAGTCTTTCCCAGGGACCATGTGGTTTTACTATCATCAGCTATCCCAGTGCACGGAGAGAATGGCTGGGCAGCCACACTGTGCCTCGTTCCAGCACTGGTGGCACTCACAACCTCAGGTCCCCCCACTCACAGGCACTACAGGGCCAGTGTCACGTGGCCTTAGCACTCTCACATCAGTGTGCAGCACAGGAGTTGAATGTGTGTCCCAGCATAATTTCACACTGCCTACAGACTCAGGATGCCATTGGCACATGGAGGCTACTGTCCCGTGCCATTACTGATGTGTCCACACCCCTCCATCCTGGAGTCCAGACAAGACTCCCTCTTCTTCACTTGCCTCCTCTACTCAGGCAGATGCCCCTGCACAGAGACTCAAGAGCCAAAAAAGAGCAAGAGCCCCATCAGAAGAGCTCTGCGTCTCCCAGCAGGACACACAAGTGCTCCAACAGGCCAAGCTGGTCCTCAGAATGGACTCCAATACCAGCAGCTCCTACTCCCACCTGCAGACACAGGTCACACATGGGAACCTGTGGGGCTCTCTCTCTCTCCTTTGGCACAGCCTCCATGGCCCTGCTCCTTTTCTGTTAAGCCCAGAGATTTCTGTGGGTACTCCGTGCTGCTCCCGGGTTTGTATGCTCAGCTATCTCCTATGCCAGCTCAAGGGTGAGTCAACAGATGTCAAGCAGAGATGGGCTGGCAGGTGCACAGCCAGGTACAAGAGCAACTAGCTTTCCACAGACCCAGCAGAAGAGGTATGGCACCAGTGGCCCCAGCACCTGGGGCTCCCAAGGCTGCACCCTGTTCCTCCTGTAAGGGAGGATGGAGGATGCAGCCACCAAAGGCAAGGCAGTGGCACTTGACACAACCTGCCTGTGTTGACGCTGTCAAACAAAGCCCTTGCACTCTCCATCAGCCACTGACTGTGGCTTCCCTGCGTGAGCAGCATTCACTGGGGCTGACTGTACCATGGCAGGCTCTGAGCTATGGACAACAATCAGTATCATTAATGAAGTGTTCTGAGAATACAGGCAGCGGAAGCAAGACCTCCCCCAACCCTCCTCACTTCTGCCTGCAAACAGCAGCTCCCCATCACACTACTGCAAGCAAAAATCCATGTCATACTGCATCCTGAGCTCCTGCCATGCAGCTTTGCCAGTGCCAGGCTGGTGGGTACACCATCTCAGTCACAGACACTGCCCTGGGCTCAAAAACATCCCACAGTGACCCACATTGTCACAGCATTGTCATCGCAATCATCCTGCCTGGTGCTGATGGGTCAGTGTGAGTGCTGGCTGGGGAACAGGTGCTGGGACATGGCAGCAGCCAGATGAGGGCTCCAGTCTGTGCCCACGGCAGAGCCCGGTTGGCACCACAAGCTGGCTCAGCTGCTGGCTGGGGCTTAAGAGGGAGCCCTGTATTGGTCCATCTCACTCACATCTAGGCCAGCATGTTGCAAACATGCTGATGGGCCCAACACGGGACAAGGATTCACACTGTCCCCTTCACATGAGCACCAGAGCAGGAACACACAGAGCAGGGAGTGCAGCAACACATTTGGAGAGCAGTCTCCAGCTGTGCACAGCTTTGCCCACTCGGCATCACAACAGCTTGGTGAGCTGAGAGGGAATAGCCAAGCCCGCACCCAGCAGGAGAGGTCCATGAACCATGCTGCCATGGGCTTCCAGGCTGTCCTGCCCACACCTGTCAGGCAGTCAAAGCCGGCAGCAGCACGCCAGGGTGAGACTGAGACCCAAAGCTCCTGCAGCAATTCTGAGGTGGCCAGGTCGGCTAACAGTGATGGCAGACGCTGGCCCCAAAACACACATGGGCAGCTGCATCTTCTCTACATTCTGCGGTACTTCCCATGGTCACCTGAACAGAGCTGCATTTCTTGCAGATGGGTCACATGAGACCAAAGTGACCAGCAGGGATTTACTCATCCCATAGAATCACAGGATCGTTTGAGTTGAAAGGGACCCTAAATATCATTTCATTCCACAGCCCTGCCATGGGCAGGGACACCTTGCACTAGTCCGGGCTGCTCAAAGCCTGGTGCAGCCTGGCCCTGGACACTTTCAGAGATGCCACGCTACTATGCCACACCCCTGGAAAGCATTCTTTGGTTTCCTGAAGAATAGTCCCAGTGAATTTGCAGAGGCAACAGCTTCTGCCTCACATAGGGGTGCACATACCCAGAGACAAATCAGGAGGTTTCTCTTGTTCTGGCCAGTTCACCCAACAGGACCTTCATCTATCAGGACTTGCAGTAAATCTCCTAAAGGGAAACACTGCTGAGAATTCAGGCTCAAATTTTCTTCTACCAAAGTTCAACATCAAGTTTGTATCCTTGTCAAAAATGGCACCTTCCCACAGCAAGCAGCAGACCAAGCTGTATGACCACCACTCTCCCACCTTGAGACCTTTGCTATGTCCCTCTCAACACCATTAAAAGCAGATCCCCAAAGCTCTATCAGGTGCCACACCACCCTGTGCTCTGCAGGGCTCCTGCCAGCACAAACACTGCCAGATCCATAGTGCACCTAATTAGAACATCCAGTTGCTTCTCTCATGCACAGAATAGTGCTTTCCAGAGGATCATTAAGGAGAAAAACCTGCAGGAACCTCCCACCAGCACTGCAGCCCTTCACATGTGGCCACCTGCGTGATGACCCCCTGTGGATGGGCCTGAGGAGAATGCAAAGGGCTGGTCCATCCCCCTCCCGCCCTGCAGCCACCTCCAGCCTGGCCTCACTGCTGGCACTCACCCTGACAAGTCCGATTAGCTGATTACAAAGGGGAATGTGTCATTTCAAACACACAATCAGATTTCCCGGCCCTTCTGCCCATAACAAAATGTCTCGTGAAATGGCTCATTCTGTTCTCCCATAGAAACGTGTTTCCCTGCAAAAGCCTGATATGAGGAGAAGAGGCAAAAAAAAGAGAATGCAAAGCTAAAAATATCAACTGAGAGATACCACGACAGCAATAGATTCACAGGAAAATGAGGTGGGAAGGGGGCTGTGAATGTGTTAAGATCCTGTTTAATCTCTCCCCAGCCACCTAAAAAATGCACCGAAGGCAGAAATGATACCTCAACATTTCCTTTGTGCAAGAGCCGACTCCACCCTGTGTTTTCCTCTCCATCTGATGCTTGGGGAAGGATACCAGCAGACATCTCTGCTGCTGCCAGGCAGCGAGGGGCCCCGGCAGTGGGTTAGTAGGAGCAGAGGGAGGAAGGAGGTGGTGGGAGGAACCTGGCAGCAGGGCTGGGCTGTGAATCCTCATTCAGCATTGCCTCAGATGCAGGGGATGAGCTTTACACTAGTAGAGCACCTGCTCCTGGTTTCCACCCCATCGCCAGTAGCTTACAAAGGAGCATTGAGACTGAAGAGGGGTCAGGGTCGTCCCAGTGGACTGAGGTGGCCACAGGGTCCAGTTATAGCTGGTGGGCAGAGGCCCGTTCTCTGAAAGGGGGTGGACCAACCTGCTACATTTCATCACTACAAAGAGGCCAAGTGCCCGAGCAAAACTGCTGACCTGCTGGCAGCCGCAGATCTGCAGCTTCAGCCTCATTTGTCTCATGTTTTGAGCACAAAAGGGTCAGCCCAGTCTCCCCTTGGCTCTGTGATCCTGCCAGACCTGGGATGCTGCGTACCCAGAGCCAACCGTCCCCGAACACAGCAGCTCCTGCGCAGGACAGACCCAGCCTGGGACACTGCTAAGCCCCTAGAGGAGTCAGGATTGCCCTACAGAGGGCAAAACACAGACCATCAGCAGAAGACAAAAAGAAAATCCTCCTCCAGAGCATTATCATCCAGATTTTAAGGCTGTCTGCTGCTCCCACTCCTGGGGAGTCTGTATGAGCATGTTCATGGGCGTGTACACACCAGGCAAGGTACTGACTAACTCTTAGATGCACTCAAAGCCCTCAGCTATGTACTGGGACAAGCAGACATGAGAATTTGTAACAAATCACCCACTGAGGGCTCTGGGATGTCTGACCCTTTTCACACAGTCCCACAGCTCCCTGCCTAGTGCAAGGAGAGCAAACCTTGACTCCTGTCCCAGTCATACAAAGCTTCAGCCCAACAGCTCTTCTTAGGATTAGATACTGAGAAACAGTTCTTGTCTGTGAAGGTGGGGAGGCCCTGGCACAGGTTGCCTAGAGAAGCTGTGGCTGCCCCATCCCTGGAAGTGTCCAAGGCCATGTTGGATGGGGCTTGGAGCAACCTGGTCTTGTGAAAGCTGCCCCTGCCCTTAACAGTGGGGTTGGAATGAGATTGTCTTTAAGGTCCGTTCCAAGCCAAACCCATGATTCCGTGACACCATGCATCCCCAAATAGTTCACCTCCTTGAAGCAAGGCAGGGTGGAGGGAGCGGCTGTCATCCAAGACAGGGAGTATCCATGGGGGCTGGGCCCAGCACCCTGCTCTGCACCAGGGACACACTGTGCGGACAGGAGACCTGCTGCAGAAACCAGCCACCACTCCCATGGTGAAAGACACGGTTGCCCAGATCTTCCCCTCTTCACTGTAAGGCACACTTAGGTCCTGGACAACCCACGAGCATCCGCCCAAGGGCTGGAAAGAGGGGAAGGATGTATCTGCAGCCATAGGGAAATACTGCAACATGTCTCCATCAAAGACAGTCTCCTCCCATCATCCTTTCCACCACCTGTAATTATCAAGGTGATGATGAAGGGCCGGACTGGTCAGTACAATGCCTCGCCAGCAGCAGTGATGCTCAACTTTATAGACTCAAACAGCACAGAGTAGAGGCTGGGAAGGAGTTCCCAAGGGAAACTGTTCTCTAGCTTCCACAAACACATGCAACTGCTTCCAAGCTCAAGTGACAGCAGAAGTCAACAGTGACTGTGGGTGCAGGCTCAAACCCAACATCCCCCCACAGAAGGAGAGAGCTGGGGTCAGTCCCTCCATTTAGCACGACAGATCCTCACAGGCCCCCTCGGTGCAATCATCCCAGCTCTGACAAATCCAAACCTGCTGACTCAGAGCCACCAAGTGCTGTAATGAGAACAATAAGCCATGCAGCCATCACTGTCACAGCCTCAGCGCAAGCACATTTTTTAGGTGTCATATGAGAGTCAGGTATTTGTAGCTGCACAGGTCTCCCTGTGCAGGAGCTTCCAGCATCCAGGGACTTGGGAACTGCCATTGTTTTGTGTTTCTTTTTTGGCATCTCTGCTTAAAACAGAGCTCCAGGCTTGACTTAGACCTCTAAGTGACAGGCACCACATGAAAGTCTACTATACACAGGCCTTACAGCCACCTATGCTTTTCTGCACAAAGCTTAAGCCCAATGCTCAGTCCATTTCTTTTCACACAGTTGCTTCCCCATCAGCATCCCAGCTGTCACTCCAGCGCCGTAGCACTGTGCTCAAGGCAGAGGGGAAATAATATCTCAAGTCCATGGCCAAAGAGAATTAAGGCAAAGGACATTCAAGGGATGTCTGTGAGTCTGAGGAGGAAGCTTGGAGCAAGCCTGGGAACAGCCAAGTCCACTCCCTGCCCTTTAACCAACAGGCTTGCTAATTTAGAAATCCTAATTAGTTATGGAAAAGATCTATTCTTTTAGGGACAAAATTAGTCAGGCACCTGACTGGTCTGTCTCTGAAAGCCTCCTCCAGGAAAGCAGAAGTCCTCAGCAGTGCTGGAGTGAGGAGGAAGGCAGGCAGCCCAGAGTGATGCTGGAGTCATCCATGGGAAAAGGGCTTTCTGCTGCCAGCAGAAAGCCCAAAACGTTATTCTGTAAGTGAATGAGAAATCCAGCTCCTCCCCAGGATCAAGGTCATCACCCAGAGCTTATCAGGGAGCCCAACTGCCTGGGGGAAGAAAACTGATTTTCAAGATTTTCCCCATTCTACACTGCAGTGACTTCTTCAGCTGACCCAGCCACCTCTCTTGGCCACAGAGAAAACACATGCCTGAAGATACTTACCGTGGAAGATTGTTGTGGTGGTGGCAACCACAGCAGTAGCCCAGGAAAGGGGCCCAGCACACTCCGTCTCTGCATTGGACAGAAGAGGCACCAAAACCTTCCCCTTCCACATGCCAGGAACACAGGCTCTCTGCTCCACTCATGCCTTTAGCCGAGAAATACAACACTGGATTTCAAAACCCCTTTCTAGATGCTTCCTCCAAACCAACACATCTCCCCTAAGAGTTTAGGAAAATGCTCATTTCTCAAAAATTGACAAAAATAAAAAATGTTGTACAGTTCCAGGCACAGCATCAAAAAGCAACCAAAGCAGCAGGAGAAGAACCCATCCCCTGCAGCCAAAGCCAGCTTACCCCAGCACAAACACAGGCTCTGTGCCCCATAGCCCTGCCTAGGGCTCTCCTGGGAACAGCAACTGATGTGTTAACAGCGGCATGACCAGCTGAAGTCTTGGCTAAAGCAATTGACAGGGCACAGGGATGGTGCAAAGAGGAGAGGAATGGGAATACTCCCCTCCCAGTGAGGCTGCAGAGGGAAGGCGGCTCACACCCTCCCCAAGGTCCTTGACTCCAAACATGGAGGTTTATCCCTGTGCAAGGAGGGAACAGAGATGGGTCTTCATGGAGAGAATAGCTCCAAGCATGCTGGGGAGCTCCCCATGGACAGGCTCCGTACCTACTAAACCAGACTACAAAAAAAACCAGAATTAAAGGGTAATTCCCTTCTTCAAGAACCATCACCGAAACCCAGCCGACCTTCCCTAAGTTCCAAATTCACGTGATGGCAACAGGGACATGCAACTGAAGGCCACCAGAGCAGCCTCTCCAGCCTGCACAGTTGTGGTCCATGCGGCCTAACACCGGCAGAGTCCTCCCGTGGGACATAAAAAGATGCAGAGACCCCACCAATGAGCAGACTGGGGTAACAATGTGTTTCCCACATCTCGAGTTTTTTGGAAGCAAAAAATCCCTTTGGACAAGTCTAGCATGAGAAAGCTGGAGGGAAAGTGCAGGTAAGTGCAGGAAGAGACTGATGCCTGGGCTGGTCTCTCTGAGGATGCTGGAGAAGCCACACCTCATCCACAGAAATGGAGAACCAGCTGATCAGGAGTCACCTCACACCATCCACAGCTGAATCAAACACAGCTTTGCCATCGCCTGCAGCATAGTGTGACTACCCAGTCACACACACCCAAGAACATTGTTTGCCCACAGAAGGGTCCCCACCGTGACAGGCTGAGGGCTGGGCACGCCAGACTGGAACAATACCCCAGGAGATAGCCAGAGAAAAAGAGATGGGAAATACAGAAATCACTGATGGGGAAAGAGCCATACAGGTCCTCTAGTTTGATCTACGGGGTAACCAGTGCATGGAGAAAATGCTGAGCTCAAGGATACCTCTAGAACCCACCTCCTGCCATATGACAGTACTCCAAAAATAACTACAGAAATATGCGAGGACCCATTCCAAGTTGTTCCTGGCTCTCTCTATATTCTCCCTCTAATGTAAATCGTCTCCCTCAAATCACAGGCCGCCAGTTCAATGTATTACAGCAGCCTGGGGCTACGGATCCCCGGGGCCGGCTCATCCTGCCCCAAGGACCCGGCCGGCTCTGCCGCTTCCCCGCACTCCGCTCAGCTCCCCGGCGGTGGCAGCGCGGTCGTCCCTGTGCCATCGGAGCCCCGCGGGGAGCCGCGCCCCGCAGGCAGCATCTCGGCAGGACACGGCGCAGGATGCGCCGGCGCCGGGAACGGGAGACCCGGATTGGAACAGCTTTCCCTGCGGTGGGGCTGCAGCCCTGCCCGCCCCCTGCCCGNGCGGGAGCAGCCGGGCCCGCCCCGCCCCCGGGCCGCGCCAGGGCTGCGGGAGCTGCGGGCGTTGCGGGGGCTGCGGAAGCTGCGGGGCTGCGCCGGGGCTCTGTCCATGCCCGAAGCTCCGCGGGACGCCGAGGCTGTTCCCACGCATGTCCCGCGTGCCCACGGGCAGGGTCCCCAGAGACACCTTCAGTCTCCTTCCCAGACCCCCCCATCCCTGCAGAGCTTCCTTCTGCCACTCCGGCGCAGGACACGCGGCGGGTTCTGCAGCTCCCAAGGGTTCTCGGCCCTTCCCGGAGCATCCCGGGAAGCCCACTTGCTGTGCGCAGCCTGTTTGGAGGGCACACCCATAAGCGAGGCCCTGGAGATCTCAACATCATTGATTCACTGGACTTGTGCATTTTGGGGGTGTCAGGGCAAGCAGCCCCCCAGGAGATGCAGGTGGAACACAGAGGGGCTGTTGCTCTGCCAGACATGAGTGCACCCACAGCACGGATGCAGGGGTTGCATGGACACTGGATGCACATCAGGGATGCACTGGGTGCTGGAATGCACAGCAGGGATCCACAGGGGTGCACTGGATGCACATCGTAGATGCACTGGTTGCAGGGATGCACCATGTGAGCAGCATGGATGCATTGGGTGAAGGGATGCACTGGATGCACCGTAAGGAAGCTGTGGGTGAAGGATGGACTGGATGTACAACAAGGATGTACTAGATGCAGGAATGTACTGGGTACAGAGAGATGCACCGAATGCACAACAGGGATGCAGTGGCCACTCTGCCATGTCTAACCTTTAGGTAGTCAGGTTGGTGCTCACAGACAGGAGGAGTGAATCTGGTTTCCTCATTCCCAGAGCCTGTCACAAGTCCCGGCTCGGTACCCAGTGCCCTCTGCACTTGTTGAGCATGCAGGGCTCCCAGCAGTACATTGTACCCTGGACTGCTCTGCCAGGGCTTGGCTTTGCTCTGCTATCTCGTAGCACATCTGCCCTTGGTGACTTGTCCTGGTCCTCTGAAGCTGGAAGGTGGCAGCTCTGTGCAGGACTCCAGGAAAGGCAGGTCTCCAGCAGCACAGAGGAGTCCAGGGGACTCTTCCCGGCAGGGAAACTCCACCCTGGCTGCCTCTGCTTGTCCTCTGCAAGCCAGGTTGGCCTGGGGTGGCTTGTCACAGTGTGTCAGCACATGGTCACCTGTCTGGCAGCAGTGGGTGCCAGGGCTCTGTGCCTACTGCCTCTGGGTGCTGTTGCTCAGCTTCCTCACCACTAGCCTTCAGGAAACCTGCCATTCCCACTCACAAAGGGAGCCTGACCCCTCACCGCCATGCCTGGGCCTGAGTGCTGGAAAGAGGCGGGCTTTGTTTTACTGCTTTAGAAAGCGCCTCCTTTATTAGCCACACTGAGGTTTTTTTCCTGACAAACCACATACCAGCAGAGAGTACCAGGAACAAAATGAGGCTGCATGGTCCAGTGGTTTGAGCCAAGGCAGCAATGCCAGCAGGATTGTGGGCTCTAATCCCCTGCTGAGCTGTTGACTCCCTGGACAAACTCAGGCAGGTCCTGCCGTTTTGTGCCACAGAGAAAGAAGCCCAGCTGGAAAGTTGGGTAAATAGCAGGAACCTCTTGGAAAGAAAACCACCCCACTGCATGGAAGCCGACTTGAGGGAGGGCATTAATTTATAAATAAATGATTTTTCAGGCGGCTGCTGAGATCCCTCATACAAGCATGGCTTTCGCCTCCGGCCCTTCACTGCTGCACATCTCTAAGAGGCAATGCTCAAGAGGTTCTTTACCTGCTGCCGAGGTGACTATGCTACAAGGGACATTACTGATGTGTCACACTGTGCTGAATTTGTAGGGAACTTATACAGGAGAAAAACTGCACTGTACTGTTGAAAAAAGTAATTAAAACTGTAGGTGTGCACAGGCTGCTGTGAGTGTCTGCATTCATCTTTCAGGCCTTCAAAGGGAAAACAGTGATGGCTGCTCAGGATGTTCTGTCATTCTCCAAAGGAAAATCTAGGAAATGTAAATGTTAAAATTCCCTTTTAAGTGAATTTGGGTCAAATAAGTCACTGGGTGACCACACTGNCTCTCCCCCGCAGGCACAGCACTGCACCTGGAGCTACGCGGCCCCGCACCCTCGGGCCCCCCGCACTCCCTCGGCTGCTCACCTCGGCTCCGCCCGCTCCGTTCCGCCGTCGACTCCCGTGCGAGCCCGCAGCCCGCAGCCCACAGCCCTACCCGCTCTCGCCTGCCTTGCCTCCTGCCTTGCCTCCTGCCTGCCCGCCC
>VWZF01005587.1:381555-410507 GCA_013396755.1 Sclerurus mexicanus
ACAAGTCCCGGCTCGGTACCCAGTGCCCTCTGCACTTGTTGAGCATGCAGGGCTCCCAGCAGTACATTGTACCCTGGACTGCTCTGCCAGGGCTTGGCTTTGCTCTGCTATCTCGTAGCACATCTGCCCTTGGTGACTTGTCCTGGTCCTCTGAAGCTGGAAGGTGGCAGCTCTGTGCAGGACTCCAGGAAAGGCAGGTCTCCAGCAGCACAGAGGAGTCCAGGGGACTCTTCCCGGCAGGGAAACTCCACCCTGGCTGCCTCTGCTTGTCCTCTGCAAGCCAGGTTGGCCTGGGGTGGCTTGTCACAGTGTGTCAGCACATGGTCACCTGTCTGGCAGCAGTGGGTGCCAGGGCTCTGTGCCTACTGCCTCTGGGTGCTGTTGCTCAGCTTCCTCACCACTAGCCTTCAGGAAACCTGCCATTCCCACTCACAAAGGGAGCCTGACCCCTCACCGCCATGCCTGGGCCTGAGTGCTGGAAAGAGGCGGGCTTTGTTTTACTGCTTTAGAAAGCGCCTCCTTTATTAGCCACACTGAGGTTTTTTTCCTGACAAACCACATACCAGCAGAGAGTACCAGGAACAAAATGAGGCTGCATGGTCCAGTGGTTTGAGCCAAGGCAGCAATGCCAGCAGGATTGTGGGCTCTAATCCCCTGCTGAGCTGTTGACTCCCTGGACAAACTCAGGCAGGTCCTGCCGTTTTGTGCCACAGAGAAAGAAGCCCAGCTGGAAAGTTGGGTAAATAGCAGGAACCTCTTGGAAAGAAAACCACCCCACTGCATGGAAGCCGACTTGAGGGAGGGCATTAATTTATAAATAAATGATTTTTCAGGCGGCTGCTGAGATCCCTCATACAAGCATGGCTTTCACCTCCGGCCCTTCACTGCTGCACATCTCTAAGAGGCAATGCTCAAGAGGTTCTTTACCTGCTGCCGAGGTGACTATGCTACAAGGGACATTACTGATGTGTCACACTGTGCTGAATTTGTAGGGAACTTATACAGGAGAAAAACTGCACTGTACTGTTGAAAAAAGTAATTAAAACTGTAGGTGTGCACAGGCTGCTGTGAGTGTCTGCATTCATCTTTCAGGCCTTCAAAGGGAAAACAGTGATGGCTGCTCAGGATGTTCTGTCATTCTCCAAAGGAAAATCTAGGAAATGTAAATGTTAAAATTCCCTTTTAAGTGAATTTGGGTCAAATAAGTCACTGGGTGACCACACTGGCAGAGTTCTGAGCACAGATATCCTTGGTATCGCTGCCCACCACAGGGAACATTCTCCTTGGGAAGACAAGGAGCTGGAAGAAGAATGTATAGAACAAATTTCCCCAATGAGTCCTTCATTCCTCTTCTCACACTGGTGCAAACAGCCCAGTCTGAACTGTCTTCCCATTAACGCCAATCTAAAGCCTAAAACTCTCCAACTGTCAGGAAGACATGGAAAATGCAATCCATACCCATACCTGGCTGCATGGCCCTTGGCCCCCTGAGATGAGGGAAATAGCTTTAGGGGCAAAATAATCCTCTGTGAGCTATAGGTCACCCCAACTGTTCTGGACTGTCTCTTGGCTCTTCACTAACAGACAAATGGGCTTTCCTGCATCCTTGTGAAATTCCTGCTGCTGTGACAGAAGTGGTGGAGAGACCTGTTTGGCTACACACAGCAGATGGAGTGCTGGGGAGGGGAGAGCAAAACTTGCTTTTTTCCCCCAGAAAACATTGAAGAGGTGTAAACTTTACAAGGTTTTCAAGAGTTTAATTGAAATTTTAAAGAAATATAAAGGAGCTGTCATTTGTTATTTTTTTCAGCTATATCAAATACATTCCCAGAAAACAGAGTTGTTTTAAATCTCAAATGCAGCCATCACTCGGCTGGGTGGAACTGGCCCTCTGCCTGTCCATCAGACACTGGGGATCTTTGGTGCCCAGTGGTGCACTAAAGAAACCTCTGAACCTCATGCAATGGCAATGTGAACAAAGGAAGCTGTAAGCCCTGCGAAGCTCCATGGAAAACCCTCCTTCTCTGGCTAGTCAGGTCATTTTTGGAACCCAAGTGAGGATGTCCTGACCAGATTCCCATTGTCTGGAAGAATCAACTTGAAACAACATAAGAAAACACAAATAAAATGAGGACCAGCATAAATAGCAAGGGCTGGCAGATATTTCATGGTTCAATGTTAAGACAAGTTTGGGTATCAGGCTTTTGCCAGCTTTATGCCAGCCCATAAAGCCAACTGCATCCCAGGCTGCATCAAAAGAGGAGTGGGCAGCAGGGAGAGGGAGGGGATTTTGGCCATCTACTCTACTCAGGTGAAACCCCATCTGCAGTGCTGCCTGCAGCTCTGAGTCTCCCAGCACAGAAAGGTCATGGAGCTGTTAGAGTGAGTCCAGAGGAGCCCATGGAGATGCTCCAAGAGCTGGAGCCCCTCTGCCCTGGAGACAGACTGGCCTAGCTGGAGATATTCAGCCTGGAGAAGAGAAGGCTCTGGGGAGAACTCAGAGCCCCTTCCAGTGGTTTAGGCTTATAAAAATGAGGGAGAGCAGCTTTTTACACAAGCAGATGGTGTCAGGATGAGAGAAAATGGTTTTAAACTAAAAGAACAGAGATTTAGGTTGGATATTAGGAAGAAATTCTTCCCTGCGAGGGTGGTGAGGCCCTGGCATAGGTTGGCCAGAGGAGCTGTGGCTGCCCCATCTGTGGAATGTTCAAGACCAGGCTTGGAGCAACCTGGCATAGTGGAAGGTGTCCCTGCCCATGGCAGGGCGCTGAGACTGGACGGTCTTTAAGGTCCTTTCCAACCCAAACCATTCTGGAATTCTATGATTCTGTCTCCTAAAGAGCTTCCAAGCTCTTTTATTCCAGCAAGTTTTGCCCTTGCAGTTTACCTCTGTAGTGACTTTACTTGGCGTTATGGCATAGAAAGCAAAGAGGATCAGCACATCCTCCAGTAGCACCTCTGGAATGTATTTCTACATGGAAACTGCTCTTCCTTTAAACAGATAGATAAAAGGGGTGCAGCTTGGGATCGAGCTTCTGGTTGCAGCTATGAAAAGGAGACGTCCTCTAAGGAAGAGCACCTTGGAACTCTCGGAGCTCCACCTGTTCATCAGCCCTTGCAATCCTGGTGTTGGAGAAGCCCATCTCCAGCTATCTAACATCACTGCTAAGGATTCTTCATCAGACTGAAAGACACAGAGATGCAGCAAAAGCTGATGTGGGTCTGTGTTCTTCCTCACTGCCAATACCAGATGAAGGTGCTCACGTGCGTGCTGAGGCAGGAGGCCCTGCACAGCACAGGGGTCCAGAGCTGAGGCCCTGCAGAGGAGCTGGGGGTGCCCAAAGCCTTTATTCCATAAAGCCCAGCAGCATGGAAAAAGTGGGGTGCATGTCTGTGCGCTTTTGGGAGGAGGTTATTTTGGACATCCCTGCCTGTGCTGCTGCTGGTGCTGATGCTCTGCGATAACAACCTTTCATGACTCTCGCTTGTTTATACAGGGCATGAAAAGGTCCTTTGTGCAGCTCAGGGAGCTGGCTGCCAGCTGGGATCAGTGAGACGCTCCCTGTGTGCTCCTCGGCTCCATCCACCCCACAAAACTGGGCCCAGAGGGAGGCATGAGGGTGTCCGTGGGCTCAGGAGGGCTGCAGAAATTGGCACCTTGCAGGAGAGGGAGCACATCTCCTCATCTCCAGCTCGTAAGCAACTTCTGCCCTCCACACAATTTGGGTAGTGGGAACACAGTGGTGAGCTCAGGCAAATACTTCCATGCAAAGAAAACATTTCCAGTTCTCGGTGCCATCTTCCTCCAGGCTGTTTGAGTGGAATCTCAAGCTCAAAGAAGTCCCTGGGACTGAGATGTCATCAGAGATTGTCACCAGATCTGACAATCAAGCCCTTATTTATCCCTGCATGTCTGGAACCCTGAAGTCCTGGGGGATGAGCAGGCCTCCCACTGCCTTCATCCTTTGCTTCCCAAGGGTTCCCAAGGACCTATTCCTGAAATGCTGTCAGCACCTGCTGGCCTTCAGGCAGTTGGGACACTGCAGATAGTTATGCACATGGTGGAAAAATAGGAATAAAAGGGACAGGAAATGCATTTTTTTTAATTAACCAAAGAGATTAACAACCCGTGTCATGGTTAGAACACATCCTACCTGCTGCCTTGAAGGGGTAGAAGGATTGTAGTGGAAGCATTACAGCACTCCTGGGAGACTGGGAGGAAGGAACATTTGCCCCCTTTCTAGCCAGAAAACTGGAGACCCAGGGTGAGATGTGGGTTGCCTGTTGCCACCCACAGAGCTGTAACCGGGTGCCAAGAGCATTGATGCTCCAGTGGCAAGAGTGGACCCAGGGAGCAGGTGGGGTCCCCAGCAATGGGGGCAGTTGCCACTGGCAAAGAGATTGACAATATTGGCAAGGGGTTCCTGCTGTGCTGGGGGGTGTGAGAGGCTGGAGGAAGGGCTGGGCAGGTCCTGCTCCAGCAGCAGCTTCAACCCTCCGTGCATGTCCTGAGCCCACTAGATCTGCTTCTTCCTTAGCTGGACTTCCTGCACCAACCAGCTGGATGTAATACTGGGCTACCTGTCCCTGGAGACCATCAGTCCCATCCTGTTTATGAACACAGCACAGCCGAGGCTCTGCCCTAGACAGGCAGAGCAATGGGATATCCTGTGTCTTCCCATCCTGAGGCTGCCAGGAAAGTGAAGTTCTCCTGAGGGGAGCCCCTGGCACAGATCTGCCATGCTCTGATGAAAGGGAAAGCTCTGACAGCATAAAGTGCCAGCTTGAAGGTGGCAGGGTCTGGGTGAAGATGAGTGACACCAGCCTCCTCCACTGAGAGCAGCTGAGCTCCTGCCAGCAGAGCACCATGGCACCAAAGAGAGAGAGAGCAGGGAAAGATGGAGAACCAGGTGTGAAGAGGCGAGTGGATGAGGTGATGTTTGCTCCTTTAACCCACTCTGCCAATGTCACAGTCCTGCCAACATCACCTCTCTGGGGTAGGAGGGATGAGTGTGATGTCACAGCACCCACAAAGAAAGTGTCTCATCCCCTCACTACTCCTGCATCCCTCAGCTACCCTGGTGAGAAGAATGCTCCTTACCACTGCCTGTCACAAATACCTCTGCCTTGGGGAGCCCCGGAGGAGGCTGCAGTGCAGTGCTGATTGCAGCAGGAGTGCTGACCTGGGGGACTGCACCAGCAGAAAAGGGCATTTCTGACCAAGAACCAGACTTTGTCCAGCATAACCTTTCGCACTGCCTAAGCTGTTTTTTCTCAGTGCAAACATCTTCAGACTGTATGGATTTTTCTATTAAGAATCATGGGCATGGAGGGAATGCCTGAAGAAAAAAAGAAAGAAGCCATCTGTTGTGGATTTGAGATGATCAGTTACAGTCCCCAGTGTCCCATTGCATGGAGCTAGGTGACCATGTGAAAATCTCAGCTTCTAACACTTTTGGAGATAGCACAAGAAGCGTCGTCCCTGAAAGTGTTCAAAAGGTGTGTGTATGTGACACTCAGGGACATAGTTTAGTGGTGACCACAGTGGTACTGTGTTAATGGTTGGACTTCATCTTGGAGGTCTTTTCCAACCTCAGTGATTCTATGACAGGAAAATGTGAACCCTAAAGGCTAGAATGGCAGAAAACAGACCAAGAGAGGGTCAAGAATGATCTGGAGAACTGTGCCCCAGCCTCCCATGGGGTCCAGGGCTAGTGGCTGAGCAGGCACGTGTCTGTGGGGGAACATCCAGCTGAGTGATGGTCAGCTGGCCACAGGTCTAAGGAAATTAATGACCTCCGCTGTACGAGCAGCATCCCAGCCATCATTTAACTTTAATTACCAGCCTAATTACTAGGTCTTGCTGCATGTGTCTGGTTACAGAGTGTTTGTATATGCACAAGCCTCTTCCCATGCTGGTACGTGTGGCTCCTGCACACCCCTGTGAGCATTCTCCTGGATGAACCCACCCTGCTGCTGCCTGGCAAGTTCTGCCCCCAGGTGGGCCGACAGACTTCTTGGACCTCTTTCCACTTCACACACGATGACAGTAAATGTTTATGGGCTTAAGACACATTTGAGACTCAGGAAAAGTTTGGGATGGATGTAGGAAGAACAATGTTTTCTTTCCCAAGGGTCCCCAGCAGTCTGTGCTTCACGCTGGTGTTCCATACTGGGGAAAAGGTGGGCACAATTCCCCTCCTACTCTGCTGATGGAGAGAGGCAGGGAAGTTGCAGGGATGAACGTTGCAACAAGCAGATGCTCCCTCCAGTATCTTCAGGTACACCCTGTGGTTACTGATGGTGCCTGCCTGGGATGTCTTCTGAAGGAAGGGAATCAAGGAAAACTTTCCCCCTGGATATTACACCTCACTGAGTGACATTGTGGTGAGGGCTGTGCTGCAAGAATTTGCCAAGGACAATGAAAAAGGATTCTGGTCTGGGATCAGCACATGGAGAGGGCTGAATATCTTGCAAAACCTGTGCTAAAGCCCCGTTTGGTTCTAAATACTCTGTACTGAGGTCTGGATGTTGGCACGGTACTCATGGGTTTGGATGCAGGATTCACATGGTTCCTTATCTCCCACCAAATATCCCAAAGAATACACCAG
The DNA here is from genome assembly GCA_013396755.1 of Sclerurus mexicanus. Taxonomy (NCBI): domain Eukaryota; kingdom Metazoa; phylum Chordata; class Aves; order Passeriformes; family Furnariidae; genus Sclerurus; species Sclerurus mexicanus. The sequence continues at coordinate 388,167 of VWZF01005587.1, forward strand.
AAATTGACCCAGATACCACCCTGGTCAGAAGCAGATCCCAGCACCCCAAGTGCAGCTGGAGGGTGCCCCAGCCTTTCCTGAATAAAAAGAGCCTGGTCTTCCATGTTTTCCTAAGAGCCGCGATCACATTGTTAGTCATCAGTGGGGCAGGAAGGGCACAGGCAGGACAGGCAGTGCAGGGAAGTCTCTCCTGTGCGGGCATCTAACTCAGTCCCCAGTGGGTCCCAGGCAATCTCCAGCTGCTGAACTCCTACAGCTTTGTCCCTGCCCTCTGAAGTATCAGCCTTTGGTCCACATCTGATGGAAACTGGAGGTCTGCAGCTCCTTGGACAGGACAGCTTCTCCCTGACAACCAACTAGTGGGAGGGAGCATCAGGGACACCAGAAAGCCTGCAAGCTGCCGGACCCAAACCCAGCTGGATCACCAGTTTCACTGGCACTGCTGGGTGGGAACCTGCTCCTGCTGGGAGCAGAAGCTTGCATGCTTCATCCAGAGCAGGCAGGGAGGCTGCTGACGGCTGGCTAGCCCCACACAGATGGCTCGTTAAAGGTGAGAGAGGGCTCCTATACCCCACAGACCCATCTGCCCCTGGCACTACTCCTCATACCTTTTCTCCTTCCAGTGTCATCTACCTCTCAATCCTGGGAGAACTGTCCCCATGCTATTCTCTCCAACTGGTTTATGTCTCATACTCATCCCTCCCTGGGGCACAGGGCTAGCTCCCAAATGGTCTAACTCTTGACATGAAGTGAGGTTCAGCATCACCCCACTTAACCTGACACCTCCCCAGTGCTGTGCAGTCCGCCCCACTTTCCCACTTCAGACGTTTGGGAAGGTGTGGGAGGACAGTCCCTCACTGCTGGATGTGCTGGCCAGGAGCATCTGGCAGCCTGGGAGAAGTTAATAGAAAAAGTCAGAGCCAGTGTTGCTAAATTACAGCCAGAGAGGATTAGTGGCCAAATCCCCAGTGATAGGCTCTTGGTTGTACCCCACTGCTGGCTGTGCCCTGCTCTTGGCTGTGCCCTGCTCTTGGCTGTGCCCTACTGCTGTCTGTGTCCCCACTGTTGTCTGTACTCCACTGCTGGTTGTACCCCACTCCTCTCTGTGTCTCCACTGCTGGCTGTGCCCATGAGCAGGAGGGCAGTGCACGGACCAGACCAGTGCCCAGCCCTGGCTTGGAGCCACTCCACTGCCAAATCCAGGAAACAGCTCTCTGCTCCTTCTCATGGGGCAAGGGAGACCACCTGAACCTCACCCCCTCCACACAGCCTCAGTTCACCAGCATCCCACCAGGACCATTGGGTTGCTGGGATCCGTGGGTAAGATGCAGCACAGAGCTCTACATCCTCCTGGCATCCCTGACCCATGGTGTCCCTGTTATGTGGGGTTGTTACAGCGCTGTACCATCGCCTCCCCATGATTGTCCTCATCTTGGGCATCCATGAATGCAACCTGGAGGTGGCCCCTCCATGTGTCAGCCCTGGAAAGCTTTCAGCTCACCCTCTTCCTGAGTCTGACCACACCAGACCCTTGAAGGATGTGGTTGGTACTCCAGGATTGTGCTGAGCTTTCCTCCCCTGCAGCCCTGGCCATTGGTATCTCTCCTTGTGGAGCCCAGTCCCACAAGCTGCACAAGAAGGAGGTGGTCAGGTCCCCAGTGAGGCTCCAGTGTCCTTGGGCCTCCAGCACACAAATGTCATGGGACAAGAGGACCATCCTCCTGGGGATGCTGCCCCACTGAGATGTGGGAACACAAGCTCACAGCTGAGCTGATGAGAGAAGTCACAGCTGGGGAAACAAACTCTGTTTTGTCCCAGATTCCTACTTTCCTGGACTCCAAGCAACATCCACTGCAGCCTCTGGCATGAGCTGCCCCCAACTCCACAGCCAAGGGCACTGAGAGCAGCATCCATGGGACTGCCAGGGCTCAGCCCCCCACATGCTGTGAGAGCACTTCCAACAGTGGCCTCCACAGCCAATTTCCCTGGTCCAGGCACCCTGGCAGCAGCACACAATGAGATCGCAGCCTTATTATTGCTCATCACATACAGGGTCATGAATAAGATTTGGAAAATAAAGATCTGCGCAGAGCCATCCCCTGCCAGGGATGTCCAGCACCCAGCTGGAAGCTCTTCCAACAACACAGGACCAGGCTTGATGATAGGGGGCTCTTTTCAGGGTATTTATTTGTGTTGCTGAGACCTCCAGCCCTCTTCCAGTTTCAGCTGATGCTGGTTGATGGGACCAGGAGTGAGGAGGAGGGAAGAGGCCTTGTCATGGTACCAGCTCTGCTCCCTGTCTGGGGCTCTCTTGTCACTGTGGTCTTGTTTATCTCCTTGCAGACAGTGCAGAGCTTGCCCAAAGCTGAGCACAGACTCATGCAGGATAGCAGGGATCTGCCAGGAAGGACTGGAGCTGTGGAGGTTTCACACTGCTGGCTGGTCCACCCCAAGCACTGCTGGCAACAGCCAAGGAGCCACATGCCCATAGCACAGGGTGCACAGATGCAGGAGGAACCTCTCCTGATCCCTGGTCCTGTCACAGATGCCTGGGACGAAGGACTCATGGTGGTCAAGGAGATCCTGGACTCAGTGACACTCCAGTTAGTTAGTCTGGGGAAGAGACATCTGGGTCAGGCCCTTGCTAGTGGATGTTCTGAGGTGTTGGAACTGGGTGAGGAGCCCAGGGAGCTGCTGCTGCAATGGCAGGGGGCACAGAGACCACCAGCCAATGATGATGGCAGCTGGGGGCTTTTGGGGACACACTCTCATCTTTCACAATGAGACAGCTGAACATCCCCAGTGGCAATAGCCAGCTAGGTCTGAGGGGACCAACTTCCCTGCAAAGCCAGCATTTCAGGGGTGTCAGTCCCCACTTCCTCCCTTGGGATGTACCCTGCAAGTAACTCAGTCTAGAAGGGTCCTGGCTTAGGGCCTCATCATCCTAAACATGTGCTCTTTCCCTGTCCTGAAGGGGACTGGTTCTTCCTTTTTCAGGACTGGGATCAGGGAGATGATGATCAGTGGCTGTCATGATTGGACAGCACTGCAGGCTTGGCAGTGGGGATGCTCACATGAACACATCCAGATTAGTCCTGGACCAGACACAAGCACCAGCACAGAACTGCCAGTGATTTCCTCCTTGCACAGACAACTTGGGCTGGCTTGTGGAAGAACTGGGGAATTCATCCTGTCCCCTTCACTGGTGTTTTGCACACAAGACTCATTTTCAGCCCCTGTTTTTTTGTCCACAAAAGTGCCAGTGCCAGTGCTAGTGCCAGTGCCAGTGCCAGTGCCAGGACTGGGTGTCCTGTGGGCAGCCATGCCAGCCCAACGGGCTGACAGATCACCCACAGGAGAAGAGACCAGGCAGGCTGATGCCCTCCCCCAGTACCACCTGGTCCCTCACTTCCCTGGTCAATGGCTGGTACCGCGCACCAGCTCCAAAGGCCCTGCCCTGATGAATTTAGGCAGTGGAGAAAGGTTAATGGCTGGTGCTGTGGAAAGCAGCCAGTGTGCTTTGCTGAGGCAAGTACTGTGCCTTGCCATGCTGCAAGGGATGGAGCAGACTGGAAAACTCTCCTTATTGCTGGAAAATGTATCTACAAGCAGTGGGACAGGTATGGTGACACCTCAGCAGGTCACCCTGCACACAGCTGCACTGCACAAGGATACACTGATCAAGCCTAAGATGGGATGAATATGTGCATCTAGACCTGATACTCCAGAAAGGACATTTTCTGGCAAAAGTCCCTTGCAGGCATCCTTAAAAGTACCACTTGGAATGTCAGACCTTGACCACAAACCCACACTGGCATTGGAGCAGAGCCAGGTCCTGCCACCTGTTCCTGCAAGGACAAAAGACACCTGCCCATCAGACAGATGGGGGAGAGCCTGTTCTGTGAGGCTTCAGAGCCTCTTCCAGTGCCAGAAGAGAGCTGGAGAGAAACTTTGGACAAGGGCCTGGAGTGGCAGGACAAGGGGGAATGGCTTCCCACTGACAGAGGACAGGGTGAGTTGGGATATTGGGAAGAAATTCTTCCCTGTCAGGATGGTGAGGACCTGGCACAGGTTGCCCAGAGAAGCTGTGGCTGTCCCATCCCTGGATGTGTTCAAGCCCAGGTTGGATAGGGCTTGGAGCAACCTGGGGTAGTGGAAGGTGTCCCTGCCCATGGCATGGGAGTGGGACTGGATGGTCATTAAGGTACCTTCCAACCCAAACCGTTCTATGATTCTGAGATTCTATGGGAGAAAAGGGACTGATTTCTAACAGTGGTGCTGATTTAATCTCCAGAGGGAGAATTTTCTTCACAAAGCCCTGTTAGTGTTAGTTCCCATGAGCCACAGAAACCTCTCCTTTCTCTGCAAAAGGTGGATGTTATCTATGTGAGTTCTTTGTAGCTGTAATTGCTCAGATAAAGATGAACTGATAATTTCTGTTAAGGAAGGACTTTAGGACCAAAATTAGTACTATCATCTTTTACCAGATGGTGATAACATCCTTTCCCAGGTCAGTTTTTTTCCATGACAAGGCTCTGAGCAGCAAAGGAGCAGCTCCCTGCTGTCACATTTGCAGCCAAGGCCCTGCAGCCCAGGAGCAGTGCAAAGGAACTGAATTCAGCTGGAAAACGACTCTCAACCAGCCTTGCTAAATTGCCATGAAAATTTAACAACCCAAGCACAAAACCTCTTTGCCTGTTTGCTTTTGCCATCATGGCAGAGAGAATGGGAATCAAGTGCTATTTTAACGCTCCAGTCAAGCTCGAAGGGACATGGTGTTGTGCCATTGTGCTGCCAACCCCTCTGCTCATGTGGTCGCAGAGTTACCACATGTTGATGGCTTGTCAGTAGAATCATAGAATCATAGAATGGTTTGGATTGGAAGGGTCCTTAAACATGGACTGGAACACCTACCACCAATGGCCACTAGTGAAACATGAGGCCTCAAAATGTTCTCCCACTTGGCACTGTTAGCAGCAGAATCTGACCCTCTTTCAAGTATCTCAGTAACAACTCTGCAGCAGGTAGAAACCTGTGCCTCCATTTTTCCTCTGCAATGAGGGAGGCGATGGCTGTCTGCATGCTGAGAGTGTCTTGTGAATTCAGGGAGAAGCAGACAGGCAGAATCCTGACTTCCAGCCCAATGGAGTTCATAGCCCTTTTCCTGATGGCAAACATCGAGGTTGCTGCAGGACACCCCACCTCAGGTGCCTCTGACCTCCATCAGACCAAGCTTCTACATATCAATTGCTAAAGTTTGAGACACTAAATTTTAACATCTAAGGTTTTGAAAATGTAATCACATAGATCCTAAAGAAAAGACTTTATAAGGGAATCAGTGCATGGATATACTGTTTGATTGGATGTTACTGTAAAATAATTCTTGGGTTTGACGTACAGTGCTAGGGATGCACAACCTGGGCTAGTGGAAGGTCTCCCTGCCCATAGCAGGGAGGTGGAAGTAGATGATCTTTTAGGTCCTTTCCAACCCGAACCATTCTGTGATTTCATGAGTCTATCCTCTAAGTGAACCTGGCCCCTCTGGCCCCTTCTCCTGGCCCATGCCCCGAACTGTGGCTGGAGCCAGGCAGTGCTGCCCTTCTGCTGGACATCTGCAAAGTGGGCACCAGTTCCACCTGTCACAGAGAGAAATTCCTCAGGTATCAACCATCTCTCTTGGTTTTTCTTTAACCAAGAGGTTAAAGAAAATGGTGAACGGCTCCCTGTTTGCTAGGAGGAAAGCTCACAGAGGTTAACCATTAACTGGCACCTAAGAGAGGGGGAAAGGAACACTCTGGAAGACTGGAAGCTCTTGGCCTGCATGTCCCATGCGTGCTGAGGAGATAATAAATCTCATTTAGCCTGGTCAGACTGTAACACTAGAAGAGGGAGTGGTAAATCTATGCAAGACTGAGCACCCAAATGAGCCTTCAGAGAGGAGAGAAGAAGGTGTGGCCAGTGGGCAGATGTGTACCCACTTGTCCCAACCCCAACCCTGACTTCCAGTCCAAGGGACCTCAGAGAACATGCACCATGGAACAGTCTTACTCTTGGGCATTATAACAACAGGACCTCCCATATCCATGAAGAAGTCACCTACAGGATGGGATTTCCCGACTCTCTGTCCTTCAGGTGATGGAGCTGGGCAACCTCAGCTGCAGACACAGTAGGGCCAGGGAAGGAGAAGAGCTGTCACAGTGGGTCCCCAGGCCCTGCTCAGTGGCCCTGCCCATGGCCTCTGGTGGATATTGACATGTGCTGGTGTGGAAGAAGTGAATTCATGGATGTGTGAGAGGGCATTTGGGGTGCATACACACACACAGACACACACACACACAGAGGCAGCTGAAAGCTGGGGGAACACCTCACAGCCCAAGAGTTTGGCTCTGAGAAGGCTGGGGGATAGGGACAAGGCAAGACTGGCTTCTGCTTTGGCAGAGTCCTGGTGAGACTGAGAACACCGTTGAAGAAGAGCAATCCCAACACATGTGGCTGTCCTGTGTTATGAAAATGGGTAAAAATGGCAGAATCTGACCAAAAGATTGTCCGCTGAAAAGTTCAAATGTTTGGGTTGAAACACCTTGGGCCAAACTTTTGAAAAGATCATGGCCAAGGGCTTAGTTTTCAGCAGGGATGGCTCCACCAAAGCCTTGGTGCCCAAGTGCTGCCTCTGGTAGAAAACCAGTGGCTGTGATGGATGTCTGAAGGGGCAGAGCATGACCTTGGTGAATACACACCCCATCTGCTTCAGCCTGGACAAGGCAGCAGTGGTGAAAACCAGGAGAAATTCCGACATTTTGCACAGATCACAGCATCGTGCTCACAGGGCTTGAGAAAAAAAAGAAAAGAACCAGTTTGCTCCAAAACGCCATCCTCAGCACCCAGGTGAGCAGGTTGCGCAGCCAGCAGCCTTTACAGACACCTGCCCTCACCAGACCTTCTTCCTTACCACACTTATCCTGTGTCTTTGCCACTGTGGTCCCTGGTTCGGCAGAGGGATTCCCAGGCTGGATGGAAGGGAAAAGGGGGCACAGAACTCTGTGCCTTGTACCCTGCAGACCCAGCAGATCCCCTGGGAATGGGTGGTTAGTCCTCTGGGGGTGTCCATGGGGAGCACTCAGCCACCCTCTAGTCAATGCTCCCTGTCACTTTCTCTGAAGGAGGAATCCATGCCCTGTGTTGCTGTCCCAGCTGTGTAGAGGGCATGGGGGGATCCACACGGAATGGACATGGGCTGGTGACAGCTGACACCGTCCACATGGTGCCACTGAACATGAGGTTTGAGCAGGATGCAGCCCCTGGCTCTGCTCCTGTCCTGGATGGAGTCAGGAAAGCCATTCAAATGGAAATGTCATGCTGCTGAATTAAAAAGCTGGTGTGCGACAGAATGAGAAAGAAGAGGGAGAGAATAGAAAAGAGGAGGAGCACAGCTGGAGGGATGGGGAAGATGGAGAGCAGGGGAGATGCAGCAGGAAAGAGATGGCAAAAGAGATGCAAAACAGAAGCACAGAGAGATGGGAGAGGGAAAGCTGAAGTGGCTGGGGGATGGATCAGAAAGACGAGATCTGGACCTACAGTCATGAAGCTGATTTTCCTATTCAGTGGCACAGCTCACCAAAACAGCTTCCACTCTATGCCACAGGCCAAGAAGGCTGTTCTCATATCCCTACTCAGGCTTCAACCTGCCAGACACAGGCAGATCTGATTTGTTCCTCTTCTTGAAGCTCATGTTTATCAAACTTCTAAGCGAGATCTTGTCAGAATCTCCTCTGTTTGCTCCCTCCTCCTTATCATCATAATCATCATCATCATCATCATCATCATCATCATCATCATCATCATCATCATTCTCTGGCTGAAATTGTCCACAGAGCAGCACTGTGGCTGTCCTGTGTTGTAGATTCCCTACTCCTGGAAGTGTCCAAGGCCAGGCTGGATGGGGCTTGGAGCAACCTGGTCTAGTGGAAGGTGTGCCTGCCCATGGCAGGGGATTGGAATGAGGTGAGCTTCAAGGTCCCTTCCAGCACAAACCATTCTATGATTCCATGATTCTATCCCTGCCTTACAAGGGCCGCCTCACTGGCTGTGCCCAGCCTGTGCTGACCTTGCCCTTGGCAGCAGAAGTTGCCCGGCCAGAGCAGTCATTACCCACCCAGACTGCCCAGCAGTGGTACTGGTCTTCAGTCAGAGTTTCTGCATGGTGGTACATTTCAGGCTGCCTGCTTTGCATTTGTCTTTTCTGAACTGCACATTATCAATTTTTAACAATTTCTAAGAGATTTGAGTTTTATTTTAAATTTTGATCATGTCCTTCAAAACAGTTGCAGCCCTTTGTGATCTGTTTTTAATTCAGCATTTTATAAGCATAATCACTATTTCATTAGCCTAGTGGCTAATGAAATTATTGACCAGGACCTGACCCAGGACAGACCTTGCAGGACCTCACTGAACATGACTCCCCACGCTGATATCATTTGAGCAGCCTTCACTCTCAGTGCTTTTAACCAGCTGGACACCCCCCTCAGTGGTTGTTCTCCATCACTTGTGTTTCCTGAGGAGCATGTCCATGGACAGTGCCAAAACCCCATGGAAGTCAAAACATATCTATTGCTCCCTGTTTCCAGCTGGGCTGCATCCCTCTCAGTGACGGACATTAGACGGAAATTAGATTGGTTCAACATTGTTGTGTATGATTGACAAATCCTTCTTTCCTGTTCCATAACACGTTATCCTTGAGAGGCTTAACATATGTTGTGTAATAATTTCATTCCCTGTCTTTTCAGGCATCAGAGTCAGTCTGACCAGTGTATTTCCCTTCTCCCCTTTAAATGCCATATGCTGTGTTTCATCCTGCTCCAGTCCACAAGGACCTCACCTGTGCTTATATGTTTTCTGAGGTCAGGGTTGACTGTGACTAGTTCTTTGTGTTTGCCAAGGTAAATTTTATCACACTGACCAGTTGAAATTGGCCAAATGCCAAGAGCCAAAAGGCCCAGGACAGGGCCCCAAAGGCCCCTCCCGATCACAGGGGAAAAAAAAAGAAAGGGGAGAGGGGGAGAACCCACAAAACCGAACTTCAGTACAATTAAAACAGTTTTTATATATTTACATATATATACATGTATATACAGAGGAGAAAAGAGAAAGAAAACAAGTTTTCACTTCCCTCTCACCAAAACAACTGCCGGTCCTGTATCTTAGAACACCTCCTCCTGACCTGGCTGGCTGATCAGCAGACCTGCACCTACGGCCCACTCCCACACCAAGGGTGACTGCAAGGAGCTCCTCTGCCCTCTAACACTGCTGGAAGAAGGACTGACCTCTGACTTCTGACTTTCCTTTTTTATATCTTTGCTTACGTAAAGAAATGAGATGGAATACTTCCTTAGTTATGACCCAGTTACCAGGAAAGGACTAAACCAGAACCACTACACACACCTTGACAGTTTTAATATTTCCATGTTATATTCTGCCACCCTGTTATTCTGTCCTTGTTCTGACCCTCTGGTTGCTAATGGTAATCTGGTCAGAGTGAACCCTTCTGTAAATACTTAAAGCACAAAGATATTTAACAGTTCAGCCATCTCACATATCATCTGTTGTTCCCTTATCTGTCCCATTTCCTTAATCTAGACTTTTCTGAACAGACTTTTTTTTTCTAGGCTTACACATTTAGGCAGAACTAATTTTCTGCTTGATTTTTCTCTCCATATTTGTGCTTTACTTTACATTCATGTTTACACATCCATCCTTGATGCTTAGCAATGCTGCATTATTCCCTTTTCCCAGGCTCTGCCTTCTATACTGACATACCTGGCCTGTGATGTCCCACCAAGCCTCTGTGATGTTCAGCTCCCAGGAGATGCTCCCGTTCCTTCCACGTCATCCCCTTTGCTGCTGGCATTTGTTTCTGCCCTGCTCAGTTCTCAAGAGACTGCACCACGATCCCTCCTGCAGCTCCACTGCACCGTCCCACTCTTCCTGGAGGTTTTTATCCAGCTTTCTTGTTTCTTCCCCTTGGCTTTTTGTTGTTAGTCCTTTAAAACAGAAAATAAGTTTCTCTTTACTGGACAGGTGCGTTGGGGTCCTTGGATGCTCTTTTTTCATAAAATAAGGTCCCACTCTGGCCAACCATGCTGTAAAAGGAATCAAGCCTGAGCTTTCCCTCCTGCATCTCTTGCACACACAGAGATGTATTTATAGAATCCCATAATGGTTTGGGTCAAAAGACACCTTAAAAATCATCTTGTTCCACTCCCTACCAAGAGCAGGAACAGCTTCTGTGAGACCAGGTTGCTCCAAACTCTGTCCAACCTGCCCTTGAACACTTCCAGGAATGGACCAGACACATTTTCTCTGGGCAACCTGTGCCAGGGCCCCCAACACCCTCACAAGGAAGAATTTCTTCTAATCCTGCCCTCTGTCAGATGTAAGGCCATTCCCTCTTGTCCTGTTATTCTAGGCCCTTGTCCAAAGTCCCTCTCCAGCTCTCTTGGAGCCTACTCAAGCACTGGAAGGGGCTTTAGGATCTCCCCAGAGCCTTCTCTTCTCCAGGCTTAACAACCTGACCTCTCTCAGCCCTTCATTTGCCCTGGTAGAGATGTGCCTGGACCTCAGAGAAGAGACAGACATGGGTGCACAAAACCTTTTGGAGCACAGAATCCACACCATTGCATCCAGGAGGGGAGGGTGGGGAGCTGGACATGTCCAGGAGTCACCAAAGTCCTTCCTGCGCAAAACTTCATATATTCAATTCATCCAGATAGGAGAAAGAGGAAAACACCAGATCTTTTCATTAAGTAGAACACTGCAAGGAACAAAATAGAAGTGTCACTTCTGGAAAAGGAAAGCAGGTGGAGGTTTTGGATGTGTGGTCAGCAAGTGTTGCCAAGGTGGGAAGAGCTCCTGTAGTTTGATGAACAGATGCAAAACATTTAATACGGGTCAGTTCAGTGTGGCACTTCTGTGTCTCTTGTGCCATGCTGCCTTACTGGTGCTGGGATTCTGAAGCCAGGAATCCTCAGCTCACTCCTGAAGTCACCTTTTAAGTCCATGTATGGTGCAGAGGGGAAGTGTCAGGGGTGCCAGGAAGAGCTGAGGTGCGGCCATCAGGAATGTGGCAGATCCGCTGTGACAGAACAGGGAGATGAGCACCCAGGCTTTGCAGGAGCTCACCAGCTCTTGGCAGGTAACAGCAAGTCAGGGATGCTGGGAAGCACCGGTGAAAATCATCTCTGGGGAGATAAGTAGTTTGGCAGGAATTGTTAACGGCAGGCCATGCCAGTTGTCATTCGGGTTTTGCTCATCCCCAGGGATTGTTAACCCTTTGGATTTGTGCATGAGCACATATTGCTCCTGTGGCTGTCAGGCCAGGACTGAAGTGATGTACAAGTTTGAAATCTATGTGGCACAGGGGAAGTAAAGTGTCCCAGTGCACTCCCTGGGTACACCAGGACACGCTGGCTGCTGATGTTGTTTGGAGAGAGTATGGGTGGCTTGGCAATGCCTCAGAAAGGTGGGCAGTGCTCTGCCAGCCGGATGAGGAAGGAGCATCAGTTATTGCTCAAGGATCTGATCCTGGAGCCTCCTTATGCCAGCATGTTGCTTGCAGCCTGCTTGGGTCATCAGGCAGGACTAGGGAAAGAGGCAATGTCAAGGAGCAAGTTTGCCTTCCTCTAGACCACCCAGAGCTCAGCCAAAACCTCCCCTTGGCATGGGAATGAGACTTCTTGCCCTTCATTTTCCGGAGGCACCAGGAGAAGCTTGCCTGCATCAACAGGCAGGGAAGGTGGGGAGCAGGTAGCACCAAGTAGTGATTAATGTTCTTTAGAGGCAGCTGGCACATACAGAATGCTGCCCCTGGGCTCCAGCACTCCTCTCCCAATGGTTTGAAGGTACAAGGAGGGCTCACAGGACAGGACTTGAATCTGGGTCAGTGCCCGATCCCATCATGGCTCAGCTGATGAAGCAGGACACACACCTTCTTCCTGGATGTGGGTTTGTGGTGGGGTCAAGGGAGCTGACAGGAGCTTTGGGGTGGTCCTGGGGAGCTGGAGCAGTGCTGGCAGATGGGTGAGCAGAGGGACCCTCTCTGTCATCTGTGGGGTGTCTGACTGGCCCCAGAGGTCAAGGCTGGGTCACACGGTGAGCACAAGGATATGTGGCAAGAGCTCCGTGCCTGTCTCTCGGGGGGCTGGCAGTGTGGGTCGGAGCTCTGAGGCTGTCAGAGCTGGCACCTGCTCTTTTGCAGGTGGCAATGCCTTTTTGTGTTTCTGACATAATTTCACCAGCATAACAACTCTGGCGAGGCTTTTTTTGACAGTGCTTCCTGCTTGTGCTGAAGGCTCTCCACCCCCTCACTGCAGATGGCTTTAGGTTGCATGGATCTGAGCATCACGCTTGGGAGGAATTCCTGGAAGTGCTGCACTCTGCCTGCTGGCCCAACCCTGCCCTTGCTGGGCCCTGTGGCCTTCGTGCTCCCAGCACAAGGGCACAGCAGAGTTTCGACAAGTCCTTGTGTCCTTGACACCCAGAGGAATGATAATATTGTTGCTCTAACAGTTTCAGATCCTGGTCCTTCTCTCTCCTTGCTGCCTCTGGCAGTGCTGCACAGCCCTTGTCCTGGTGCTGGCTGGCACTGTCATGTCCATGTGCTTAGCTGGCCTTGGGTCCTGGTCCATGGGCCTGGCTGTGCTGGAATAACCCAGCACAGAGATTTCCCCAGTGGTGCTAAACTTCCTCTCAGGATATCTGTTGCCTGTTCCATCAAAGCACCCCAATGCACCCAGCAAATGACAAAACACTGACATTTTAAACCTAAAAGAAAGCTAATCCCAGACTGAAATGAAATCTGTAAATGGGATGCAGAGTTAGAATTCAAGTTATCTGAGTTCTTGCATCTCCATGTTTCTCTGGTGATGTAGGACTCTGCTTACAGGAACCTGAACCTGCTTTTCTTGTGAGTCCTGCACCTATGTGGTGCTCTCCTTTCTGCTTTCCTCCCAGCTTTACTAGGTTCCTCTTGATTCCTGGTGATTCATCTTCCACTAGTACCTCCAATCCTCACTGGAGCTCCTGGGGTTAATATAGAAATAACAAATGCACCATTTGCTTGTGATTTCTGTGGGTTTAATGTTTAAGCATTTATTCTATGTAGTGTCTCTTGGTTTGGGTTGCACTTAGCAGCCTTGGTGATAAGATAAAAAAATCTTTATGTGGGAATTTTCTAAGTTTAGAGAAACCCAAACACTACGAGACATGAAAGACAGGCTGAGAGAAGCACGGGGTGGTTTGGCTGAAGGCCTCCATGCTTGGTTCCTATTCTGTTTTCTTTCTTTACCATCCTTCAGCATCTCTCTCCTCACTGCCTGTTCTCAGGTTCCCATTCATCCCTTTCCTCCCCGGTTTTCTGGTTTTCCAATTCCCAGTTTTGACCTGAGCTGACAGCTTAGGGCAGAAAAGAAAAGGTAAATATCAGCCTTGTTCTTGAATCAAAGCATGGTGTTCTAAAGCTCTGAAGGCACATAAAGGCAATTTCCTTAGAAACCCAGATCCTTTCTCCTCACTGAAATACCCCCCTGGAAGTGCTAGCTCCCAGTGTCCTTCCAGACCCACAGCCACCGAGTTCCCCCTGCCCGCCACTGCCTCCTGGTCCCACTGCTTCCCCCAGCAAACCACTGGCCCTGGGAGCCTCAACTGCAGGGGCCACGCTCAGCATCCACTGCACTGTGACACCCAGGACCTGCAGCCACCAGCCCTTTCTGGACCACAGGGGTTTGGAACTGCAGGTGTCCAGAAATCCCAGCATTCTGAGGGCCCTCTACTTCTCACTTTGTGTGTCCCATTGCCTCCCCCAGGTCCCTTCCCAGACCCAAGCGCTGGATCTTCTTTCCATGGTTCCTCCTGTGGAAGGAGGAACCACCTTCTCCTCACCATCACCTTCTCTTTTTACCTTGGTTCCTGAAGCATCTACTTGGAAGCCGAGTGGTACATCAGCAGTGGAGACTACTTTTAGGGAATCAAGTCACACAGGCCATGGCATATGAGGGCAGAAACATGCAGGAGTCTTTTATGAAGTCCGTCAAAAGGGATAAATACCTCCTGGAGGAGCTAGACAGGTTCTGCAAGGTGTAGTTGCTCTGACATGCTCAAGAACTTGTTTGAGATACCCTGACCTGCAAGAAAGAGCAAGGAGGGTTGCTCTTCTGTGCCTTGGATGGACTTTCCACCCTCAGTACCAGGCTGAGACTGGAGAAAGACAGCAACTTGAGAACTTTCCTTAGCTTTGCATGGAGTTAAGGAAAACCACAGCCTGTGGGGAAATTCCAGAGCTCTCTAATCCATCAGTGCTGAAGGCAAGAGAGGGAAGGACTGAAGAGGGGTCATCAAAGGAAGCTTCAGGCAGTGTCCTATTGCCCCTGCACCATATAATGGGAGTTGCAGCCTGTGCCAGTTTCAGGAGAGATTTGTTGGTGTCCAGTCTGGGTCACAAGCCCCACACGCAGAGCAGGTGTCACTCAGACATGATGAGGCACCTCATTAACACTCATTAAAGCATATCCAGTTCCTGTGAGGTATTGCTAATGGACAGGGAGAAAACTGGGAGTGCACCAGTAGGCACCAGTAGGAGTACAGCCCTGAATGCCTGCAGCTCTCCCAGCCTGTCTCCATAGCAGAAGTGCTTCAGCCTTTGGGGCATTTCTATGGTCCTTCCTCCTCTTTTTGCAAACCCAGGAGCATGCCCAGATATCCCTCATCCATCAGAGTGTGCCACTATTAGAGCACGGGAGAAGAGAGCAGTGTAGATGGCATGAGGAAAACAGCAACACACACAATCTGGCCAGGGAAAGCTGATAGGAAGCAGAACCCTTGGAAGAGCTGAGCAGAGTGGGAGATGCAGGTCCCTGCACTAGCTATGTCAGGGGATGAGAGAAAATGGTCTCCAGCCTGGAGATGCCCCAGAGCACATTTATGACACTTGTTCTTCAATCCCCAGCCCTTCCAAAGGCTGGCTGTGTGAATGTTGTGTTACAGCCAAGATACTTCCTGCTGTAGCATCCACAGACTGTAAAAATGAGGCTGTAACAGGGCAGTAGGAGCCCCCAGCTTAGTGTGTGGCACAGCCACGTCACTTTTCCAGTCTGTGTATTGGTGTGTCCACCAGTAAAACAACAGAAGACACAATCCTACCTTCCTTTCCAACGGATGGGAAACGCCGTTTCTGAGCTATGCAAACACTGCATGTTCACAGGCCATATTCCAAAGGGAGAAACACACGAGCCTTTCTCTTCTCAGGTCTGTTTCCCAAAGCAGGTGCTAAGTGTGTCTGGGGAGGCAGCCTGGGCAGTGGTCACATTCCCAGATGGAATACTGGGAACAGAGCAGTGCAGCATCCTGGTCAGAAAGCTTCAGCCTACTCAGAGAAGGCAAAATCTGGCAGGAAATTACAGGCATTACAATAGCAGACGTGCCATTTGAAGTATGGCCATGTTTGAGCAGCTACCAAAGCTTCCAGA
The DNA here is from genome assembly GCA_013396755.1 of Sclerurus mexicanus. Classification (NCBI taxonomy): domain Eukaryota; kingdom Metazoa; phylum Chordata; class Aves; order Passeriformes; family Furnariidae; genus Sclerurus; species Sclerurus mexicanus. The sequence goes on from VWZF01005587.1 coordinate 403,682, forward strand.
AAGGGAAGAGTTAAATGTAAGACATGAATGAGAGTCCAGAAAGAAAGAAAAAAGAGAGGGAAATTGGGGAGACTCTGAGTGCCAGACATCGGCTGTCAGAGTGGGTTCCCGTGCAATGAGAAATACAATTACATGTTCAAATGGAGACTGTAAGTAAGGTAGGAAGGTCTGGTTTGGAGCCACAAGGTGCCAGGCTGAGGGTTGGCTGTGACCATTTGTTCCCTTGGCACTTGGCCACATTTTTAGTGACACTTGTTTTTTTTTTTCCATGAAACCTTGCCTCATTCCATGGATGAGGAGGACTCCCCCGGTGACTGAGGAGAGGGAGCTGCCCTTTGTGTGAGGGGGCAACAGCAATGCGTGGAGCTCTGCCCCAGGATGCATAAGGAGCCAGTCAAGACTATCCTGACTGGAAGGGAAATTGATCTACTCCTGGATGTCTGCTGTAGACTTCTGGATCAGGAAGCAGAAGATGAAGTTTTCTTCAGACACCTGGAAGAAGGTTCCTGTTTGTAGGGCATGGTCCTCATGGAGGACCTTAACCTTTGTGTTATCATCAGGAGGGACAGCACAGCACAGGCAATCTGGGAGGTTTCTGGAACACTCTGGCAACAAGTTCCTAATATGGGTGTCAAAGAGTCAAGGAGGGAAGACACTTATGGATCTGTAAATAGGGTGAGGATTGTTGAAGGATAAGGGCACCCTTGGCATGGTGGAGTTTAGAATCCTGAGGGGAGGGAGCAGAGCAAAAGGCAAGATCACCAGCCTGGAGTCAGAACAGCAGACTTCAGCCTCTTGAGGGATCTGCTTGGAAGAGTCCACAGGATGCAGTCCTAGAGACAAAAGCTGTCCAGGAAACATGATTCAGGACTAGGTACTCCACTCCCCCTTACAAGCAGGGAATCAAGTAAAGGTAGGAGGGACTTGAACAAGGCACTGCCAACAAAACCCAGACATATAGAGGAGGTATAGAAGAGGTGGAAGCAGGGAGCACAACACACAGGGAATCCAAAGACACTGTCCAACTGTGTAGGATGGAGTCAGGAAAGCCTAAGTCCACCCAAAGTTGAGTCTGGCAGGGAACAAGAAAGGCAACAAGAAAGGCTTCTACGGCTACACCAGCAGCTATAAAGGAGATGGAGGGACTGAAGTATCTCTCCTATGAAGAAAGGCTGAGACAGGAGGGACTGGTCAGCCTGGACCAGAGCAGGCTTGAGAGGGATCTTATCAATGGATATAAATAACTGAAGCTGAGTGCAAAGGGGACAGATCCAGGCTCTTTCCAGTGGTACCCAGCACCAGGACAAAAGGCAATAGACACATTCTGAAATACAGAAAATCCTTCCTAAACATTAGAAAGGGCTGTTTTACTGTGAGGTGGTTGAACACAGAAGTAGGTTGTTCAGAGGGGTTGCAGAATCTTCATCACTGGAGCTACTCAAAGCCCAGCTGAAGATGGCCTGGATCAACCTGGTCCCCTTGGCCCTGCTTTGTGAGGGGTTTGAATCAAGGAATCACAGAATCATTTAAGTTGCAAAAGCCCTTTAAGATCATCAAATCCAACCATTAACCCAGCACGGTATTTACCACTAAACCATAACCTCAAATATCACACCTTTTGAACATTTCCAGGGATGGTGATTCCCTGGGCAGCTGCTACAATGCCTGACCACTACTTCTGGGAAGAATTTTTTCATACTGAAGACATCTTCAGCATTGCATTCCAACCTCAGCAACTCTGTGGATCTTTGTTGGGTCAAGTAATTTATCTAGCATCACCAGATATATAAAGAAAGGGCTGTGGATCCTCTGTGATAAAGGAAGAGGCCCCACTCCTCTGGTGGTCTTCCCATTCCTTCAGCTCTGCTGATACATGGTGTTATAGTTTCAGTACTCTTTGGAATTCTTTCCTAAAAGCTTGGAGGCAACGCCTTAGTCAGTAAAAATAATTAACAAAGGGTGAAATGAATATTCATATCCTGATGTTAATCACTTAGCTAGGGCCTTTTGTTCTGGTCTCTCCCCAGGCCAGGAGGGGGAGGGAGAATGGCTTGGGGAGGTGGGGGAAAGTGGCCAGGGCTTCTGCGCTTTCCTGCGCAGGTCAGGAGCTGCAGGGATCGGAGTGAGTGAGGCAGAGGCACAGCAGTATCTGGCATCACTGGATAACTGAGACNGTGGTGTGCAGAATCCCAACTCCAGCCTTCCTTGGAGAGATGGACATATGTCCTGTTACCAGCACAGACCCCAGTCCAGCCTTACTGTGAGCACAGGCAGCAGGTTGTATCATTCCAGCTGAAACACTCTTGTCACAGCAGAGTCTCCCTGTGACATGGCTTCAACTCCCTCCCCACACATGTGCAGTGATAGCAGCATTTCCAAAGGCTTGTTGCAAGGTTTTAGGCTGCCGTCAGCTGAGCAACTTGGGAATTGTTATCTATTTCTCTTCCTCCTCCAAGGCCCATTTTTCAAAATCAGAAATACCCCCAAAACACCCTAGCAAGGTCCAAGGGGTATGGAGGGAGCCCAGCTCAGATATATCATGTATTAAATTAAAAGCTAGGAAGTGTTGACCTGAATCATGAGCACAGCTGGGGGTGTGGAAGGGAGAGAAGTGTACTCAGAAGGGCAGGTCAGCTGAGAAACAGGGGCAAGTTCCAGCAAGGAGAGAAAGGGGCTCTGATGCCACTGAAGTGCAGGGACTGCCTGGCTGGAGCAGAGGTCAGTCCTGGGGAGCTGCTCTGGGCTTCAGGGAGAGGGTCGAGAGTGACCCTGGCCCTCGTAAGGGATGTGGGCTTAATGCTGTACTGACACAGCAAAGATACCATGGATGGAAGTGAACAAAACCCAGAGAGTCAAGCCTGGCTGGATGTGCCAGAGCTCCAGGCTGGAAGAAGAGGAAATGTAGAGGTGATTAAGGCCTATAAAACAACATCCAAAAATCCAGATCCATCTTAAGTGAAGGCAAAGGGGATTAACTGCAGTCATTAAGGGGAATACTGATGAGAAAACCAGGGAACTTTGACCTGTTTTGATCTCGTTTCTGCTCATACCAGAGTTTAAATCATCACACCTGAATGAGATCTCCTTCCCCGTCATCCCTGAGCACAACAGCCTTATGTATGACAAAGGTAAATGGTACAGACAGCTGGCTTACACCAGGGGAAATTGAGGCATGGCAAGGGGCTTGGTACAAACATGGGTTGTTCTCCACCTCCTGTGGACTAGCCTGTGCACGAGGTCACAGAGCTCAGGGGTTGGTAGAAGCAGCTCCCTTACACTTGCTTTTCTCCTCTCTCAAAATAAAGACGATGAGAGGGGGACTGGATAGCCCAGTGCTGTCAGCCATACCCAGCTCCTTCAGGGAAGGAGAGCATGAGGTGCTCATCTCCTTTACATCTTTGGAATGATTTACGATGGTCCTCCCCTGCAGAGTCTTCCACCCTGCCAAGGTCTCTCCCGCACAGTCAAGGGCCACCATGCTGTAGCTTCTTCCAGCCTAGAGCTGGAGAGATTCCACACTCCTGTTGTCCTGGGCATGATGGTTGGGAGACACAAATAAGAACAGTATTCAATTGTGACACCAGAGAGCAAAGAACCAGAACATTCAACCATGATATTCATGACCTTCGAGAGTTTACTGGGCTGCTGCTTTTCCAGTAGGGTCATTCCAAAGGCACAGCCTTGGCGTTGCACAGCCCCAAGCAAATGTGCAGCAGGGCCATAACCCCCGTTTCATGCCAGGAGGATCCTCTTACCCAGGTTCACTCATTTGGTCTGGCTTTCAGGGCTCCCCAGTAGTGACATGAGGGGAAAATAGTCACAGCAGCACTCAGGGCTTGCAGTCTCCCATGTGTTACCCCAGACACAGGGTTAAAACAAGGCTCCATTTCCCTGTCCCTAGTCTGCTTCCCAGAGCCTTTCTGTGGCCCATGTCTGGGTGTCTGGTAGGCAAATTTACACCATAGATGCATGAACAGGCAGATTGCTGCTAGCACCACAGCCTTGCTGGATCTGTGCAGGGAAAACTGCTTCTGAAAAAAACAGGGCATCCCCCAGCCTCCTGACCAAGAGGGGTGTGCAGGGACACAGAGTTTTCTCTGTGCTCCAGACTAATGCCCCAGTATGGCTCATCCTCAGGCAGTGCTGCCAGCTGTGGGCAAATGGCAGGTTCAGAGCCCTCCAGCCTCTGAAAGGCACCTGGTGAGAACTCATGCAGAGGGGAAACTGAGGCAGGAGTGAAGTGACTGGGCCAAGGGGTGTCTTGAGCCTCATATCAGTGTTCAAAAAATGTGTGGATGTGGCATGGGTTAGTGGTGGGCTTGGCAGTACTGCGTTAATGGTTGGATGTGCTCTTAGAGGGCTTTTCCAACTTTAATGACTCCATGATTTCGTGGGGTTTTTTTTCCTTTCTGGCCCAGCTCCACCAAAACACAACACCTGACACTCAGCATTAGCCACACTCACTGCAGCAGAGCTGGCAGCATGGGGAGCACCACTCTGCCCACCTCAGCACAGCCTCAGTACTCTCCTTCCTAACAGGTGAGAGGAAAGGAATCCCTGGGAGCCCTGGAAAAGAGAAGGGAGAAAATAAAGAAGGGAGAAAATATGATAAGCAAATTCTGGTCATTGAAATGTGAGGTTTTGCTTTAGTTTCCTTCCCTTGCAATCTGGAGGGATTAGCATCAGCCAGATAACAGACCTGTCAAGGCACTTCCGGCAGCCCTGCTTAGCCTGGCCTCAAGCTGACTTCCAGCCAGGATAATTTCTGAGACCAGCATCTCCCGGCAGCACCCTCTGAAAATATAACAAAAAAGGAGAGTCAGGGAGGAAGCTGCTCTGGAAGCTTTTCTTACACAAAGAATGGCTCTCCATCAGCAACACTGCTGGGCCCCAACAGCCGTGTCCCCATCTCACCCAGGAGTGCTGCCAGCACAGTGACATTTCCACAGATCCTCACAGCCTGCCAGGCTCCCAGCACACACAGAGCATGGCCCAGTGTGATCCCTGCCCCAGCACCCACCCCCCCCAGGACACGAGCCATGGGGCAAGATGGCTCGGGGCACCCATGCATGCTGGGAGGTGCAGGTGTGGAGATGGAGCAAAACGCAACCTTGAGCTCTGGGAATGTGCTTTTTTGGCTCTCAGAACATCACATTTTTTTCTCAGCTAGTACAGGGGCTCTTTTCCCAGGCAGGCTGCTCTTGACTTCCCGGGCTCTAAGCAGCCTTTCCAGCCTGCCTCTGCCATGGCAAAGGGGGAATTATTTTGGGTGAAAGCCAAGCTTTTCACCAAGCTCCAGAATGACAGAATTAGAGAATCCCAGAATGGTTTGGCTTGGAAGGGACTGCGAAGCTCATTCTGTTCCTTCCCCTGCTATGGGCAGGGACACCTTCCACTGGACCAGGGTGTTCCAAGCCCTGTCCAACCTGGCTTTGAACACTTCCCAGGATGGGGCAGACAGTGTCTCTGGGCAACCTGTGCCAGGACCTCACCACCCTCATAGGGACTAATTTCTTCCCAATATTCAATCTAACCCTGCCCTCTGTCATTGGGAAGCCATTCCCCCTTGTTCTATCAAGGAGCTTCAGCAGGGGTCAGGAGCACTGCAGGGCTGCAAGGACCATTGTAGGATGGCAGTGCTGTCACCCTGCTGGATCACAGACACTCGCCACAGTTGGACCTCTGGGCAGGGCTGGAGCTGGGAGTCCCATAAGGCGATCAGCCACAGTGAAAAGCAAGGACAACCCCAGGTGGACAGGGGCAAACAGGAGCTGTAGGTGATACCCCTCCTCAGCCCAGCTCTGCTGCTGCTCCTCTAGAACCCCAGCTGGTGCTGTCCCAGCACAACAGCACCATACTGGGAGGCCACACATCTGCAAGTGCCATATCCCCAAGCACAGGGCACAGAGGGCTGCTGGGGCTTTTCTGTGTAAGTCAAATTTGTCAGGATAGGGGGCCAAAGGCTCCTTTTTTGTTTTTCCACCTTGCAGCTGCTGACGTGAAGAGCAGCAGCATGTGGATGGTGTGCGGAGTTCTGCTGGAGAGAGGCAGCTCAGCTGTGCCAGAGAAGGGGGGAGGGAGGCGGACACTGGAAGCCATGAGTGGGGACAGAAGAGTGGAGGTCTAAGGATGGGGGCCAGAGGTCAATGCCAGCTCTGCCCATGGCTGTACCTCTCCAGCCCTCCCTCCAGCTGCACCATGAGGGGATAATACTCAAGCTGAGGGTTCTTGTCAATACTAAAGCAAGGCCAGCAATCCTTGCTCTCAGCTGTGGAACCATCCAAACTGTTATAGTTTTAACAATCTGTTAGAATTCCTTCCAAAAAGCTTGGAGGCAACACCGGAGTTCTGTAAAGACAGTTAACAAAGGAAGTGATGAATATGCATAGCCTGATATTAAGGTCCCAGGGGAGGGAGGACAGATCAGGGTGGGGGATGTGGCCAGGTTTTCTCTTACTGCACAGGCTCAAGAGGGGCACTCTCTCAGCAGAGTGAGCGAGGACGGGGACACCAGTTTCAGCATCACTGGAGAGCCAGAATTGTGCTTTTCCCCTCCCTAACTCAACCGTTCACCTTGGGAGCCATGGGCACCGCGGAAGCTACTGTGAGGAAGAGAACATGTCTGTTCCTACGCTACAGCGATTGGTTTTCTGCTGCTTCTTTTTTTTTCTTTTTCGTCATCGATCCAACAGGAACTGAGCCAGTGAGTGTGCCCCGCATTCCCCTGGGATAGAGGCCACCTTGTCGGGGTGCAACATCACCACTTGCTGTCCGTGGCNACATCACCACTTGCTGTCCGTGGCTATAACGGCAGTCCCCCTTTTTT
>VWZF01005591.1:0-17400 GCA_013396755.1 Sclerurus mexicanus
CAATAAACGATTTTGTTTTACCCTGGAGACAGTCCGTGTAACTGACCGTTACAGGGTTTTTTGTCACACATATTTCCTAAAACATTAACTACAACCGTGGATATGCTAGCTTCTTTAGTGCATAAAGCTCGCCAGCGGTGCCAGGTTTTACTTGGCTTGGATCCAGATATAATTTATCTGCCTTTCAAGAAGGATGTTTTTCACGGCTTTCTTTTGCAATCTCTATCTTTGCAGACTGCTTTTGTGGATTTTTTAGGAGACCTTGTTTTTCAACTTCCAAGACACAGATTTCTGCAACTGTTGTCTGATTTACCTTTTCAGCCACAAGCCCTTTGTCCCAGGACTCCAATACCCAATGCCATCTCTGCTTTTATTGATGGTTCAGGTAAAACTGGAAAAGGTGCTGTAGTGTGGAAGCCTAGCAATTGCCCTTCTTGGCAGTCAGCAGTAATTACAGTTTCAGCCTCAACTCAGATTGTTAAGCTTTCTGCTGCCATCAAAGTGTTCGAGCTTTTCAGTGACCACGCTTTAAATATTGTCTGTGATTCTCAATATGTAGTAGGTATCATTGCTCGGATTGGAGATTCTTTTATCAAAGAATCCTCTAACAAATTGCTGTTTGATTGTTTTATGTGCCTGCCTTATTTGGTACATTCTCATCAACGTGCTTATTTTGTTTGTCATATTCGCTCTCATACCAACTTACTGGGACCAATCGTAGAAGGTAATTCAGTTGCTGATCAGTTAACCATGGCAGCTGTGGTGCCACATCTTTTTGAACAGGCACATCTGTCTCATTCCTTTTATCATCAAAATGATCTGTCTTTACAGAAATCCTTTCGTTTAACAAAAATGCAGGCACGGGATATCGTTCATGCGTGCCCTGACTGTCGGCTATTTACCTCATTACCCACGGCAGGAGGAGTTAATCCATGAGGCCTTTCAAGCAATGAATTGTGGCAAACTGATGTTACACATGTGCCCTCCTTTGGTACTCTTAAATATTTACATGTTACAGTTGACACTTTTTCTGGTTACATTCATGCATCTGCAAGAACAGGTGAAAAGGCTAAGGACACTCGTAGCCACTGGTTCACTGCTTTTGCAGTCATAGGTGTGCCAAAATCCATCAAAACAGACAATGACTCTGCTTACACTGCCACTTCGACGCTGTGTTTTTTACAAGAATGGGGAGTCAGTCACTCACGTTTCTGGTAGCCTTCATGTTTCCACAGGCCAAGCCATTGTGGAACGCACTCATTGCACTCTGAAAGCAATGCTGGAAAAACAAAAAAGGGGAAATACCCTAGCCTCAGTGTGTGATCGAGTACAAAATGCTTTGTATGTTTTAAATTTTTTGAATATGCAGGATGATCGTTCTCCAACTACTGTGGTACAGCGACATTTTTCAGCATCTAACCCAAAAGTCTGGTACAAAGATCCTGAAACACATCAGTGGGAAGGACCTATTGAGCTAATTACTTGGGGAAGAGGGTATGCTTGTGTTCTTCTTTCTGCAGGACCTAGGTGGTTGCAGGCTAAATATATACGGCCTTGTCATGAGTTGGAACAACGGACTGCAGAATCCCCTTCCAGAAATCCAAAAGCTGCAAATGACGCCTCAGAACAACAGAGCCAGGAAGAGGAAACAGATGATCAGTGACAGGGTCAGCTCAAGCAGCTAGATGAGCAGGCACAATGTATGATGGCAACAGTGGNAGGCTAAATATATACGGCCTTGTCATGAGTTGGAACAACGGACTGCAGAATCCCCTTCCAGAAATCCAAAAGCTGCAAATGACGCCTCAGAACAACAGAGCCAGGAAGAGGAAACAGATGATCAGTGACAGGGTCAGCTCAAGCAGCTAGATGAGCAGGCAGAATGTATGATGGCAACAGTGGGTACAGCACAAACCCCTGGTAATACCTCCTTAGCTTATTTGGCCTTGATCACTTTTGCATCTAAGGTCTGTATTGCTCTTTTTGTACATAGTTATTTTGTATCATATCAGCAGTAGTCATTTTCGTTACTGCCTCTGTTGCAGTCACATCATTAACGAAATCTGTGCAGACTGCACATACAGTAGGTACTGCTCTTGTTAATATCTCGTAAGAACTACGAATTCAAGCAAAATTGATGAAGCCCTTATTATGAGAAATAAAAACATGGTTTTATTACAAGCAAATGAATTAGGAAGGGGTTTTATTAACTTAGGGGTTATATATTTATTTTTAACTCATAGGCGTATCGCGGAGTTGGAAGGTGCCTGGTCCTGTCTGGAACCGGTGCCAGGGAAAATTTGCTTTCAGGAATAGGGAAATTATGAAATGGATAAAGATGTAGCTAAAATCGCCTCCCTGCCACGTGGCAGGCCATGCGTGCAGATGGAGGTTGCCATCTTGGCTGGGGGACCCCTCCTCCTGGCGCAGGGGGGCACATCACAACCAACCAGGGAGAGGGGAACGCCCTCTTCTATTACGCAGTCGGGGTGGGACTTTTGGATTCTACAAAAAAGTGCAGTTTTTGAAACGGGGATGTGCTTTTGGACCCTCGTGGCCTGAGCACCCAGCGTGCGCTGTTAGACTTTCCTGCTCGCTACACTTCTTTGTTTCACAGGTTATTTTTGCCGTTTTCTAAATTCAGTAAAAGAGATTTTTCTCACACTTATGGCTCGCTTAGGTGCCTTAGAATCTGCTGCTGTGTGGCTGGGAGATTGTGGAGGTTTGAGTTGGCTCCCTGCCAAAAGCCAACGGCAGCCACACGGCTCCCCCCCAGGAGAAAAGGGAAAAAAAACCAAAAGAGAATTGTAGTAAAAGTATATATATATTCACATATGTTACAAATATATACAATCAAACACTATGAATCTACAGAATAAGAACCCCAAACAACTCCAAAAGGGAAAAGGGGGAAGGGAAAGGGAAATGGGACAAAAAATGGGTAAGAACAAAACAAAACAGATATACACTCACTCGTAAACTCAGGGAAAAGCTCAATAAGTAACTAATACAATAAAATCTCACCAAAAGTAACTTCCCTTAAGAGAAGCAGTAGAGATCTCCACCTCCGGACGAGCGAGGCACCAGTGTCTCCGATAGGCCTCAGCTCACACAGATAAGAGCTGAGCCGACACAGAGACCTGATGCCCTCCCCAGCACACGAAAGGAAGAGAGAGAGAGAGGGAGGCAACTCCCCAGTCTTATATACCCCTGATTACGTGAAGGAATGGTGTGGAATACTTCCTTAGTTATAACCTGGTTACTAGGGAAGGCCCAGACCAAAACCAAGAAAACTAAACCACCACAGAGATAGACAAAATGCTTTGCAAACCAGAAGCAAATTGTGGTGTGATTTGTAGTAATGCTTTGCTAAGTCTTGCAGTGGCTATACTGAGTTTCCCATCGAGCCAAGGCCATCGAACACCGAGTGATGGCTGCCCTCCCTCACTGTACAAAATAAAGAAAGGGGAGATGTCAGGTGCAGCACGAATCAAGCATGAGAACAAGAAAGAAGAAAAACAGAAGGCCGGTGTCTTTTGGGCAGCAGCCTGAGAGAATGGAATGTGTGGGTGAGATAAGCCCCTTGGAACACCAGGGTCTGTGTACGTGCAGGCGAGTGTGTACGTGGCTGTTTTTTGCTCTGACCACTTAGCTCCTCCTTGATGTGAGCTATCCTATATAACCCTGAACAATTAGCATTAAAGTGATTCTTGTCACTCACAGCAGGAGTCCGTGCCTCATTTGGTCACATTAAGGATCAGAATAATTCCTAGGGTTCGTGAAAAAGGCAGTCCATTTGAAATTTTATATGGCACACTGTATAATGTGAACCTGACAGGAAAGGCTGACCAAATGCATGTGGTAGGAGGAGAAAGCTTTAACAGATTATCTGTTATCTTTAAGTAAAGTCCTGGGATTATTACACAATTACTTGCTGTTTAGAACACCAGTCTCAATCAAGTTGGCAGTACATCGTTTCAGGCCTGGAGATCAAGTCTACCTGAAAAACTGGAAAGGTTTAGTTTCATTTCTATGGTATCTCTGTAAGTATACTACTTTCCTACGTGTTAGAAATGGGAATACTGGGCTTGTTACTTATGTGTCTATATCTGACCCACAAGACACAAGGGAACCAGGAGAAACATTTGAATCCAAGGAATCAGAACATCCATCTAAAGATGGTCAAAAGATCAATGAAAATAGCTTATCGGACAAACTACTGTGTGTGTACTCATTTCCCAGAACATATCAATAAGGGAATACCCTTGGTAGGGATACCAATTCCATTCAATGTGTCCTGGAAAAATTTTTGAATAAAACCAAAATTTGCAAGAAGAAATTAAACTGATCTCCAAACCTGGGTTGTGTAGAATCCAAGTATCTCAGATGTCATGTGTAACAACAAATAAGTCTAGGTCATCTAGCAACATTTCAGTAGGACATTATTCACACTGTGGTTGGTCAATGCAATTACAAAGGAGAAAGAAGCAGGATGGTTATTGGAATGTTCCAGAAAGGACTGGATGGTACTGAATATGTTGTAACACAGTGTAGAAAGCCTTGCCACCTGGATGGTTAGGAACTTGTACTTTGGGAGCAATAGTCCCAAATATTACTCTAATTGGAAAACTAGACAGTAATTTCTGGTTGAGAACTTTTTTACATAGGTATAAAAAGACTGAAAATCCTTTCATGCAGAGGCCTACTGGATTTCAGTCCTTTGTTAGATGTTTTATCCCCTGGTTAGGAGTAAGTGAATTGGAGAAAGCAATTGTGAATATTTCTGCAGTCATGGAAAGAATAGGAAATGAGATTTTGGATGCAATAAGAGCTTTACAAGAAGAAGTATCTGAAGTAGCAAATATCACCACACAAAATCGAATGGCTTTAGATATGATGTGAGCATTCCAAGGAGGAGTTTGCGCTATAGTAAATACCAGTTGTTGTGTGTATGTAGATCAGAGTGGAAGAATTTCCACAGATTTGAATGAGATTTAGAGAAAAACTGAAGTCTCACACTTCTTATGAATTTACTGAAGTTTGGAATTGTTTGGCATCCTGGTTCCCTGATCTGAGTCTATGGGTCAAGAAATGAATATCTATGTTACTTATGGTATTGATAATATTTGTATGCGTAGATGTCATTTTGGGATATTAGAATGAAAGGATGAGACTAATCCAGGAAATTGCTTAGATGAGTCTTAAAGGGAGGGAATTGTTGCAAAATGTGGAGTATGTCAAAATTATCTTAAGTCAGGATGTTCTTTGATGTCAAAATTTTCTTATGTTACATCCTGGAACTAACAAACTTTAAGGATGTAGTAAATCAAGATGTTGATGTATGTCTATGTCAACTAGGCAAAAGACAACATCCATGTATCCTATAGCTGAACTATCTTCATTATAATACTAAAAATCATGCCTACAGGTCAAAAAGACCCTGCCCAGGTGAAGGTCCTTCCCTTGGGCATGAGTAGAAGTTAGGATTGCATAGCTTGTATGGAAACTGCTAACTACTGTACTTGGGAAGTTACTAACACTGAACTTCTGTGTATAAACAATGGTGCGGAAAGTCCAGTGGGTGTGCTTGATTTGTGGAATACCACTGAGCACCCAGGCTTGGGCAGCTCTGAAATAAATAATCAATGTCTCTCCTGAGCATGTAACTAATTGACTTGTTGCACACCAGGTAATGAATCTGATTTTGCAGACAACAGTTGGGAACCCAAATTCTCTTCCCAAATGTAGATACATTAAAAAAAAAATCTTTCAGGCAGTTAAATGCAAAATTGCAATCCCCAAATACTACCTACAATAGTCAATCCCTTTAAACAATGCCTAAAATTCTGCTTATTATTGATGTCTGGGATGGGTTGCTTGTCAGTAGAATTGCCTTGTTGGGGTTTGGGGCTTGACATGCTTCAGGAGTCACAGACCTAGGGGGAAGTTACTGATAATGGACACAGTGAAAGCAGAATTTACAGACCACAAGGACATTTGCCCAAGATAAGAAGAAACTAACAAAGCCAACTCAACAACTGTGCTGAAATCAGCTTCAACTGTGTAAAAGGTAATTCCAGCAGGGAGAGATCGCGACCACAGACTGACCCCCAACTCAAATGAAAGGCCCCAGAGCATGTACAGTAGCTAATAATGAATTACAAAATATCTTGTGCAATCAGCCCTTTTATGAGCAACCGATAGTAGAGCAGTAACCTTGAATATGTATTAGATAGGTGGAATATATTAGATTAACAGTGTATAAATAACAATCGTCTTCTCTGCTTGGTGTGCTAGCTTTGTGGATTTATCACCTAGCGCCTAACTTTGTGTAAATCTGAAATAAACAAATACCTCATTTCTGTGTGGAGATTGGCTTACTGCACACCAGGTGGTGAATCCTGCTTTTAGGGATGCGGATGGCAAAATTCCAGGTGAAGAGCTCTTCCCTCTGCCGGCAGCCACCTGCTGGCGAGGGCTCTGGCTCTCCTGCCTGCTCCCCATTGCTCCACTTTACCTGGTGGTGCCTTTCCCCACTCCAAGTGCCTGCTTTGGTATTTCTCTTGGTGCCTGTAGACTGCTGTCCTGCTCAGGGTAGCTCCTTTGGGGAGTTCTGGCTGGGATTTGAATTGTTTGGCTGGTTCCTTGGGGCACAGGAAATTTTTCACTTGTCAGAGTTGTTTGTTTAGAGCAACTGTAGCTAGAAAGAAAAGGTGGGGAGAAATTATCATCTCATGGCTAATGTCAGTTGACCGGACTTGAGCTGCTGAGTTTACATGCTTTCTGTCTAGTATCATTAATAATTCTTGCTTTGTTTTTACATGTGCAGCAGGGATTCCATACATGTCAAGGACTCTGTTGTGAGGTCTGGGTGAAATGGATTAGCCTTCTGCATATTGCTGTTAGTGGCTGCTCAACTCCTGTTTTTTTGCAATGTGTTGCCACCTAAGGTGCATTCTGCAAAGATGCCATGTTTGTGAATGTTTAGAATCCACCAGATGCTCAGGTCTCGGGCAGTTCCAAAGCCAGGTAAATTGATTAAACTATTGTAAATAACCCTTTATTTTAAAACTTGAAGATAGCTTGAATTTTTCTTTCAGATATGCGTCAGTACAGAAAAGACTTAAAATAAAAGAAGACTTGAATGATGTCAGCAGCTTACCTGAGTCAGTTAGTTGCAGTACAATTTTACACTGGCTATAAAGCTTATGCAGAAGGTGTTTGTGTTTATTATGAATATTTTTGATCCAAATAATCTTTAAGGATAGATAGTCAGATCTCCTGCTGATACCTTGCTTGAGGGATGAAGCCCAAAAGGCCTAATAAAACTGTTTAGAGACAGAGTTTTAAGCCTTTAAACAGCAAAGGTATTTATTGCAAAGTTGGGGAACTCCCAGCTTGCGCTGGACAAAGAGTTCCGAGTTGTTAGTACAAAACTAGGTAATTTATACAATTTTCAGGAGAGGTTACAACATCTTTACATACATATTCATATGATTGCAACATGTAGTTATAATATTCATAACAGGCGGAGTCTGGGCGGAGTCGTCTTTTGGGGAGATGTTTTGGGGTCTTCTGGGGGTCTCTGGATGAAGTAAGAAGTCTTCCTCAGGCCTGATCTTTTTACCTTTCTTGATTTTGCTGACTCCACGATGGTGTTGCAAGACGATTTTGGACTGAAGCCCTTACTTTCGCCTCTTATCTACTACTTTTCTACTTGATGTTCTTTTAGGTGCGTTCTATGTGTTTCTTATCTGCTAGTTCTCTACTTTCTGTCCTTTTATGTTGCTGTGTGTGCATTCTTTTGGTGCATGGTCAGTTTTAAGGATTAAGAGCAGGATCTTCATTCTGAGTTAACTCAAACAGGAGTTAACCTCTTCAGGGCCTTGCTCTGTTTCAAGGAACTATTTAAGAAAACATTTTCCTTAGTTAAAAGCCTAAGTTCCCCACAAGTTTTGGTAGTGCAACTCTTTGTGTGCATGCAGGGGAAAATACAGCAGTCACAAAGAGAGCATCTGCAAGCATGACTATATGTAGTTGTAATTATCCCATTTAAAAGAACCTTGTAACATTGTTCAGGAAACTTTTATGTTGTACCATGTGGAAGAACTTTTGATCTGCATCTTTACATGTAGGGTTTGTTGGTATATTTGTACTGATTACATTTTAGCGCAGATAATAGGTTCAGGTATTTTCAGGAAAAAAAAGAAGGCAAAATGGGGACATTCTTGGTTCCATCTTATGATGTGAGCCGGGTATATTAAAATCAGAACTGGCACTTTTTTGCTCTGTCCTACATCGTGCATAGCATGGCAACTGGAAGACTGAAGAATATGTCAAACTGTTTTAATGATGTTTTTGACCCTTTATTCTGCATGGGTCATGTCTCACCAAAGGAATTTGGAGACCCTGCATCAGTGCTGATCTAGCGTCTTCTTAGTTTGGGACAGATTAATGTGGAGAGTTTGTACACATGACGTTCGGTTCTTCTACATATGCACAGTAGGTACTGCATTAGATATTTTGGAGGCTTAGAAAAGTAGCACTGTTTCTGAATAGAAGTGTCTGTTTGTGTCGTGGTTTAACCCCAGACAGCAACTAAGTAACAGAGAGCCACTCACTCCATGTCTCCCCTCCTCCCCCACCCCAAGTGGGATGCAGAGAAAAATCAGAAAAAAGTAAAACTCATGGATTGAGATAAGAACAGTTTAATAACTGAAACAAAGTAAAATATAATAATAATATTAATTATAATAATAAATGTAATGAAAAGGCAGAGAAGAATAAAACTCAAGAGAAACAAGTGATGCACAATACAATTGCTCACCACCCGTTGACCAATGCCCAGCCTGTCTCTGAGCAGGGATCAGTGGCTCCTGGCCACTCCCCCCAGTTTATATACTGGGCATGACATTCTATGGTGTGGAACATCCCTTTGGCCAGTTTGGGTCACCTGTCCTGGCCGTGCTCCCTCCCAGCTTCTTGTGCAGCTCCTCCCTGGCAGAGCCTGAGACGCTGAAAAGCCCTTGGCTCAGGGTAAGCACTGCTCAGCAACAGCCAAAACATCTGTGTGTTGTCAGCGTCATTGTCATCCTGAATCCAAACCACAGCACAGTGCCAGCTACTGAGAAGAAATTAATTCTATCCCAGCCTAAACCAGGACAGTATCTACCCCTTACTCCGTATCAGTTATCCCATGTCAGGTCCCACACTTCCCAATATCTCATCACCTTTCCTGTCTTTTGATAGATATACACATAGGTATCATTCCCCTAGTCTGTGGACCATCCCTATAAAAGTCCATTTAGCTAATTTAGTCCATGACTTTGGGCTCCACCTGTTGTAACAGTCTTCCAAGCAGGAAAGATGGTGTGTGGTGTTGGATTGTTGCGTGTTGAAGCCAGTTCTGGTTCTATCACCTCTGTGCTTGTCTGGTTTCATCAGAGTTCATTCTTCATTAATGTGGCAATTGGAGAGGGGTTGGGTTCAGATCCCTAAATCCGGAGTGGTAGAGAGAGATGCCGTGAGGTGCTCAGTGCAATGATGAGCATATAGCCACCATAGGAGTGATAATACACAGTGTTAGACAGTTATTAACATCATACAATTTAATCCATTGGCTATTCTCACCCAAAATCAATTCTCTTGAGGCACACGCTGGACTTCCTCATCCTCCTGCATCACCCACCAAGTGCACCTAGGTCCTTGACCAAAAGCAATCCCACAGATGGATTTGCCTTGGCCTGAGGCAGGAATAACCCAGACTAGCATGGTTTTAATGCGCACTACATAGATTTTATCCCCTTCTACAGTACATAAGAGTTTTGATTGGGCAGGGCCAACCCAACTGGCAGATTCCCCAGTGTTGACTAGCCAGATGGTCTTTGCTAAACATGCATCTCAGTGTTTGAAGGTTCCGCCACCCATTGCTCTCAGTGTCGTCTTTAACAGTCCATCACATCATTAGATCTTTCTGGACGTTGGTGCATGACAGGGGATGTGATATACCCACTCAATGCCAGGTTCTTTGGCCCAACTGTCTATGAGGTTGTTTTGGAAATGAGTTCCATTGTCTGACTCAATTCTTTGTGGAGCACCATGTCACCATAAGACTTGCCTTCCAAGGCCCAGGATAGTGTTCTGGGTGGTTACATGGGGCACAGGCTGTGTTTCCAGCCATCCTGTGGTTGCTTTTACCATCATAAGCACATGGCCCTTGCCTTGGTGGTTTTGGGGGAGCGTGATATAGTCAATCTGCCAGGCCTCCCCATACTTGTATGTTCTAGTTACAGGGACAGGAGGCCGAGTTCAGCACTATGTGAGAGCGACCAAGCTGTGTATTCTACACCCTCTATGTCATGTTTGGTGGACTGTCTCTTTAAGACCCGTGGACAGAAAGGGAGGCGCAGCCATTCATTTCCCCGAGTTGAGGAGAGTTGGTGCAGGTCGAAGCCGCACACGAGTCCCAGCCCTTGTCACAGCCACCCTTAATCTGAAAAACCATCTCAGCTGCTGCCATTTTGTGGCATCGCCACAGAGTCTCAGTCGAAAGGGAGCTGCCCGGGGTTGCACAACACCCCAAGGGGTTTCACAATTTCTAATGGCTTTTTGAACAGCCGCTGTGGATTGCCGCTTCCACCTTTGAAAGCCACTGCTGCAGCTTACCACCACAGTTTTGCTGCCACTGATGCCGGAGCTGCTTTTGTCATCTGCACGACGGGGAACAAAGAGACCCTGCACCCTGCTGCTGCTTGCTGCCCCCCCACCAAGAGACCCTGCACCCACACCAGCATCTTGGCAGTGTGGCTCCTTCTGGACTAAATAGTCTTTCAGGTTTTGCTTTGCCCATGTTTCCCTCATTGTTTTTGTCTGGTTGGGGAGGTCATTGGACGGTAGGGATTTGTTTGCCACAGTATTTTCTTTGTTCCCCCCGGGAACAGGAGCCATTTTTGGTTTTGCCCTAGGGGTGAGGGGACCAGGTAACAATTTTTTGCCTTTGTTGGTTTTGTGGGTAAACCACTTTGTTGTGTTATTTGCAAGTTTTGCCTCAGTAAAATTGTGACTCTAACATTTTTAATCTCTCGGTCTTGTTTTCTGTTTTCCTCTCCACTACTGTAAGGGGTGACTCGAGCAGTCTTAGCTTTTCCCCATTGAGTTTTTAAAACTACCAGATTATATTTCAGCCATCATCCTCCATACCACAGAGGCTTTAATCACTTGACTGCAGTTCATGTTTCACATTCATGCATAACCTGTGCCATAGTGTCCGTGGGCAAGTCCACCTCTTGACCACGAGCCCCTCTATATGTTGCATCTCTTCCCTGATGGCCTGAGGTATCATGGACACATCAAGCTCTAAATAATTCACCCATATGCTGCCAGTCAAGATCCACCTGAGCCACTTCAATCCCAGCAGCCTGATCCACCTGCTGGTTGTTCTGATGTTCTTCAGTGGCCCAACTCTTGGGTACATGAACATCTACATGACTGGGATGATGGCTAGGGTTAAAATTTAGAGGAGACTAAGAATTCTAGGGTAAAATGCAACTGCTACTCCCTGGATGGAACACAGTTGACATGCTCCCCATGGAACAATAAGTATCTGCTCAGAGGGATGGAACGGAGTGTGAAGTGGAGACTACATGGCCTCCCTCCATTCAAATCCCAGCAGAAAGGGAGAACGTTGTTGAGAGAGAGAAAAACCGGTTTTATTACAAGCAAATAAACTAAACAGGGGTTATTAACTTAGGGATTATTTTTAGTTTGTTTTGTTTTTGTTTGTTGCTAACCTATAGGTGTTTCGCGGAAGTTGTAAGGCATCCAGTCCAATTTTGGAATAGGTGCCAGGGATTAAGCATTCGGGATTAGGGCAATTACATATTAACTAGAAATATAGCTGGAACAGCCTCAGCCACGTGGCTGGCCATGCGGGCAGATGGAGGCTGCCATGTTGCCTGAAACTCCGCCGCTGACACGAGGGGGGGCCACAGAAGAACCAATCCGAGGAGAGGGAACGCCCCCCCATGCCATAGACGGGGTTGGGCCTTAAAAATGTATAAAAGCGGAGTTTTTGAATTAGAAGGTGTGCTTCTGGGGATCCTGTGTGACTTGGGCACTCAACATGTGTTGTAATTAAATGTTCCTGTTCATTATATTTCTTTTGTTTCACAGATTTGCCGTTTTTCTAAATTTAATAAAATAAATTTTTCTCACATTGTGATACTGTGAAGTTCATGAGACCATATAGTACCTGTCAGCCAAGGGAGATGGATCAAGGTGTTCTGCTGCTGAGCCAACAACCATTTCGAACCCTCTCCTCAGATGCCCAGCCACAACCACTCCCCTCCCATTAGGTATGATGAGACAACTTTACACCAATCAGAAATAAAAAGTATTTATGACTAAAACCACTCAAGCTCCACCTAAACATAAAGAAATAGTGTAAAAGTAAGTTGGGGATAGGGTGAAAGTTGGACAAGACTCCACTGAAACTGCTGGGATCAGCTGATGGGCTGAACATGTCTTCCCCCCCATAGGGATGCCCACTGGGTAAGAAACTCATTCTATGCGTGCTAAATGCTGCTTTTAGGACTAGAGCTTGTGCTTGCTTTGTAGTACAGTAGATTGCTTCAAACTTGTTTTTGCAGTCAGACACTATCACCGATGACCCTCAAACATTATTAACCAGTCACAATTTGTATTAATAAAGAGTGTTATTCTGTAAACTGTTAGAGTGAGTCCTTTACAGGTACTGGCAGTTGCCAGCAGCAGATAACACATTGGGAAGGCCCACTGAGGAGTCTCCACGCTGTTGGCTTAGACCCCCTGAAAAGGGCAGTCAAATCACCCTCCGATCTTGTGAATCTGTTCGGTGAAGGGTCTCCTTACAGGACTGTCTTGTTTTAACAAGAAAAAAATGTCTGCTAAGGGGAGCAGGAGCCTTCCTGGGGTAGAAAAGAAAGAAAACTCCTCTCTCCAAGTTGTTATTATTTATTGTTTTGAAATTAAAAGGCTTCAGGCACAAAACATAGAAAAGAAAAATAACAGTTCTTTATTAATATATATATAGAACCAAAACTAGAACAGAACAAGCAACACCACAGTAACTGAAACTTTCAAACGCTTGAGTCCTATTTTGTCTTTCTGTGCAGTTATAGCCACAAACAGCAGGGGGCGCTGTTAGGCCCTAGAAGGGCGGAGGCTNGAACTCACACTGCTAGCAGCTGGCTTCAGCACGGACAGCCACCGAGGTCCGAGTCAGCAAGAGGAAGAGATGGGACCCTCCTGTCAGCAGCCAGCACGGGTGGGGATGTCACTAGGAAAACTCCACTGCCGTGCTGCCCTGAGCAAAGCCAAGCCAAAGCCAAAGCCAGACAGCACAGCTCCAGCAAAAGCATGTGTGCCCGCCCCGGCAGTCCCGGTCCTCCAACTAAAAAAAGGAAACATCCCCCAAGGAAAGAAAAACCAGAAACTAGCCAGCCCGTTTTTCTTTTCCTTTTCCCTCCCCNACACCACAGTAACTGAAACTTTCAAACGCTTGAGTCCTATTTTGTCTTTCTGTGCAGTTATAGCCACAAACAGCAGGGGGCGCNCTCAAGGCATAGGCAAAAGAAAGGAAAGTCCCACCTTTGCAAAGAAAGCTATTAACTTTTCAATAGAAAGGTCATTAGAATCTGAGATAGAAAACAATGAACCCTTAATGTTTGCTTATCTCTCCTTAGCAGAGATTTGCCTTCTCCGGGGCCTGGCTATGTGTCCCTGTGAGAAATTCACCCAAAAGTTTGAAACTATAACAGACACTGACAGACTGGTTGGACGTAAGGGTTTCAGCTTCCCTGAGGCGCTGACAGACAAATAAATTACTGAGGGTTGGGAAAATCTCCCCTCTAAGGGTCATTCGAACATGTGACAATGACATACCTTCACAACCGGGTCCTCCACCCCGGCAGCAATGCCTTGCCACAATGCAGCAACCCAGTTTATCCCTACGCTGCCAGTTATTCCTCTTCCATGGCTGCAACCACCCCCACAGGGCATCTGCCACCATCCATGAGTCAGTGCAGAGGTAAAGTATTGGCCATTATCTCATTCAGCAATGTCTAGGGCCATCTGGAGAGCTTTCACCTCTGCAAACTGCCTCAATTTACCTGCTCCTTCAACATTTCCTGAGACTTGTCTAGGGGACTGAATACAGAAACTTGTCATAGGGAACTCCATACAGCTGCTTTCCATCTCCAATGCTTTCCCACAAGATGGCAGGATCCATCAGTAAACAAGGCATATTGCTTCTCTCTTTCTGGTAATTTATTATACAGTGGGGCCTCTTCAGCACACATCACCTCCTCCTCTGGTGACATCCCAAAATCTCTGCCTTCTGACTAGTCCATGATGACTTCTAAGATTCCTGGAAGACTGGGGTTTTCGATACGAACTCATTGTGTGATCAGTGCAACCCACTTACTCTGTGTAGCATCAGTTGCATGATGTATAGAGGAGACCCTCCCTTTCAACGTCCAACCCAACACGGGTAACCAGGGTGCCAGGAGGAGCTGGGCTTCAGTATGATGCCTAATTCTGCAAAAGGCTTTCAAAACAATATTAGTGGAGATAAAAAAAGTAGTTCCTTTATTAGAAGCTTCTAGGTGCACAACAAAAGTATGTGCAGAGTATAATCAGAATAGAATCATAGAATCAACTGGGTTGGAAGAGACCTCTGAGATCATCAAGTCCAACCCTTGATCCAACACCACTGTGGTTACTAGATCATGGCACTAAGTGACACATCCAGTCTCATCTTAAAAACCTCCAGGGACGGTGAATCTACCACCTCTCTGGGCAGGCCATTCCAATGCCTGATTACTCTCTCTGTAGAGAATTTCTTTCTAATATTCAACCTAAACCTCCCCTGGCAGAGCTTAAGCCCGTGCCCTCTTGTCCTATTGCTGGTTGCCTGGGAGAAGAGACTAACCCCCACCTGGCTACAACCTCCTTAGGGTTCTTACAAATTTATAACGCTACTTAATTATCATATCTAATGGATATATCCAACCTGAGAAACTTTTGCCCTTGGTACCACCCTGGTACCACCCTGAGAACTGCCCTGTTGGAGCGCCTCCAAGGGTTCTGGGCCTTCTATCTTGTTTTGCCTTCTTATTCTGATCCAGGTGCCTGTGTCCCAAACACAATGTCCTTGCTGCTACCTTGTCCGTTGAAAAGACAGTTAAACAAAATTCAGGAATGTGGCACAAACCGTGAGAAGCTGTCCGAAACTGTTAGCTGCTACCTTGAGTGTGAGAAACTATATAGCTATATAAAAATCTATAAATATATAAAAATCCTAGGGCATCAGTACTGTGAGAAAAATCTTTTATTAAATTTAGAAAATGGCAAAAATAACCTGTGAAACAAAGAAGTGTAGCGAGCAGGAAAGTTTAACAACAGCTCACGCTGGGTGCTCAGGCCACAAGGGTCCAAAAGCACACCTCCCATTTCAAAAAACACACTTTTTGTAGGTTTTTCTGGTTACAAAGTCCCACTATGAGAAATAAAAAGGTCGGTTTTATTACAAGCAGATGAACTGAGCAATAAGTATTAACCAAAGATGTAGTTTTTGTTCCTTATAACTAACCTACAGGCGCACCGTGGAAGTTGTAAGGCACCCAGTCCAGTTTTGGAATGCATGCCAGGGACTAAGCGTTCGGGAATAGGGAAATTGCATATTAACTAGAAATATAGCTTACGCAACTTCGGGCCATGTGGCAGACCATGCGGCTGGATGGAGGCTGACATATTGCCTGAAACTCCACCTCTGGCATGAGGAGGGACACAGAAGAGCCAATCTGAGGAAAGGGAACGCCCTCCCCACGTCATCAACAGGGTTGGACTTTAGAAGTGTTTAAAAAGCAGGGATTTTGAATCAGGAGGTGTGCTCTTGGGAATCTATGGACCTGAGCACCCGACACGTGTCGTGATTAAATTTTTTCCTACTCGTATTATTTTCCTTGTTTCGCGGATTATTTTTGTCATCGTCCTAAATCAGATATTAAGAGATTTTTCTCACACCACCTTTTTGCATCAGTTAATACATGTGCATTTGAACATGACTTTGTCTTAAAAGGCTGCTTTTTTACCTAAGGTATCAGGGGAGGGGGCATTGCCCTTCCTCTCATGGGTCATGACATCCCCCCCCTGTACCTGGTGACTCACCACCCCCTGTACAACATGGCTGACTCCCCTGGACACAAAGGCCTGCCACGTGGCAGGGGAGTCTTTGTTATAGTCCCTTTTTAATTTCCCTAATCCTGGCTGTGAGTAGTCCCTGGCGTTGGGTCGAGGCTGGACCAGACACCTCACAACATTGTAGCACACCTATGAATTAATAAAGCCTCCCTGTTTAATTGATTTGCTTGTAATAAAATCACAATGTCTGTTTCTCATAGTACCGATCACCTCTGAAGTGGTCAGACACCTTCATAAGCTGCCATATCTCCTTTTCAGTTGCAGTATAAGGGGCTTCAGATCCTCTGCATTCCTGACTCTAAAAGATGAGGGGTCAACCTTGAGTCTCCCCTGGTGCTTTCTGCTAGATGCTCCAGGTAGGACTTATTCTCCCTGGCTGTGCAGAGCACAGTTTTTACATCTTGACCTGTCTGGACTGGCCCGAGGGCTACTGCATGGACTATCTCCTGCTTGATCTGTTCAAAGGCTTGATGTTGCTCAGGGCCCCATTGGAAATCATCCTTCTTCCAGGTCACCTGATAGAGATGGCTGACAATCAGACTGTAATCTAGAATGTGCATTCTCCAAAATTTTACAACGCCTAAGAAAGCTTTTGCTTCTTTCTTACTACTTGGTGGAGACATCGCTGTGAAACGAGGATAAACCTTCAAGGGGTTAACTGGATTAGTAAAAACTGTTCAACACCTGCTCTGCTTGAGTTACTAAGAGAACATGGGGATGTGTTCTGTTCAACTCACTGGACCTGATCTTAGAGAACTTCATACTATCAACCTAGAGGTCATTAATTAGGATGATATAGACATTTGAATGGAGAAAAGTGGCCTTAAGCCAGTAGTTTTTGTAAGCTTCAGTAACTAGGTCATGAACAAAGAAAATGGAAGAGGTCAAAGTGAGGAATAGGAGTTAAAGACCCCAAAGTGAGACTGAAGACCGGAAACAACCACCTTATCCTGATGCCAAAAGAAGATTCTGGAAGGCTCCGCCCAAACTCCGCCTGGTCATTAATATGCTGATGCCAGAAACCCTGGCTAATAAAAACACCACTCAGAGACTTGGTATCTTTGAGTAGCAGATATTTGTTTATATGGTACCAGGAGCGAGAGGAATTGCTTCGCCTAACTCGNCAGATATTTGTTTATATGGTACCAGGAGCGAGAGGAA
>VWZF01005592.1:0-41854 GCA_013396755.1 Sclerurus mexicanus
GGGAAGCACCTCCCTGCCCTCAGGGGCCACGCACGAGATGGCGGCCAGGGCTGACACCACACACAAAATGGCGGCCGGGGCTGACACCACACACAAAATGGTGGCCAGGGCTGGCACCACACACTAAATGGCGGCCGGGGCTGACACATAAAATGGTGGCTGAGGTAGGAGGGTCCCTGGAGTAGTTGGAGGGACAAAGCAAAGAGGCACGGCGAACATGAATGGAAAGAGATTGGGCACCTTTAGGGCATAAAACAGCAGGAAATGGGTGAAACTGAAAAATGTGAGGGGGCAAGTGCAAGAAATGAGACAAGGAGTGAGAAACATGGGAAGAGGGCTTGAAACATGAGGGTAGAAAAGGAGAATGGTGAGGGGGAAAGTGTGAGGAACATGAGGGGGAAAACATGAGAAATGGGAAAAAGCAGAAAATTTGATTGAGAAAAGGGTGGGAAACATGAGAGGAGAAAAGGGCAGGAAACATGACGGGAAAGTGAGAAACATGAGAGGAAAAGGATGAGAAAAGTGAATGAAAAAAGCAGAGAAATGTGATAGGACAAAAGGACAGGAAAATTAAGGGGAAAAGTGTGAAAAGCTTGAGAGGAGAAAAAGGCCAGGATATGAGGAGATGAAACAGGAAGGGGGAAGGGCAACAAACAGTGAAGAATAGGTAGGAAACGTCACAGAAGAAAAAGTACAGGAAACATGATGGAAAAAACATGGGGATCATTTGGATAAAAGGGAAAGAAATGTGAGGGGGGAAAAAGGACAGGAAACGTGGGAAGAAAAGTGTGAGAAGTGTGAGGCACAAAATGGGCAGGAAAGCTGAGTGTAGAAAGGGCAGGAAGGGGAAAAGTGAGGGGAAATGGCAAGAGAAGTGCAGGGAAAAGGACAAGAAAGGTGAGGGGAAGAGGGCAGGAAACAATGGGGATAAGGGCATGGAAAGCCCAGCCGGGGCTCAAGGGGAAGTAAAACAAGCTGCAAAGCTGCCTACAAAATCCACATAATGCACAATGTGACACACTACAAGCCAACACACAATGTCACGTTGGGAATGCTGAGAGACATAACGTGTCTTGTGCAGGTGCCACCAGCTCCAGCTCCAGCTTTTGAGTTTGCTGGAGCTCCTACTCCAGCCCTGCACAGCGCCAGCACCCAGCACCAGTCCTGGAACCCCTCAGCTCCCATCAGCCAGCCCGGAGCCCCTCCAGCCCTGAGCCCACAACACAGGACTGCTCCCCCCAGCACCCAGCCCTGGGCTCCCAGCCGCTCCAAATCCCACGGCATCCTCACGGCTCCCAGAACCGGGAGGAGCTACGGCACCTTGATCCACCCCCAGCACCTGGACCCCAGAGCATCCTTCGCCCCCAACACCCTCACTGTCACGTAGGTCTGTGGGGAGAGGGCAGAGTGTGCTGGGAGTGGCCTCTGCATCACCCCTGTCTCCCACAGGTGTCCCAGCTGAGCTTGCAGGGCCTGGGAACTGCAGGCTTGCTGGGACAGCCAGGGTGCTCCCAGGGGCTGTGCCCCCAAACACCCGCCTGCCCACAGACCCTCATGTGCCCCCAAACACCCACCTGCCCACAGACCCTCATGTGCCCCCAAACACCCGCCTGCCCACAGACCCTCATGTGCCCTGCTCCTCCACCCCTCCCCAGGTTGACTCCAGGGCACCTCCGTCCTTAACATCCTGCCTTCCCAGGGATCCCTGGCACCTGCAGCCATCTGCAAGGAAGAGTAGAGGGATGTAGAGGTGCAGATGGGACCCCAACAGGGCAAGGACATCACCCAGTCCTACTTTCACCTGCTTGTTATTTCAATCCTTATAGATTTCCTCTAGCACCGCTAATTCTCTCCGGTACTGGATACACTTCTCCAGGGCATTCCACCTGCTTGGGCACGCTACTAGGTCATCCTTGAGAGAATACCTTTCTCACACTTGAGGGGAATCACCTCCAGAGGCTGAGAGTTTCTGTCCTCTACCCAATCCCCTTGTCAGTGCCCACATGCCGGGACAGGGATCCCAGTTGCTTGGCTTCACTACCATCTAGTTTCATATCAGGGGCCATGATATCCCAGCATGGGAACAGCCAGGTCACCAGGACCTCACCTGCCAGACTGGTGGCTGAAATATTTTCTCTTGTGTCACAGCTGCCCCAGGCAGAGAGATTGGGGGATTATCCCTGCCTGTGCCTCTTCCTCTTGTGAGGGCCCTATTTCCTCTTCATCTCTTGCTAAGAGAACTCATTTAGTCTTGGCTTTCTTCTTCTGTAGAGGGGTGAGCGCTGCCAGCATGGGTTGTTCCTCTGGTTCAGGTGCCGCTGGAGTGGCCAAAGATCCTGCTGGTCTGCTTTCTGCCCCTCTCCCTGACGGTGCTGTCTAGTGACCAGTTGTGTCTGAGAAACAGTAGCCAGAGCCCAGCACATTGCATAACTTTGTGCCTCTCCAGAACTGCCACAGCATTTCTCTGTCATGTAATTTATCCCTTCAACAGGGTCCTGGTTCGGGGTGAACTCCAATCCATTGGAGGAGAGAATGCTTCCAAATACTCCCACATTCCAGGCCATTCAAGACTATCTACCCCTTGGGCAGACCTCTGAAAGGCCTTCCTAAAAATTCCTTTTGTAACTCTAAACATGGTGTGGACTGCACTGAGGAGACCTTGCAGACCCTGCAACAAGAACTTACTTTCTCTCCTCAAGGGAAATTCAAAATTCACAAAAGCTGTTGTAACAGGCCTGAAGGACGAAAAGAGGCTGAAAAGCTGGGGAAAATAGTTCTCCCCTCTTCCCCTCACGGACTGGGTACGATTATTTACGGACTCCAAAAGGTAGCACCTGAAGGAACGCTAGGAGAGGAAAATTGAACACACATCCCAAATGACCCTCACTGCCCTTGATGTTAGCATGTCATAAGCTGATAGCACACAGTACATGGACAAAGCAATCCTGATCCCTCTCTCCCTGCTCTGAGAAAGAGCCCTGGGATCGGCTCGCAGTACATATATGGAAACATATACAAGCTTGGGTGACACACCAAGCAACAGTGTGACCAGTGGCTCCCTCCTACCTGTGATAAGCCTGGAGTGTTGTTACTGTCCCAAACATCTTATTAGCATGACTTAAATTACATCCCAGATAAGAGTAGTGTTTGAGTAGACTGGCTTTCATCCATGAAGTCTGGTTTCGGGGTTAAGTTGTCCATTTCTAGGTTTTTTGTGAATAAGCGCAAAGGACTGTGACATTAGCACTGGATGTGAGGTCAGAACAGAGCAGTTCTGGTAGAAAGCATGATCAGAAATTTCTAATCTGGACTCCCCTAAAATAACTCAGATTATCTGCCTATTACTGGTCATTCTGTTGAAGAATGACTGACTCTATGGGTCTGTCCCTAGAAAGCTGATTTTTGCAGGTGGACACCTGCAGGGTCTGCTTTGAGCAAATACTTCTGAAAGAGAGTAAATTTAGAGTCAACATTTATGAGATCAGGCTAGGCATATATACCTTATGAACCTTAGGCTAGTTCATTGCTGCAAAGTTTGCTTTAGATATGATTGTGATGTAAGTACAGGATGACCAGGCTATGTTCCTACGCAGAGCTTCAGTTCTACTCTTCACATCAACAAAATATAAAGTAGGGTACTATGACTGGTACCAATATTCTTATCAATCGAAGCACTATGAGGAAACTCAAGTTTTGGCTGACAAGAGACTTTTAAATTGTGAGCACAGTATATGTGGTGTTGCTGTGGTGTGAACTTGAGTCAAATTATCCATGTGGACACGTATTAAGAATAAACAAAAAAAAATAGCTGTGAAAAAAATCTGTCTGGAAATTTTCAGCTTGAATTATCAGAAAAGAAAGATGCTGACAAATGTATTGTGAAGCTTGTGTGAAACATACACATTTAAAAAACAGAGCAGGATCAGCTTTCATCAGTTTAGGTGAGCTATTGCCTGATGTAGCAGACAAATAGACTCTGTGTCTACTACTAATAATAATTATTAAATTATTATTATTATTATTACTCATGTTACATTTTACTCTATTTCTATTATTAAACTGTTCTTACCTCACACTAAGTGTTTTACATTTTTCCTTTTCCCCCTGATTCTCCATTCCATCCCATTGTTAGAGGGAGGGGGCAGTGAGCAAGGCAGTGCATGATGCTTAGTTGCTGATAGGGGTTAAACAATGACATACCTAAAAATAAAAGTATATGTTACAAATAAAAATGTATCATGTTTGAATTCCTGTTTATGCCAGTGTCTATTAATAGTTCAAAATTGCTGGTACATTTTTATTCTGAGTTTGATTCTTCTATGATATAAAGTGATACAGTGTGGAGCATTAAAAATGTAATCAAACTAATTTTACCAAGAATGATGAAATACTCAGATACCTTCTGCATCATACAACTTCCAGTGCTTCTGTCAGGAGATACACAGGTTGAAAAACTTTGGCACTCTAGTGTCAAAGAACACCAGCTTCATTAATTGTAAAAAAATGATAATATGTGAATGAACAATATTAAAAGCAAAGAGGAAATCTCCGCAGAGGCTTCAACACTTTGGAAGTTTTGCAATCTTACTTATGGGCACAGTGTCATCCAAAATTAAAAGGCAAAAATTCAAAGCATCCAGCTAAGCCCTTACCAAACCACCAGGAACAGGAGTGGAAAAAGAGGATTAGAAAATAAGGAAGATATTGTATGGATGAAAATCGAGTGGAGAAGGAAGTTGTTTTCAGCAAACAATTAAATACTAAAACAAATGTAAAAGCTGTGGTTGTAACGGGCATGCATGTTGGCATTTTTTTTCTCATTAGAGCTGACAAACTTTAAATTGTTTCTCATTAAAGTTAACATGACAGTCCTGTCATGAGTGAAATCTCTACACATACAGCTGTTGCTTCTGGCTCAGATTTTTGAAAACAAGAGTCAAAACGGGACTGCCATAAATAAGAAAATGTAATAAAATGTGTTTTTAAGTTCATGGGGGAAACCTATGGCAAGCATTTCTTTGAACAATTTAGGAAGAAATTCTTCACTGTGAGGGTGGTGAGGCACTGGCAGAGGTTGCCCAGATAAGCTGTGGCTGCCACATGTCTGAAAATGTTCAAGGCCAGGTTGCGTGGGGCCCTGAGCAGCCTGGTCTAGAGGAAGGTGTCCCTGCCCATGGCCGGGGTTTGGATTAGATGATCTCTAAAGGTCTCTTCCAACCCAAACCATTCTGTGATTCTATGTTAGCAAAGGAGAGAATTAAATCCCGGAAGCAGCAGTGCAACATCGTGGTGGAGAAAGGACAGAAGCTGAGATGGACTATCAACAGAAAGTAGATTTTTCAAAGAGAAGAAAGGACTAAACTAAAAGCTACCAGAAATGGAAAAGAACAGCAAAAATATTTCCTTCCTTCTCACATTTTCCCAGGATAATCTATGGACCATAACAAGACCTTATTTTACTTCTCTTGAGTCTTTTGCAACCTTGCCCTTTCTTTTTAAAATTAATTAATTCTTTCTTTAGTATGCATATGTAGTTTTCAGCATAGCTGAAGGCCTCAGTAGCTCTCACATCTACACCACATAGAATGATGGTGTGTTTTCCCTACTTCCAGTCAATACTGAAATTTGTCCTAGTAATGGTCAAGAAAAATGCACGGTTGAATAAACAGTTTCATTTATAAAATCAGTTTTATTTGTGAGTTTAACTGGATTAATAGTTCAGAGCTGCACCTGATACACCACTGCAAGAGTGTGTTTGTCAAGAAAACCTTGCAATTCTTGTGCATTAAATAAATGTGCCAGTGCAGGTAGACTGAGCTGAAACCCAAAGAGCTTTAACTGGATGATTATTTAAGACACTTGTTTGTCCTTCATGTTCTCATATATATCCTGTGTTGGCTTGCATCTGAAAACAACCTGAAATACTTTTGCATACTATGAATTGCAGAAATGGTACAGTGTGATCTCTCTTTAAAGCCTTATCTTCATGGTCCTCCTCCCTCACCTTTCCCAACCTGCTGCTCCAGGATAGGCCAATGCCTGCGGTAGCTCCCCATGCCAAGCACAGCCAGGACTTAGTGCCAGGAGACTGTAAGGTTATTGCATACACTAAGATTTCCACTGTTTTGCTACCTCACAATGATTCCTCCTGAAAAATGTTCCCTGCCATGAGAAAACCCTTTCCTGTGGTGTTAGAAAAATCTGTTTTATTCAATTTAGTGACGATACAAATATCTGTGAGATAAAGAAGTTTAGCAGAAAAAAGGAAAGTTTCTATTTCAGCACGTGCTGGGTGCCCCTGGCCAAGAAGGTCCGAAAAGCACAGCCTCCCCCTGGGAGTCCCGCTTTTTATGTATTCTTAGAGTCCTGCCTTGTTAGCATGACAGAAGTGGTCGTCTTCTTCTGATTGCATTTGGTATGCCCTCCTGTGCAGGGAGACGGGGTCTCCTGGTCAGAACGACCCCCTTCTTCTGCACACAAAGGATCTTGCCACGTGGCGGGGATCTGTTTCAGCCATATCTTGATCTACTTTCATAGTTACCTATTCCTGGCCGCAGATTGTCCCTGGTACTGGTTCCAGACGAGACCTGATACCTTACAACTTCTACGTTGCACCTAAAGAAAATAATCCTTGAGTTAATGAACTATTTGCTTGTAACAAAACCATATTCTTTTATTTCTCACATGTGGGATAGACTGATCTTTGGAAATTCATCATTTAGAATCAAAGAACCATAGAATCATTAAGGTTGGAAAAGATCTCCAAGATCAAGTCCAGCCTTCGATCAAACACCACCAAGTCAACCAAACCATAGCATTAAGTGCCACATCCTGTTGTTCCTTAAACAACTCCAGGCATTGTGATTGTTGCAATTTTCCATAGGAAAATAAAATGGATCTTTCCTCCAAGTTACTGAGGAGGAAAGAGGTTGCATTTCCATACCTTTTTTTTTTTTTTTTTTTTAAATTGAGCAGTCTAATAATTAGCTCTACCTAAAAATCTTCATTCTCCCAAGGATCCAAAGTTACATTCAACTTCTAAGGCTAGGCGGAGGTGGGGAGGTGAGGGGGGATGTAAACCAGGGAAGCCACCAGTTCCATCTTCGAAATTGCGGTCATTTCCCCGCACGGGGTGGCCGCAGAGGCGGGGGCTGAGCGGGGCCGCCTGTTCCCCGTCTCGCAGCATCACCGAGCCCGGGGTGCGGGACGGCTCCGCCGCGGCTGCCGGCACGGCTTCTCCATCCCGCCTAGCCCGGGAAAAACAGTGTGCGATCGCTCCTTGGTTTACCAAGCACATTTAGCTGGCGGCCAGCTTCAACAATCTATTAAAAACAATCCTGATCCCCGTCGCAGTGGGGCAGTGCATTCAGTCTTGCACGGCTTCTTGCAAATGGCTTTTCCAGCTGCATTAGATCCCAGGCTGGTGCTGCTAGAAACTTTGGCTTCTGCGTGCTGGAGGCTCAGGGAGGTGCCAGACTCATTTTGCTGCAATCCAAGCATTAGCTCCATCAGGAGGGTCCTGTGCGATGCAGTTGTCAGTCGGAGCTTGCAGGATCGCCTCGGGGGCAGCTCCATCCCTTTCTCCCTCCCTCCTTCCCCTCCTTGTAAAATTTCATGTGGGGGACTATGGCAGTGAGTGATGTTTAAATAAAAATATGACATACAGCTCAGGACAATGACAAAGGGATGACGCTCAGCATCTGAAACCTGGAAGACAGGAGAAAGAAACTGTTGTCTAAGGGATTACATCCTAACAATGAGGTTCATTTTTGGCTCTACAGACATAAAACAGTCCCACTTGTAGACACATATAAACATATCTATGTGAAAGTTTGTTACAGCCTTTCAGTATTGAAAATATCTTTTTATTTTTTTCCTTCATAACTGAATGTTTTAATACTCCTGTTTAAATTTTGAGCCCGTTTGGGTTTTTTATATTCCTTCTTTTCCATTACTTAGGAAAAAATCATAAGCAAAACATAAGATACAGGGAAAGTCTAATAATTTCAATAGTTTATTATAATGATTACTATAAATGCGATTGAAGTAGGTGTTATATTTCTTTGAAGAGTCCAAGTGCAAGAAATTACCTTATAAGAAGCTCCTAGACACTTACATCTTATACACCTTGTGTATATATTTTTATTTTTTAGTTGTATAAGTTAATTCCATATATGTTCTGCTTTTTTTGTTTGACTTTCTTAGATCACTGGAGCCTAGGCGTTTTTCCTTTAACCAGAGGGGTACAAAAATGCAAATTATTTGAGTATGCCAGACTAAAAAACTGTATTGTTTCACTGACTTATTAAGTCATAAGTCAGGATCCAGTCTGCATGGAAACCCTGCATGAAACCTTCCTACTACCAGTGAAGGAGATACAGATGAATGTAGAGCTGTACTCTTTAAAGTTTACTTATAAACAAAGTCTCTAACTGAAATAATTCTTTCAGCTTCTGCTTTTAATTCAAGATCACTGCTGCTTAGGAAGCGACATTAGACTTTAATTCTTTCACAACTGTATCTCATTTTTGTCAAAAGATGTTCTTTAAGATTCACCCTGTGTTGAATCACCATCTATTCATCTGACCAATATTTTGGCAGACCTGGAGGAAATTTATTATCATAATTCTTCCAAAAATTTGTTCTCTATGGCACAAAATACATTGCGGAACTTACCTATTTTTAGCAAATAAATAGGGAACTTTTATGCTGGCATTCAAACTGTAGGACATCGTTTCTATCCAATTAAATTCCATGATTTAAAAACAATTTAAATCTGTGTGTTTGTTGCCGTCTGTTGCTTCTCACTTCAGGGGGATTAGTTTTCACTATTTTCTGCATGTGCAGACTCTGGAGAATAGGGTGACTCCTTTACCTCATCATTAGTTAAGTATTCTGAAGCTTCAGAGATGTATCCATAGAATTATCCTGAGTGATTTATTAACTATCACTGAAAAAAATACCGTTAAAATCAAATCATATTAAAGTTCAAGCAAAGAATTTTTAGTAGAATGACCTCCAGAATAATACAGATGGCAGTTGGAGACAAAAGCTACCTTTGATATTTCGTATNTGTTGTTCCTTAAACAACTCCAGGCATTGTGATTGTTGCAATTTTCCATAGGAAAATAAAATGGATCTTCACTCCAAGTTACTGAGGAGGAAAGAGGTTGCATTTCCATACCTTTTTTTTTNGAATGACCTCCAGAATAATACAGATGGCAGTTGGAGACAAAAGCTACCTTTGATATTTCGTATTATGGTCTCTTGTGAAGAGATAATTTGAGGTACAGTGTAAAATGGCAAAAGTACTTATTTTCTTCTGGAAATGTAAGTAGATGTTAGGCTTGCCAACAAACATTGCTTTTATTGCTTTTGTTTCAGATGTTCCTAGAAGACATTTCAAAAAGAAGAGGGGAGGCAGTATTATATACTTGGTGCTTTAATCTTTAAATAACTCGAATAAAGAGACTTGCACTTTTGAAAAATTCTGCTTCATAACTGTGAAAGCAAGATGAGATTCTCTTGTAGAGCCTTTGTGTCTTCTGCTGCTTCTAATCTGCCATTTGTGGAATATTTTAGGGATATCCTTGTGGCTCACTTTATAACCTTTATTTCAGGAATCTTATTTTTATGGATAAAAAAGTAAAATGTGAGAAACATAAACTGCTGGGGTTTCAGCATATAACTGATCCCATCCTAGTACAATTTAAAGACCAACAAAAAAGATATAACTTAAGAACCAATGTTCCTTATAACCTAACACAAAAGTTACCTAGACAGCAGGTGTAGAATCAGCAGTTATTTATGAGATGCTTAAATTGCTTCTTATGAAACATGTTGCTATTAGGGGAAAGTACAGGGATTAAGCAGTGTGAGAGACCTATTCTGCCGAAGGTGTGTTCTTTATGCTGTTGCAGCTGCTGCTGCTGGCTCTTATTCTTTTCCAGTTCAGCTGTATTCTATCTATCCACCAGCANAGCCTAGGCGTTTTTCCTTTAACCAGAGGGGTACAAAAATGCAAATTATTTGAGTATGCCAGACTAAAAAACTGTATTGTTTCACTGACTTATTAAGTCATAAGTCAGGATCCAGTCTGCATGGAAACCCTGCATGAAACCTTCCTACTACCAGTGAAGGAGATACAGATGAATGTAGAGCTGTACTCTTTAAAGTTTACTTATAAACAAAGTCTCTAACTGAAATAATTCTTTCAGCTTCTGCTTTTAATTCAAGATCACTGCTGCTTAGGAAGCGACATTAGACTTTAATTCTTTCACAACTGTATCTCATTTTTGTCAAAAGATGTTCTTTAAGATTCACCCTGTGTTGAATCACCATCTATTCATCTGACCAATATTTTGGCAGACCTGGAGGAAATTTATTATCATAATTCTTCCAAAAATTTGTTCTCTATGGCACAAAATACATTGCGGAACTTACCTATTTTTAGCAAATAAATAGGGAACTTTTATGCTGGCATTCAAACTGTAGGACATCGTTTCTATCCAATTAAATTCCATGATTTAAAAACAATTTAAATCTGTGTGTTTGTTGCCGTCTGTTGCTTCTCACTTCAGGGGGATTAGTTTTCACTATTTTCTGCATGTGCAGACTCTGGAGAATAGGGTGACTCCTTTACCTCATCATTAGTTAAGTATTCTGAAGCTTCAGAGATGTATCCATAGAATTATCCTGAGTGATTTATTAACTATCACTGAAAAAAATACCGTTAAAATCAAATCATATTAAAGTTCAAGCAAAGAATTTTTAGTAGAATGACCTCCAGAATAATACAGATGGCAGTTGGAGACAAAAGCTACCTTTGATATTTCGTATTATGGTCTCTTGTGAAGAGATAATTTGAGGTACAGTGTAAAATGGCAAAAGTACTTATTTTCTTCTGGAAATGTAAGTAGATGTTAGGCTTGCCAACAAACATTGCTTTTATTGCTTTTGTTTCAGATGTTCCTAGAAGACATTTCAAAAAGAAGAGGGGAGGCAGTATTATATACTTGGTGCTTTAATCTTTAAATAACTCGAATAAAGAGACTTGCACTTTTGAAAAATTCTGCTTCATAACTGTGAAAGCAAGATGAGATTCTCTTGTAGAGCCTTTGTGTCTTCTGCTGCTTCTAATCTGCCATTTGTGGAATATTTTAGGGATATCCTTGTGGCTCACTTTATAACCTTTATTTCAGGAATCTTATTTTTATGGATAAAAAAGTAAAATGTGAGAAACATAAACTGCTGGGGTTTCAGCATATAACTGATCCCATCCTAGTACAATTTAAAGACCAACAAAAAAGATATAACTTAAGAACCAATGTTCCTTATAACCTAACACAAAAGTTACCTAGACAGCAGGTGTAGAATCAGCAGTTATTTATGAGATGCTTAAATTGCTTCTTATGAAACATGTTGCTATTAGGGGAAAGTACAGGGATTAAGCAGTGTGAGAGACCTATTCTGCCGAAGGTGTGTTCTTTATGCTGTTGCAGCTGCTGCTGCTGGCTCTTATTCTTTTCCAGTTCAGCTGTATTCTATCTATCCACCAGCATAGTTAACAACAAATATTTTAAAGGATTGCAATGCAGATCAGGATTGAGAATTAGGCACCCAAGCTAAAGGGGAATTTAGTGGGATGTGTTATTTTGGTCTGAGAAAGAAATGAGTGTAGAACTGAAGTGAAACTGATAAAGAACTTGGAGAGAATTTTAAAAAAATAACTGAGTCATAAGCAGCCTAGTGTCTGGGCACAAAGGAAAGTCATTCCTCAACAGAGCATACGATGCTGCTCTAATGCTGAGGGAAATGTGATAATCATAAAGACTCTTGTATTTGTAACATTTGGCCTTGCTTTTCTTCTTCCTCAACAGCCTTCTTTCATTCAGATGCATCAATCAGTTTTTTAATATATTTTCTGACATGAAATCCTGTTAGAATTATAAATTTACATTTTCGAATAAAATAACATATTTGTTGCACTAATTAACCATTGCAGCATCACCTAGTTCAGAAACATCAAAAACCATAAAAAAATAAAAATAAATGGAAGACCTGCCCTAGAACAAGAACTGACATTCAGGTAGGTGAGATATTGTAAACTCCATCTTGGTACTGCTGCTCTACTTCTAGAAAATAATGGAAAAATAAAAACATAAAAAAATTTCCTGGAATCTCCTATTCTTACTGGGTAATTTTACAGTAACTATATGGTCTGCAACTGTCACACATTTTATGTTGATGTCAGCTAGAGGGAAAAAAAAGAATTTGTTTAAAATAATTTCTAAGTAGAAGTCTGTTGAAACTGCCAGCTCTTCATTTTCTTCTTACATGACATTTTCCTCTCTTTTTTTCCTATCTTTTAGTCACTGTTAGAAGGCAGATATAAGGAAACCAGATACCTACCTCTATCCTGATGAGATGTCTAAGATGACTAAACAAAGATGAGATGAGTGCAGATGAGGCATGGAATGAGGGACAGGATCTAGGACTGAATTGTGCAAAACCATTCTCCTATTGATAAGGGAAGATTTGCTGAGCAGTTTCACTGTTTTCTGTCAAAATTAAGCCTAATTATCAAGACAGGAGCCACACATGGAAAGAACAGACAACATAGTCTCTGTAACATATGCACAAATTGGGAAATGGAGGAATATTCCCCCTACTTTTATGCGTAAATAACTGACCTTACAATTAGTTGGAAAAATCAAGATTGTCATCTGTATTGAGGGCAGACTGTACATTTGAGATTGTGGAGGTTTTTTTCCTTTTCCACTTTCCACTGCTTTGCATCATGGTGAGTCAAATGGCGTCTTATTTCAATGTTAACATCAAGACATGCAACAGCAAATCAGACCATGGTGTGACACAATGGATCAAAATTGTGCTCACCGCTGTTTTAAGTCTCAAATTGCTAAGCCATGGGATGGCCTGCAGTGTCAGAGGAATTCAGCACAGATTAAAACATGGCCAAGGATTTTATATACTTGAAATTATCACTCTAGGTTCCATTGGGCTCTTTGTTGGTAGCATGGCCCAAAAAAAGGTAGATACATTTAATGAATAGGGCTAGACAATGCTGAAACCTGCACTGGGTACCTTGGAAACTCTGTAAAATCAAAGCAAGAGGCTGCTCAGGCCAGGCAGTGGGGGCTCTTGCTCAAAGATCTCTGGTTGTTTGGTTCTATGAGGCGAATCCAGCAGCACAATGGACTACCTGTCTCTTTTCAGTCTGTCACAGGTGTTTATGAAGACTGTGCTCTTGTCTGTGTCTACAGCATCCTACAGAAAGGCTTATCAGGAAGTCAAGTGTTATAGTTTCAATACTTGCTGGAATTCCTTCCTGAAAGCTTGGAGGCCACGCCTTAGTCTGTAAAATGGTTAACAAAGAGTGAAATGAATATTCATATCCTGATGTTAATCGCTTGGCTAGGGCCTTTTGTTCTGGTCTCTCCCTAGGCCAGGAGGGGGAGGGAGAACGGCTCAGAGAGGGGGGAGAAGTGACCGAGACTGCTGCGCTTTCCTGCGCAGGTCAGGAGCTGCAGCGATCGGCGGGGTGNCAAGCTAGGGTGAGCCCAGGTGAGTCATGGACTTTACTGGCATTGACTCATTTTGATGGGGTAACTATTATTTTCTGTTGGGAAAAATATACTTCCAAGAAATAACTAATCAGGTCTCTAGTCACCAATGGCAT
Organism: Sclerurus mexicanus; assembly: GCA_013396755.1. Lineage (NCBI taxonomy): Eukaryota > Metazoa > Chordata > Aves > Passeriformes > Furnariidae > Sclerurus > Sclerurus mexicanus. The sequence continues at coordinate 13,700 of VWZF01005592.1, forward strand.
CTTCAGTGTCAATAGTCCCTCAAGCAAAAATACAGGTGTAAAGGTGAACTTTTGCCAAGTGCATGTAGTCATGGGGAAATGGTTTCACCCACAATCAAGCTGGGCTAACAGCAGGATCTGCTGAGCTCTGAATACACCCTGAGCTGTTGTGGGATCACTGGTCTCTCAATGATTTAGAAGTACGCTTCTCACTCTCCTTCAGCTTCTTCAGCTGTCCTGTTGGACAGTCATCACTGAGTAGCATCCAGGTGGTCAACCCATGATGTCTGTAGGTTAGTGGACAGTATGAAAGACAAGAGTCCTAATGGAATTAAAGGCTCTAAATAGAAGTAATAAAGACAGATTAGAGCAGAGCCCTCACCTACATCAGTGCAAAAAGTGGTATTTCTGGGAGAAGGACTCTTTTTCTGTAGTTAAAGAAATGTGCTTCCAGAGCCAACATGTTCTACATGAATAGTCCCACTCACCAAGCAGAGTTTTAGTAAAAAAACATCTGGAGGAAAGGGCTCTGGAATGAGATCATAGAATCCTGGAATCCTAAAATGGCTTGCGTTGGAAGGGACTCTAAAGAGCATCCAGTTCCAACAACAGTTCCTTCTAGTGGAAGGTGGCAGGGTCACCTTCCACTAGACCAGGTCCAAGCCTTGTCCAACCTGGCATTGAACACTTCCAGGGATGGCACATCCATAGCTTCTTCAGGTAAAGAATTTCGGCCTAATATCTAACAGAAATCTACTCTCAGTTTGAAGACATTACCCCTTATCCCTACATGCCCTAATGAAAAGGCCCTCTCCATCACACAAGAAGAACAGTGGATTCACATCCTTCATTAGAGCAAACAAACAAAAATAATTACTAAATCACAAAATAATGACAAGATCACAGCAGATATATCTTGTGCAAGATTCATTCTTTCACATATGGCCATCATAGAGAAACAAACAGAGGACAAGAATTGGAGAAGTATTGCAGGCAAGGCTGAGCCAAGTATAAAATAGAGTGGGTTGGGGGGACATCGTTAGCGCCTAACAGAACACAGAAAAATGAGACATCACATATTGGAAGAGCAGGAAAATATAGTTTTTAAAGCCTGTTTTCAGTCCCATCTGTCTTCTGACAGTAAACTTTGATGCTCTTAAATGTGTTAATTTGCATGATTTTTATTTGCTCACTTGCATATTCTCTCATGAGAAATGTTACATATACATGTATATACACACACATATAAAAGTAGGCTTCATTCCATAACTTAATGGGTGCACAAAGATACTTCCAAGTAATGTTACTCTACATTTATCTTAAAATAAAGTATTTTAATATACAGCACAACAGCATCTACTTTCTTTTTCTGCCTGAAATCCTAAAAAACAACAGACAAATTATATTTAATCAAAACATTTTTGGCACCAATGGATTTAAAAGGTTTATGTGACCTTTGACATTTAAACCACAGAAGCTCTCCAAGTCAAACCTGTTCGCAAAAAATAGTGGAAGGCACATCTGTTACTTATTTTTTAAAGAGTAGGCAGTCCTCAGTAAGATAAAATATATATTTCTGAACAGCTCTTAAAATGTTAATGCAGCTTCTGCTTCTCTGTAAGATCCAACTGGAACTTTGGATTTGCTGTAAATGTATCATAATACTACTTATTTTGCAATTATATAACAAAACAGGAAATCTTAAAATATATGTAAGTATATTTAGTCAACTACAGTTTCACTCATTCCTTTTCACCAAGAACAAGTTAATTTTTGCAAAAGGCTACTTTATCATAAATTAGGTGAACTTTGAGTCAAACACCCCCTTCATCTTCCCCAATCTCATACAATAACTATTTATTTCTGCCATAACCACACCTTAAATAGGTTTTCTAGATGATATTGCTGGAGTTATCACCTTCAGCCTTGGCACTGAGTCCAAAAAACTGCTTCCCTACCCTACTTTTACGGCATTCTTTGTGGCCTTCTTTATTTCCTGAAAGACAATAGAAATCCTAATGTAATTCTCCCAACAACTGGGGATTTTTTTTGATTTTTGGTTTTTCTTTTTCAAATATTGGTAATTATATAGATTCAAAAAAATTGTAAACTTTTTCTCCAAAAAGGTGTATTTGAAAGGAGCAGATTTGTACAGCAGGCCTTAAAATGGAGCAAAAAGCATTTCTGAACTACAGCTATCCTATTTTGCAGCCTGATTTTTTTTTTTTTTTAATACAAAAGAGTGTTAATAGACTAGGCTAGGCAGAAGTGAGGATACATTTAATTTTGTCCCTTCAGTTATGAAAGTGGTAAGACCCAGCAGAGGAGTGAAGCAGAGAGACGGATATGGTAAGATCTGAAACTGCCTCAGGGAAATGAGACAGCCCTTGAGCAAAGACTGAGGTGGGGTCTGGATCTGGCATTTAAGAGTAATTGTAGCCATAAATAAATAAAATAAGTACCCTTCTCTGATGTCTTCACCTTGCAGAAGTAGGTCAACCTACTCTATGGGCCCACATTCAAATCAGAAAAGCTACAGTATTGTTAAATAATCAGAATTAAAGTTGAGTTGCCAAAGAATCATTTACCTTCTCAATTGGTTTGGGTTAGTGCTGCGCCCACACAAATAGGCCAAGATTAGGCTAAGAACTGGTAAGGCAAAAGTGGAAAGCAAAAATAGCTTAAAAGAGACAATAAAGCTTCAGGTTCAAGGTAGAGAGTTTGTTAAGTCAGTAGACCATCTAGGGCTGGCAAAAGCAACCAAGTGAATTTTAAGGCCATGAGTGGTTTTGGTATTCTCAGCAGATGTCAGTGAGAAGATGCAGCTTTTGTGTCAGACAATGTTTTAGGATAGGTGCTGCCAGAGATCACACAGCACAGGTATTGATATCCTATAAATTCACTTCAAACATTAGCATCAAAACAGCTACTGCTGTTGTTTTAATTATTTACCACATTTACAAAATTGTAGACTTTGAATGGGGCAGATTCACACTTTGCCTCTGTATGACTGACAACTAAGCAGGATATTTGACAAGGCTCTGGAGTTCAATGAATAGAAAGAAATTTGCTTTAAATATGTATAAAGATACCAAAGAAACAATTTTTAAATTCTACATTGGAATCTTTACAATTTGTCTGAACATATTTTGTATATAAAATCATGCAAAAAGTAAAAATGTGACTTGATCATAAAAGCTGGGTAGCCTGAGTGGGTCTGCGAATGTCAGGTCACAGAGGATTCCTAAAAGCAATTTGGTGCTACTTTGACCACTCACTTCACAGTCTAGGTAATGGTGGCATTGTAAATTCTGAGCCCCAGACAGTATGACCTGGCTTTGCTAACAAACTAAAAATACTCTGCTATTAGAACTGAACTCCAAAGGGCTGTGAGTGGCTCCAGTCCCTGTCCAGTTAACACTTCCTGACACCAGGGAAGGGTTGCTCAATTCCCGTTGTGGAGGATCAGGTTATTTGGTGCCTTGAGGTCAGACCACCCATGGTCAGTGGTTGCAGAACTAGAGACTCTGTCTCACAGCAGAATTTCCATTGTGTTACATTGGTCTCAGTGACCCCAGGATGGGATCTACCAAAGAGGTGAAACTGGCAGAATCAGAATTAGACTATTGGAGTAAGTCCCAGCCTGTGGGAGAAGGATGCTGTGAGACTCTTCTCAACCGATAGTCTCTTACACTGTTGCTATCAGCTGTTATGACATTTATTGTATCTTCCTGCTATTAAAAGTATCTTTAAGTAATTGGATTGTTCATTTATTATATGATTCTTTTGGGGCAATCCCAGCTCAGAGATATTGTTCACAATAGGTGTGGGTCTGTGAGTGGGGCTTCAAAAGAAAAAAAGAACCATCTCATCATACAGGAAAGCAGCACTTTTCATCTACTCAAGTGAGACTCATGGATGTCAGCATCTTCTAGTCTCAGAGTTGCTCATTTGACTTATGACTAGTATTGAATCATTCTGTGGCCTGAGGTTTGGAAGAATTTTTAACAAAGGAAACCTGCACTGTGACTAAAGGAAATTTGATCCAAATTTAAGAATATTTTCCATCAGCCTGAACCAACAAACTGTACAGGGCATTAAAGAGCAGTAATGAGAAACAAAAAAACAACTCACGCAGTTCTTTTGTCAAGCCACAGCTCTTCGGAACTAAGGAGATAAGTACCCCATGCTGGTACATGACAGCATTATTTTTCAAATTTATTAGGCTATTTATTAACCACAGTCTGAGAGTATTTTGCTCTCTCAAATTAAAGTAGAAGTTCAGTAGTGAAAGCCCTTGGAGATTATACACCAGGAAAGGTCATGACACAATACAATGCACACTTCCACAGTGCAGAAACATAGAACCTTTCACCTAGAAATACAGGACAGGAAACACAGAAGATTTTTTTACTGGGCTTTGTATAGCAATATCACATCAGTAGCTTGGGAAATATCAAATAATTGCCTATATTACTTCCTTTTGAATGGAACGTCTATCAAACCTAATGCGTGATTTTGATGCTTGCAAGACTGCTAGTCTTTTGTCACTTTCACGATTTATTTTTTTTGACTTGAGAAGAAGGTAAATTATTATCAGGGTAAAGTATTAGCAGTAGCTGCTGAAACAACCACAGCAAGCTTGTATAAAACTATGTTTAAAACAAAATAAAAAGTCTTCCGTGGGGGTGGTTCACCACTTCCTTTGGCTGCCCTGCAGGAACTCATTTAAGCAGAGAAGATAAAAACAAGAGCTGCATGTAGAATAGTTAAATGCTAAAGATCACTCTGGATGGGGATTTCTTGACACTGTGTACTGAAGAATGACATTGTCAGTTGTTTGTGATGCATGAAGAGAATACCCCACATTTGCTATAATTAATTGTGAATTATTTATTTTTCTGCAGTATAATTTTGGTTTTATGATGTGCAATGACAATTTAGTTTCCACTTAGGATTTATACAAATTGCAGCAGAAAGATAACATTTAAATAAAAGATCATCCAAACAGAAGTAAACCTCACAGGTCTTTGTCTTATCTGCAAGAGACATATTTACAGTGATTATTTCTTCTAAAAGCCCTTTGTATTTGCATCACACACAAACAAAACATGAGAACTTAAAATGCTAAGCATAAGTGTAATCACTTCTGTTCTTTTCATATTAATGAGTTTTCTCTTATTGCTAGAAGCATAATTGAAGACCACAGACAAAGAACCATTGAAATGGCATTCTTTTTCAGGCAAAAATCATAACATAATGTTTATTTTGAAGGCAACCTAAGGAGGTTGTAGAGTTTTCAGTTCAAACACTCAACCAAAATGCAAATTTTCTGGTTCTCTTAAAAAGAATACACTCAAATCCTATGAAAGGCCATAAAAAATGTGTAGTGTAAATACTCTTCAGGGAACTGAAATTAAGGCTGGCCCTTGAGAGAGGAGAAATCAGTGTGCTAATGTAAGGTCTGAATACATTTGAAATACAAATCAGAACCAAACTAGGAGTTAAATCCCAGTAGAGAAAGGGCAGCCTGTTACCATTACTTCTACGGAGAATATTTAAAGTGAAGGGAGTTTGGATACCAGCAGGTGTGAAGCTGAGAGAACTTTTGCTTCTGGAAGGCTTAGACAGAGCCTAAGTGAGAACATTACTCAGTGTAATTTTCAGAATGCATTTTGAGACGACATCCTCAAAGGCTTGAAAACAATTTCCCATTCAGGAATTTTAAGAGCCCTTTTTTCTGAAATATATATGTGAAAGAGACATATAAAATTTTGGTTGGTAATATATGTAACCCTTCAACCTCAAACAGGACTGATGTAAGACTGCTGCCATTCAAACTTGCAAGCTATTTTTATTTTAAATGTTATAATTTATCATTCTGTGACCTTCTGTTGCCTTCATGAAGGCTCAAATTCAATTGAGATACATATTCTTTGGGGAGAAAAAATAAAGCATTTGCTATTTCACACACATTTTCAACAGCCACAGTCAGTAGATAAATATTTGAGGGCATATAAAACTTCACCACAAGCATCCTAACAAATTATATGGCCACTTCAAAATGGCTAGAGCTATGAACCAAAACCACACTGTTTCCTCTCAAAGGAAAAACTGTGAATTATTACATGATGTCTTGTGTACTAGATGACCTTCTCATTGAAAACCACATGTACTTTACAGTTGCTGCTGGAATGCACCATGCCAGGCACATCAGGTTTGTATGCTTCTTAATCTGAACACTGTGGACACAGAAATTCCCAAAGCAACCTCCAACAATCTGTTCTGAAATAAAACCATCTGAGCCAAAAGTATTGCAATGCCCCACAAGAGATTATTTGTTCTTCAATAGAATTAAACAGAGAACAACATTGACTTTTGCCATCAAGGCTGCACAAGAGGCTTCTCTGTAATTATTTCCACCTTTATAAGGTCACTAGGAAGAAGGAAGATGGCTACAGGCATCTTTAACAATGCTCCACTTGATCACAGAATAATTTGGGCTGGAGGGAACGTCAAGAGATCACCTTGTCCAACCCTTCATGGAAGAGGGAGACTGGACGAGATTGTTTAGTGCCTTCTCCATTCACATCTGGAAAACCTGTTGTGGCGAGGACTCCTGAGTCTTTCCTCTTCTCCAGCCCTTTGATACGTCATGGCTCAGCTTGCATGCACCAGGCAGAGCAGTGAAGGCAAGCTGAGCATGTGTGACCATGGTGGAGGAAGGCAGGACAGTCCAGTTGGCAACACAAAAGTCATCCCTGTATGCAAATGTGGGTATTTAGATGCAAATCTTTGAAAACTAAATGTAAGAAAACTTCTGTGTTTTGTTGCCCAAAAAATTGCTGAGACATGCGGTATGTACAGCTTTAAAGTTTTCACTTCTACCCCTCAAAATATGTTTCTGGAGTTGTTACCACATGGCTCTGTTGAGTGTATGGATATCCACAGGCTGCAAATATTCAGTGCAAATTTTTTGAGCAGTTAACTTTTAACAGTGTAGGCACATCCTGCCTATCAACTGGTTGAGGGTTCAGAATGGCACAAGGGAAAATGAAGGAATGGATTTCAAAGCTGTGTGCAGAAGATAAAAAAATTCATAACCCATTTTTTTAATGAAACTAAGCAGATATTTGCGCATTCCTTGCAGATTACTTTGTTAAGCCATCTCTTATCGTGTGAGTGGATTCAATACTTCCACCAGCATTGCTGTGTTCACATAACACTGAAAGCAAGTCCCACTGCACAGCTGAACTGTAATACTCAATATAGCATCAGAAACCACATTATTTCCTCTTCTTACATCAAGTCTTAGACAGAAAACTTCTTTTTTCATTTTTTTTCCTTCTTTTTTTATTTTTTTTGTCTTGTGAGGGAATTTAAATGTTTCCAAAAAGACTCAGAGTTGTCTATGCTGAATTCAGACTTCAATTCTTCATCCCTCTTGAAAACAAATTTGTAAATTGGGACAGACAGGATCCTTCTGCCCACATATTAAACAAAAGAAACAAAAAGTTATTTCTCAATTCTTGCAATTTGCCATAGCAGCAAGAACTGAGGTTGTGAATATTTAGTTGTACATGTGAATGTATATAGTTTGAAAATTCCTTTATATTTGCAATTTACCAGCAAAGCGATCAAACATGCTCTTACTGGCATAACAAACACGGATATAAAATGTTGTAGTAATCTTCCACAAATGATAGCTTTGTAAGTTCTCAGAGTACATAAAAAGAAGTTATAACTTTTCTTCTCTTAAAGGTCATATTGACTTCATCCTTAGGGTCAGCAAAAAATAGGACAGTAAAAAAGGATGTAAAAATCCCTTGATTTTTTTCTTGAGGTTTTTGCACGGTTCTGGATAGAGTAAAACAAGGATGAAAAACTCTAAAAAATGAAAATATTGAATTCCTTCAATCAGGGGAAACCGTATGTTGAGATTTGAAAATCTACAGGTTGAAGTAATAGTAATTAATAGTACCTGCTGTTTGAGTAGCAATATTCTGTGATGCTTTATTCTGGTTATTTTACGTTAGTGTTTCTTTTTCCAGACTTGACCGTAAATTCAACATCAACTCTTGTATTGACCTGGACTTTTTCCACTTTGAAAAAACAGATAATTTCAGATTTTTTTAATGAGATCTATCTGTACTAAACTCGTGCTCAAATATGAAATACCACATTGTACATCGGATGTTTGAAGAAGTGGCTTTCAGATCCTAAACTTAGATTTTTCTTTATTTTCTGTTTCTTCTAACCCAATTCTTCAAATTTTTGACATTCAGCACTGAAACATGCCTACATTTTACTGGGAAGCCATAATACAGCTAGTTAGAATAAACTTAAGAATATATATATGACATCAGTAAAACTGAATGAGATAGATTTTAATGAATGTTTAAAATTTTAAGTTATAAATTGTCCCTAGATCAGCAATCAGGATGTTGTTATAACACCCTTCAACTCTGACAGACACAGTCAGGTGCAAAGGGACACAGCCAAGACAGCTGACCCAAACCGAGCAAAGTGATAACCCCTGCCACCTCACATCACAACAGCATTAAAAATGCTTTAACTTGGGCAAGAAAGAACACTTTGTGAGATGGTTTCAAGTCTGAAAAGACTTAGAGGTTATACAAATGATCAGTTATTCCTACTGATCCCCTTGAAGCAAACACTCTGTAGAAGAGAAGACAGAGGGTAAAAGACACTCAGGTCTACCAGTTCATTATTTCACTGATTTATTTTTCTTAATATCCTCATGACTATACTAAACTATATAAATAAATACAAAAGGAAGGAACCTAAAGACAGGTAGAGCTCTTATACCAAAAATCATTAAGGTGTGGGGAATAATGCCCTTCTGTCAGCATTGTAGGTCTCCTCTTAAGAAGAATAACACCATGTTAACTGCAAGAATTAAGTTTTAGCTGTTGGTTGTTTGATAGCCTCATGAAAGTTTTCAGGGGCATCCTCAGAGGACAAGTGTCACATCAGAAAAATCACTGTAAGAGTCAGATATTTCTTGAGGTTACCAAATAAACAGTGGGAGCCACGGCCTAAGAGAAAATGATTGCTGAAACATCAAGAAAGAGTGCCTAAAGAAAGAGCACTTCATCTCAGTTAGGCTAAATAACACTTAACAGTGAACAAATTGCCCAAAAGGTCAATAACCCTCTGATGAGCTTGTGGAATTTTTTTCCTAGTTGATTATAGCAGATGATTCCAGAGGCATTTGAATTTGAAAAGAAATTAGAAAAAATATAATGTGATAAATCTGTGACTTATTTTGGCACAATTGCACTCAGGCAGTGACTTTAAATGCCATAGTGTTGCTTGCTGCCAGTCTTTGGAAAGCAATGGTACTGTAAATCAGCACTGGGCTGAATATACAGCCACACAGATGTCTGCTACATTCCAGCTCAAGTCTTCATACCTTGTTTTGAAAGCAGAACCCTAAAAACAGAACTATGAGAAGCAATGAGAACTGCAATTTCTTCCAGCCAGCTCCCAAAGCACTTCTGTAATAAGTAAGTCCAACAGGACTTACTTGCCATAGAGAAAAAACAAACCAACCACCCCACAGTCCTTATCCAAGTCAATCTCTTGCATAACTCTGGTTGACAAGAAGGGGGTGAATTATTGGTGAACAAAATTTACAATAAGAAATCACAGAGAAGAAAGAAGTTTTTTGGTTTGGTTTGGTTTTTTATTACCACCATAGAGCTAGTCTAGAAATATTCCTGGTAGTCCTATGGAAAACAAAATTAACACAAAGTTTATTGCATTGGCAGATAATTATGACTCAAGGATTAGAAATAACATATGAATTAGTCTGGTATCTGGTTCACCCAGGCTGAAGAAGCAAAGGGGTAAATGAGTTACATGTATAAATGTTACAAATGTGCAAGGAAACAAAATCACATTTCATAGATTGGGTTGAAACGGACCTTAAAATCATCTCATTCCAAGCCCCTGGGATACCTTCCACTAGGTGTATACTTACTTCTAGTGAGTATAAAATAAATAAAATCAAAACCATGTCATAATTTTATGTTGTGTAAGACATTGAGTATGAGAGAGTGAAACTAACAGTATTACTTACATTTAAAGCTGCATGTCATGCTTGGAGCAAACAAAAACGCTTTCAATTCAGAAGATGAAACAGCTCTGAAGAAATTGGGCTGCATTCCTAGGGGGATATTACCTTCTGCTTCTTGGATTTGTTTATTTTAAAGTATAAGTATTTCTGATATCTGTACAAAACAAGTGAGGAAAGGATGACCTGCTTTACATTTATTACTGTACTGCAGCCAGACAGCTCCTTGGTGACTAACACAGACACATGAGTTGATTCACCCTCGTCCACAGGAATATTTTCTCATTTGCTGGAATATGACATTCTAATGTTCAAGCAATCTAACAATCTCCAAAACATGAGGTCTCAAAGACAAATGATTTTACAAGATGAAGCTTTCAGCAGTCTTGTGTAGTGAGTGCTAGTACTTGGCACTGCTGATGACTCTACTCACATGGTGAACTGTCTCTTGCTAACATTTGAAGACAAGATTAAAAGCCTGCTGAAGTCAATGGACACCCCTGCTTTTTCTGCATTTTGTTGCAGCTATAAAATCCTAATTCATACTTTGTTAAAAAAGAGGTGTTTTCTCTCTTTTCCTCTCATCAAAACATCATGACAATAAGTACTTTAGTAATAGAAAACACATAAACGCCATATTAGATCATACGATAGAGTTTACTTTAACATCACTTTCATGTTGTCTCCAGAGAATGAGAGAAAACGTATTTGTCACTACATCAGTGCAAGGACAATTCTAATATGTAGCTTTATCAGCAGAAAAAATCTGATTTCTACCAGCACAGGGACTCTGAATGTGTCAATAACTACAAACTCTCCAAGAGGATTTTGTAAAGCTGGTGCAAATGACAGATCAATTCTAATGACTCAGGTACAGAGTAAAGCCATTATCGTCGTGATTGTACCACAATCTGAGGAAAAAATAGGTATTTTTTAAAGTCACTCAGAAATAGCATCTCTTGACTGAAACCCAATAACATATCACCCAAATTAAACGGGCTCTCAAGTTTTAGATGCATTTCTTCATTTGTTTAACTGGATTTTGTTCCTTTGCTATGAACTCTGTCCTCCCGGGAGTATTAAAGCATGGAAATCTGTCACTGTGGCCATATCCAGGTGTCAGACAACTCCTCCGTCCTGATACAGAGACAGCCCACCCCATCCGCATGTGAACATGAGCAAACACAGAGAGGTGCTTCCCCCAACTTCCACAGAAAGCCAAATACATCTTCCTTTCTTTGGCACAGAGTGTTGTGCTGTTACCACTGTGTGCGTGGCAAATAAGGCTGGAAGCTGACATGACATCCCAATTTCCTGCTGGTTTTGGGAGCTCGGACTTCCTCGGCCAGACTTGCTGGTCATGACAGATGAATAATCCAAGGCAGACTTTTCCAGAACACTGCTATAAAATGAGAAATTTGCTGCAAATCCTGGGCGTTTAAACAAGAAAATGTAAACTAGGAAGATTGGGGTAACATTCTGTTTGTTGGTGCTGGCAGTAGTGCAGTGTGTTCTGAAAAAAAAAGCAAGGGAGCTCAATGAAATGAGATGTGGCTAATTATAGGACTACAATTCACTTAACTGATCCAAGTGAGAATTTCAATTAAATCTGTTCTTCCGAACCAAAATTTGGTAGGAGAGAGATCTTTCACATAGCACACAACAATGTAAAAGACTCCATGGCTGGAAATCAGAGGCAGACACTCAGAGGAAAAAAAAAGATGCATTGCTTTAATAGTGAGGACAACTTAATTAGAATTGTGAGAGACAGTAGGTGAGAAGACCCTCACCTTGTTTTAGCTAGCCAGAAGTTGATGGCTTAGTTTAAATTAGGGTGAATGCCCTGTATTGTCACCAAATGACCTCCAAAGGGTGATTCACCTCCTTTTTAAAATCTTTCCCATGACACACTGGAGGTCCTTATGTGCCTCTACTGACTTTTCATAAAGAGTTCCCTCAATTGCAGTGGACAGGATACCTGTCATAAATAGCTACAGCAAAATAAGATTATCCCTACTCTGTGTATGTGTGTGTGTGTATCTACAAGTATACATACATATATCATGGTGTATAATTTGGCACAATCATAACAAATGGACCTTGAAGTGAAGTCTTTTTGTTTGAATCTTGGAATCTATTTGTGCAGATTTCCATGCAGTTCTTCCTGTGACAGAGCTCGTGTTTCAGTTTCTTGTAGATACATAAAATCACAGACCAGTTTGGATTGGAAGGGATCTTAAAGACCATCCAGTTCCATCCCTCATTACGGGCAGGGACACATTCCATTAGACCAGGTTTCTCTAAGCCCTGTTCAGCCTGGTCTTGAACACATCCAGTGACGGGGCATCCACAGCTTCTCTGGGCAACCTGTTCCAGTGCTTCACTGCCCTCACAGGGAAGAATTCTCTCTCAATAACTAACCTAAACCTGCCCTCTCTCAGTTTAATGCAAACCTCAAGCTAGATCCCATTCAGCTTCTGACTTCCCATACAGCAGCCAGTTCAAACAGTCCTAAGAGAAGGATGATCTCTGCCCTCAATTGCCTTCCAAGGCATTACTGGGAAATCAAATATGCCAACAGTCTCCATATTTTATGCCTTTTTGGTTTTTGCAAAAGGACTGCATTAATTTCTTGTTATTGCTTATTCCTATTCATTATGGCATTAGCAATCACAGAGACTGACTGTGAATAACAGCATGAATTTGCTATGACCCACCCATCTATCACTTAGAAATTAAGAGGAATTTATAAGCAAACCAGGTGGTATTATAGCAATGCAAGAATATATGATCGGATTCTTTTGGTAAGAAAATATCTAAAGACAAAAGCAATATGTGCGTGATGTCACTCCCCTTTATGATTAGAATGAGCCAATTTCTCTATATCATTCCTGATTTCTCTTCAAAACTGCAATAATCCTATTTTAGTCCTCAGCTAGTGGAAAGGCATCATGTGCAGCAATGCTATGCTTTACTTTTAAGCCACTATTCAATTCAGGGCTTTGTTATTACTCTTGCCTACTTGCATTTGTTCAAAGCAACACATTTCACTAATAACAGAAAAATCCATGCCCTTCATATGCTTCATTTTTATGCAGCAAAGTTCTCATGGTTGATGTTTCTCTGATGTCTTTTATTCAGGTGTTTCTATTTACATATTTTACATCCCCAAAGTCCAAATGCACAGTGTACAACATCAGCTTAAGACTTGCAAGATGACATGCAGAACTACTGGTTTCACAGTGGCCAAAGTAACATTCTCATAAACTATTTGTGGGCAGGGTCCAGGTTTTGTTCGTCTCATATGCTACATCAGAAGGTCCAGTTTTCATGCAGACCTTACTTTCTGAAAGCAAAGATCAAATATTGTCACCACATACATATATAAAATAAATAATAAAGATCTTCAAGAGAGAAGAGAGAACCTTCATTTCTGCTTCCTTTTTGCTTTTAAAGAGCAATGAGATAGACCAAACCAAACCCATGAAACAAAACAAATGGAAAGAAAAATCACTATCTTGTTTGATTAGCAATCAAAGAGTTATTTTAAGAAGGATGTGTGTGAACAAACCTCTCCCTTTCCTATAGCACTAGTTCTTATTGGACAAGTGGAACACTAAAAAATGACAATATACCAGTACTGTAGTAACTGTAACATATAAACAAATAAACATATAAAAGCTACAGTCTTTCACCTGCAAATATAAAACTTTTACAGTTACCTTTAAAACTGAGTGGGAGAAAAAGTACAAAGAACACCAGTTCTCTCATTAGTGAACAGCAGTTGCATTCTTCTGGAAGACAAACATAACAAAAAAAAGTTACAGAGGTTTTCCATGTTCACTGGCACAGTAGCTGATAAATGAAGGTTATATAGAACACCAAGAAGGCTTTGGGTTTTTACTGAGACTTACAAACCTGATTTAAGAACATTCTCAAATAAATGAATGAGTTAATACAGTGTCTTTAGTCATGGCTTTCTCTAAAACTACAGATGGACAATGTGGGATATGGTTCTGTCAGACAAATGGTAGTTGAAAAAATATCTTAAATAATGTACACAAGTTCCTGCTACTTTTTGCTATCAGCCCGCCCATCTTCTATACATGACAGCTTTACATGCCTCCCTCTTTTTACTCCAAAGAGACAGCTATATTGAAGTATAGCCAAGTATACACATATATATAGTGTATATGCATATACACATATATATGAAGTATGGTATAGCCAAGATCTAAAGAGAAACAAATGCACTTTTCTTTTGGTGGAGTCTGATTTTGCCTCAGTGAGAACACTTAAAACTAAATTTCATGTGTCTGTTATATATTAAATAATTGCAATAACATTGATTAATTTTTAAAAATTTACACTTTTCACATTGATTAAACATGAAGTATTGTTCTTTAATAAAGCCAAAATTTAGTTTTAACTGCCAAAAGCAGAAAAGTAATTTGACATTAGTCATCCAAGACATATAATAATAGCAGCATATAGACTTAGAGCAGTTTATCCAGTCTGCCTTTAGTCTCCCTCAGTTATCTTTTAGTGTACTTTCTCATCTCCTGTGCTCCAAATGTACTCACAGCTATTCAAATAACCATAGTTATTCAAGACTTACTACATACTGGTTTTAGGGAATCTAACCTGCCCTGAGATGTACATTTCAACAGACTTTAGCATTGTGCTTTACTGCATGGAATTTGAATGTTTTCACATAAATTGGGGGGGGTTTGCCTTTTTTTTTTTTTTTGTACTTCAGATATACCTCTATCCAATAAGTGGTTACAGATGTATAGGTGCTTGCACTCAAAGAATTCAGTTTTTTGAAGAAAAGCCTGCCGTATGGTAGTTCAGATGGAACATTTGTGCACTTCTTTCAGACAGCATTTTGAACTATTTCAGTCCCTGCTCTCAGAACCATCCCTTTCTTTGTATCTATGTAAATCTCAGCCAATTTGACTTGTGGGGAGAAATATTCATGGCATACTACCAAGCAGTTTGTATTCTCTGAATAGGAGACAAACTGGTCTTCACTCACAGAAAAAAAAAAAGGCATAATTATACATTCAGAGGGCATTAGCAATTGTGTAACACATCGTCTGTAACTGTGAGTCAAATTGTGTGTAGTTTTCACTACAGCAGACAGAGAAGCCTGTAGTGGATCAGACCCCATCTGAACACACATTTTGAAACCAGCTTATGTCAGGGTGAGGTTATAATGCCATTTTTATCTCTATTGAGTGGAAATCTGAAAAGACCGAAATGTTTCTTAAAACATTTGACATTTGGTTTTGCTCCAGGTCAGAAGGAAAACCATCTCTTTCAAATTCGCTTAGAAGGAAAATCAAAGGACTGATCAAACCTCTTCATTCTGATAACATATTGTATTTGCTATGCAATATGAAAATCAAAACAGAACCAAACTATTTCAAATGAACACAATCATTTCTTTTCAAAAGCAACAGAATCATGAGCAGACAAAATCAGGAAAAGTCAATACCCATCCTTGGTTCCAAAGCTTAAAACATGAAAACACTCCCAGAAGCTTTTAAAATGATTCAGTATTGACAATTTTGCGTAACTCTGATGTTTCACTGAAATGACTCTTCTAAATTGAATGGGTCTGAACACTGTTAGCAGGCTTTATTCCTTATCTTACCTAACTAGGTTTTAAGGAATGACACATCCCACTTGGATCTCTTAGATGATCACACTTCATTTCTAGGAGTGGAGTGAATCAGTTCTAGAAAAGAGAGGTTGTTTAGAATAGATAAAAAAATTACATCTTAAAAACGAGACAGTCTAGAAACTTGTTTAAATGGAAACATCTATTTTTTAATCCTCCATTAAGTATGTGATTTTACTGAACTGTTTTCTCATAGCTAATTTGCCATCATCCCACATGTGTTTCTTATACATATTACTATGCCTTTTATCTTTGGCACTGAATGGTGTATATACAAAAGGTGACAGAAGTCAGTAAGGCAACACTTTATATGATTTATATGATTTGTGTATGTGTAAAAATAAACCACATTTGAAACAGAAGACATGAAGAGTATGAGTAGCTTTTAAAAGTTACTACTATGCTCATATCCCTTTGTATTAGTTCAAGTTCAAAATTAATATATTCCAATTTGCTGTCTATTAGCACCTCAGAAATATTATATATAGTATTGTAAGAATTGCCTTTTGATCATTAAGTAATTTAAACATTAATTTCTAAATTAGAGGAACCAAATTACTCAAATTCTAAGAACTGTACTATAGGTCTTTGACAACGATTGCTTCTCCTGTTGTGCAAGGAGTCATATGGAACTACATGTGACTTGAAAAGGTGACATTTTTTGTACATTTTTCTGTACTTCCGAGAAACTGGAAAACAAGTTGAGACTGGTGGTCTGTGCACTATTTAAATCAGTTCTTTTACATATTGAAAGACCTTTATTGAAAGTGTCATGCCTAAACCTGAAATATTGTACGGATTTTTAAGTAATTCTGAGAATTCTGCCTACATATTCAGCTTTATTTATAATCTATAGTGAAAAGATTTTAACAGTCTATTCAACTGCATGAGTGAAATTACTTCAACTGTCTGTTTTCCAATCTGACAAAAAGGGATTATAGGCATATATCAGCTATGTCATGATAGTAAATTACACTATTAACTGAACCGAAAAATTTATAGTAGTTCAATGAAGTAAAAACTTCATTTTTTTCCCTTTTATTTCCCCTCTCCATTGTTTCTTTCCCTGATGGTTTTACTGTATTTGGAGGAATATTTAAAAGAGTGAATATTAATGTCAGGATTTAATCTTAGCTGGCCCAGCGCAAGCAAACAGCTGAGTTTGTATATGAACTATTTTATACTAAGGTGCATTTCTTCAGTGTGTTCTAAAGCCTCATTGCTTTTATAAGTTCCATTAACATTATTGCACGCTAGCCTAAAAGCCCTGTAATCTGAAATTTCCATGCATTCTCATCTGTTCATTGTAACGGAAAAAGACTTGATTGTTAGTAAAAGTTGTACTTTAGAAACAAATGGTGTCGGCATCCTTTCACTATTCCAGAACTCTTTGCCTGTCCTCTAGTAGTACGGAGGATGGAACCTTTTACCAGATTAGTAAAGAACTAACCCTCACAAAATGAGATGCAGAATGATAGAAGGGTATCTTCTTGGGAAACTGATGGGTAAACAGTTAAGTGTAATGAGTCCTGAGGCAGCAAGCAATACCTGCCTTGAAACATGAGCATGTGCATGATCAGTCACACATGACACCTGACAAGAAAAGAAGAAAATTTTGTAGAGCTCAGCAGCTGTTTTCTATGGCAGCTCTCTCTTGGTCTGTCAGGAGCATGTCTGTGCACCTGCTTTGGAAAATAAACATGCTTTTTTCAAATGTATTCAGTTTTACACTGTGTTGTGCATTTATGACATTTATTTCCTATGGAATTTTTCTATAGAGTTAACATGCCTACCAGGCTGCTGTGAATGAATCAGAATTCCAGTGAGGAAAATGGTGGAATGTGACTACATGGACCATAAGGACTAACAATAGCATTTACCTGCATGTCACCAGTACCCCCTACTAACATGGTCAGAATAACTAACAATTTTATGAGACAAGCAGCCATTTTCTGTGAATGAGTCATGTATTCATTCCCCCTCATTATCAGGGCCTGAGAGTCTGGTGCACCAAGAACACAAACCACTCCTCACCAGCCTTTGATTCTACCCCTCTACTCTGCTCTGACAAGACCCCACCTGCAGTACTGTGTCCAGGATGGGGGTCCCCATTGTAAGAATGATGTGAGCCTTTTGGAGCAGGTCCAGAGGAGAACACAAAGATGGCCAGAGGGCAGAAGGTCCTCTGCTATGGAGACAGGCTTAAACAGTTGGGACTGTTCAGCCTGGAGGATAGCAGATTCCAGGCAGCCTGGGGGAGAGCAGACTCCAGGGAGACCTTAGAGCCCCTTCCAGTGCCTAAAGGGGCTCCAAGAGAGCTGGAGAGAGATTTTGACAAGAGTATGGAATGACAGGACAAGGGGAATGGCTTTAAATTGTTGGAAAGCAGGGTTAGATTAAATATTAGGAAAAAACGTTTCCCTGTGAGGGTGGTGAGGCACTGGCACAGGTTGCCCAGGGAAGCTGTTGTTGCTTCATCCCTGGGAGTGCTCAAGGTCAGGTTGGATGGGGCTTGGAGCAACCAGGTCTAGTGGAAGGTGTCTCTGTTCATGGCAGGGTGTTGGAATGAGATGGTCTTTGAGTTCCCTTTCAACCTCAACCATTCTCTGGTTCTATGATTCTATGAATTGATGAGCTGCTAACTTTCCACATTCTTCTAAGTTTTCAGTAATTCTATTAGCCTTTTTTATTATAATGTTGCCTTTATAAAACAAAATAAAGCAATAAGCTGCACTTAACATCAACACTTTACAGGATTTGGATAACAGTCTGCAATATTAAATTTCCATAACACTAATGACTCTGGAGAATGTTAGCACAACTTCTGTCTCCCCAGAATCTCACTTTGGTTGTTCAGCTCTTTTGTTTGGTCATGTGTTTCTTTTTAAGTATTGGAGGTAAATGCCTTTCTACCTCTTTTTCTGTGTACTTTAAAAACATGCTGTGGAACCACCCATCTCAGAGATATTGCCATTAGCAGAGTACAGCCCATGTGCCATACTAGACACAATGGATTACAGATGTGCTGTTCTTCATTTAAAATAATGATAACACAAGGGTGGCACAGATCTTGGGTGCTAGCTTTCAATTAAAAAATAATTAGAGCATGGCACTGAGTTAAGGGTAGTTTTCCTTTTGAGGCTTATTTTATTCATCTTTCTACGTGATTCTTGATGTTGAGCTATTTTGCTAATCCATGCAATAAAACAGCAAAGGAAATAAGGAATTATTCATGAACTCTAAGGAAGACATGACAAAAAATACAAGCAAAGGTACAAAAATAAGACTAAGAGAACAATGTTTCCCATCTCCCTCCGCTGGCAATAAACAATGTGCTAATGGGTTTCATGACACAGCTGAGCAATCCTCCTTCCAAGTGCCTGTTATGGCCCTTCATACAAATTGCTATCACCCAACAGAATGCTTATGTTCTGGGTTCCTGGAAGGCATGTTTGCATATTTAGGAAGATGGAGATAGGCAGTTCCTACACCTCGGAGATGGCATTTTTTATATCTAAAATATGATAACTTGTGCCCTGTGGCTGGCTTAAAGCCTGTATTACCAAAACTGTTGTTTTTCCAATGAGTCTCAGCAACTCTAGGAGCTTAAGCACTTGGTAACATGTAAAATTCTCCATATAAGACAATAATGATCAGAAGTTTTCATATTGCTTCAATAGCTTTTTAGTAAGCTGAACAAACACAGATGGGAATTTCTGTTGATTAAAATAGCCTAAATTTGATTGTACTAAAAGATAGCTTAAGCTTTTACTGATCCATAAAATGTTTTGGATAAGTTACAGCAAATAACTGAAGTAATTCCATAATTAAAAACATGCAGGTGCTGCATAAGCAAGTAATACTATCTAAAACATTCAATAGATAGAATTTATAAGGCAATCATTTTCAGCCTTGCTCCCTAAGAATATGGGTGGGATCATGCTGTACGTGTGTGTGAAAATGTATGACTCCTCCAATAGCTCTTGAACCTAATGGCCCAGTCTTTATTAGGATTTGAAAGTAATCACTTTTCTGCATGTTTTAGGGAAGTTAAGGTAAGGTGAAAGAACTCCTAAAAGCCACTTCTCCTTCCTTCTCCCCCCGAGAGAAAAGACTCAAGCCCACATGTGGCTTTCAAACAGTTCACCAGTAGTTCAGAATCCCGTACATCTTATCCCTTCTCCTTCACAGTCTGTATTTAGAGAAGATGGTGACCTTGTGGAAGATCAGGAGGCACAGATGTATAGAACTTGTGGCACAGATTCATAAATTACTGTCTTTAGAATTGGTGGTAACTCCTTTCACCAGAGCACTGCACAGCAATTCATCTGAGGCCCTGCTTCTTTGCTGACATGCTACTACTCTCAAATATGCCCTACCTTCTGTCGCTGTAGGATTCGCTATAAGTTCTTCTTACACTCTGATATGATCCATGACCTTAACTTAGATGGAGAGGTATGGTAAAGGTCTAATGAAAATAGTGTATTTTCTAGTTACGCTGGGATCAAAACTGAGGCATAGAAAAAGGCAGAATATGGCCAAATTCTGGCATTCAGACAAGGAGGTCATGCCAGGCATTCCTTTTGTCCAGGTACTCTATTCCCTGGGAAACAGAGGTCATGTCAATAGGTGGATTGGCTGGTTAGGTCAGTAAAGTGGTTGAAAGGGTGAGAAAGTAAAGGAGAAAGGCAAATGTGGAATTGCTAGAAAGTTTGGCACAGATGTAACTAAACAAATTTATGTCAATGCAAATTACTTTTCATTCCCATGAGAATAAATTATCCAGAGGAAATCTGAGTTACAGAAAGGTGAGTTCACTTGTAGACTGGAACAATATCTTGTGCACTGATGTAAATCTCTCACACGCACAAGCCCATAACTTTTTAAATTATCATCTGCTTTAACTGAGGCATGGAATGGCTAGCTATTCAAAGGCGAGATAATTAAGGGTAGGAGGTTATTGTAGGAGGTGATCTGTCAGTCCATGACTCCCCTGGTCATATACAAAACCTCAGAAACACCAATGTTAAGAAGCATTCTTTGTCAGTTAGAAGGGACAGTGACTTCTTGTGCAGATATAACATGAGCTAGTGTGTTGCTAGAGAGAGATGTCTCCCTACAAGGCAAAACAGATTTTAAATGACAGAACAGTAGTCTCAAAATCCTAAACAGATATGTATCCCTGTTTCACAAACTCCTTTTTACCATGTACACTGCAATTTCTCATTAGTTAGAAGGACACTGGTACTTAGCCTTCCCCAATTTTCTATTCACCCTCTAAACCCTGCTATTGTTATAAATTCTATGCAGATACTGCTGTTTACACAGCATAACTTCTAGAACAGAGACTTAGGTGTTCACACTATATACTCTGTGATTGGCATACCACTCCAAGCAGTTCACCTTTCACTGTTTCACATAAATTCAAGTAGAAAAATCAATGTGTCATTGCTGATTTTGAGGAAATAGATATCCTTGCAAATTGTGCTGTGTCAATGTGCAAAGCTATTCATGGGAGCTGAAAAAGCAGCAAATGAACTAACTACATACAGCGCATCTTGGAAAATCTTAGATTAATTTTAAACACTGTGTGTAACTTATCACTTAAATGTCAAGTGAAACTAGGATTATTTATAACTAACTGATAACTGCTGCTACAATAATTGCCGTCATGTAGCAGATGCCATACATCAGATACAATATTAGAATGTCCCGTTTTCCTAATCATACTGAATGTCATGTTGAAGCACATATATCAGACTTCTACCTCTTTCAAAGCAATTAGGTTCAGCAGTGGTTTCACTATCACCATTAAATTCTCAGCTATCTCTGACTTAAATACAATAATGAGATGACAGCTACTAATTTCTTGTTTAATCACTTTTAGAATTCAATTCACAATAAGTTAAACTTGAGTAATCACAGTGTGAGTATGCTTATGTTATTCTAGAATGAGTTACAACACTCCTTAAAACTGTGGACTACACATATTCCTACTCAGTAGTTTCTTACTTTGGAAGTGATTTAAAAGTCAACAATAGAGATACAACTAGCTTAAACAAATTGCTTCATACAAGTAAATTCTATCGTAAGTAATAAACATACTAGTAATGGAAAGAGTAATAAATGGATTATTTGAGAAGTATGTTTAGATTAACATGTTATAAGGCCAAGAAGTTTAGGAGTCTGGGTAATTACATAATATAAACCACAGCACTTCACCTACTAAATTTCCCAGTTAGATTCTAATTTACTGTGTCTTAAGTCATATAATCCTATGGCAAAAATGGCTAAGAATTGGCTTTAGCATATTGGATTTTAACAGTTTCTTTCTTCTTTCTAATTGAGGTACATCTTAATGGAAAAATTCATTCTGGGATGCAGGGCACACAGGAGCTAACCTGTAAGTTGAACAGGATACCTAAACTATCCCAGTGTAACACCTGAAGGAACTTGTTCCATGGGAGTATATACATAAGGAAATAAGAATCTTCTCATACAGAATGGATGCTTTAGATCTGTAAGTGTGACCTCAGACACAATTACTAATTTTGCGAATATATTTTATATCTCTCATATGCAAATACTCGTTTCTGTACAGTCAGTAACTATATGGCAATTTGGTTGGCTCTGTGTGAGCAGACATTTTAAAATATCATGGGCTTCATACAGACCTGATGTCCATGAAATTCAATCGAGCTACATCTTAGATAAACAAGCATCTGTTACATGGAACAGTATTTTCTTTCCTGACTTTTCAGTTTTCAATGACATAATTCATGAAGATGTTAATTTAAAAATATAGGTCAAAAAGAGTTGATTAGGTTTTTCTGATTACTGGAAAAAACTGGTTACATGAAATTTTAAATTCAAAATAATTTCCATTGTTATTACTTTATGAGCTCCACTATATAAATATCATTGAAAAGACCCATATATGTAGCTACTTAATACCTATATTACAGCTACATCTAGAAATACTCTATTGAAATTTTAATCTTTACTTGTTCTATTAAGAAGGGGCACCAATTTCTACCATCAATGCAGAATATGAACCTTCTGACCCTCCCAATATATGCTTTATGGATTTTTGTGGATATTTACAGGTTATACATATGGCTATGCCTTACAGAAATATTCTTTATTTAAATACATGATAAAGGTAGGTGGCTTGTATTAAGTCATTGGAACTAATAATCTCAAACAGAGAAATTATTTGATTGAAATAAGTGATAATTATATATTCTTCAACAGTGTGATTAACTGTTTGTTTAAAAATTTCAGAGTAAACAGCACAAAAAATTACCCTAGCTCCATGCAATGGCTGGGATTATCCTGCACAGGCTACATCATGCGCCTGAGAGGAAATTCTGAAGATATTACAAGTGTAATCACATTTTCCTGTTTGTTCATTCTTATCAGGCTCTTTCCCGTTCCCTGGCTCCTATAGAGCATCTATAAAAACATCAAAAAGATACCTAAACACCTGAAAAAATATAAAGGTGTTTGCCAACCTGTAAATTTCTGTCCACCAACAGCTGCCAAAGCCTAAGGTCCTTCATCACTGAGAACCCTTATGGAAGTCAGCTGTAATTAACTAAACAGGGAGAATTATTACATGCAAAATATTTTCAAATTAAAAATTGAAAAAAAAAAAGTTGTTTGCCCTTTGTAACTCAGTTTTTCATTTCTTCACATGGAAAAAACTCAATCAGCATCTAAAAACGAGAACACTTTCAGTGCTGCTTAAAGAGTAACGTAATTTTTAATGTATCTATACATGGAATCAATACTTACAAGCTCAGGGGAGAATCCAAAGGTGCTTTTTGTGAAATTATAAATTATTGATAAGTGTATATGGTCACGTTTCTCTGACATTAAATACAAGCAATCATATGGAATTTTAACACAAGGACCACAGTCTTTAGGTAAGACTGACAGAGCAAGCACATAGTACTTGTTTTCATGCTACCGAAGTAAAAGGGGTGTTGGCCTGGCAGGTCGCTGTTGTTCAACCCCAGCCAGCCAAGCCCCACACAGCTGCTCACTCACTCTCCACAAGAGGGACTGGGGAGAGAATCAGAAGGGTAAAAGCTGAAAAACTCAGGGGTTGAGATAAAGACAGCGTAACAGGGAAAGCAAAAGCCGTGCACAAAAATAAAGCAAAACAGGGAATTAATTCACTGCTAACCATGGGCAGGCAGGTGTTCAGCCATCACCAGGAGGGCAGTGCTTCATCACACATAATGGTTACTTGGGAAGACAAGCACCATCACTTTAAATGTCCTCCCCTGCCTCTTCCTCCTCCCCAGACTTACATACTGAGCATGATACCATATGGTGTGAAATATCCCTTTGGCCAGTTTGGGTCATCTATCCTGAATGTGTCTCCTCCCAACCTCCAATGCACCCCCAACCTCCTTGCCAGTGTGGCAGTATGGAAAGCAGAAAAAGCCTCAGCTCTGTGTAAGCCCTGTTCAGCAATAACAAAAATATCTCTGTATTATCAAATAATATGCAAATCATAGCCCCACACTAGCCACTGTGAATAAAATTATGTCTACTCCAGCTGAAACTAGCACTCAGGGACATAAACTTTAGCTCTCATGAAAGAGGAAAAATGATGGTGAGGCTTAATTAACCATTATGTACTGAAAAAGGCAGCAGATCTGTCAGATAAGACACTGATAAGGACAAAGTCATCTGTGAATAATCACATCTGAGAAAATCACAACAGTTTTTCAAAGCAAATAAATATTCTTCAGTGTGCTCCCACTTGCCTCCTGTGTGCTAAGATAATATGCCACCACCTCTGTGACTGAAACTTACATTTTTATTGTTTGGGTTTTTTTAAATCGACAACACATAAGTTTATGGGTGGCAACCAACAGTACCTTCCTCTGGAATGCCAGATCTATGACCTGCAGTTTGGGTTCCATTTTATTGATTGGTTTCATCCAGTCTCTAGACTACATCTTGAATTTTCAGGTTTGTCTGTAAATTAAAACACAGCATTGACAACTCCAAGTTAGCACCATCCCAGGGCTGTGCAAGACCATATATTTTTGCAACTGCTTAAAAGACAAAAAGAAAGGTTATGATCCAGCAGTACTTTCTTCATGAATTTCAAGTTCATACACACATTGGGTCTCAAGGTAGGATACAATTTCTATTAGTATATTTTTATTTGTGCTTAACTCATCTATAGGTTAAACATTTAATTGAAAGGATACAAACTAAGCAGGAGCAACATGAGTAGGGACAAAAGGTTATGGAAGAGTCTGGAGTTTGAAAGTGATGCTTTCTCATGTGACAAAAATGTTCTTGAAAATCAATTATAACAAAAGAGTCATTAACCAAAAATATGACTTGAAAACTGTTGAACTTTTAAAATGAAGTGAAATAATTTTAAAGTAGCTAATTGTTGCTGATCTATTCAGAGATTCAATATAAACAAAATATCCAATGCAAACAAAAGTTTCTAATTCATAGGATGAGCATGGGAGAACTGACAGAACAGACCCAAAATTAAATACGCCAACAGTGATGATGATTGTCCAATAATTACCTCATAATAATCAGTCTGGGAACACGATCAGCTTTATTCAATGAAAAAACCCAAAAACATAAACAGGATGGAAGAAAAGAATTTAGGTCACAGGAAATAAAAACAACAGTAATCAAGTTCTTGCCCAAATTCTGCCCCTTTCCACCTTCTCAGCCACACATGTGGCATGACAGCTATGCAGGTAGGAAGAAAGATCTCTCACTTTAACTTATTTGATAGCTGCGGGAGTGCAAGGGGAAGAACTGGAATAGTTGGAACATTCCAGGTTCTTCATTACAGGAAGGCTGCTTTCTTATCACTCCACCGTACAACAGAAAGATTGAAAATTCCTCTCTTGCTATTTATTTCTGAGATAGGCAAACACTGGAAAAGTGGAAATAAACTGCATTCAGGTAGAGGAGAGAAGCAGGTTTTGTGTGGAAATAAGAAGTGAAAGGGAAGGTTATGTGGTGTTTGTATTCACAATCCAAGCAAAATCTTCTCTTTTAATAACTGAAATACTGGCTCACGCTTTATGTGGCTTTTCATCATAGTAAGCATTAATTAATTAACAGCTTTCAAATGTTGCAAAAAAACGTAATTAATCCTCTGACACATCTGCAAAACAGCTTCTTACTTTACTGATGGAGAAAGTGTAACCTTGTAAAAATGACTGCCTAAAGCCATGCAAGTCAGTGACAAACCCGGCCTCAAAACCCGAATTCCTAATCACATCTTCATCTGCCTGGAATGTCTCACCACTGTCACCGTTCTTATGGTATGTAGTATTTTATCAGCCTCAAACTAGGGAATATGCAAATAGACTTTTCAGAGAATCTAGCCTGACACCATTCACACAGCGGGGATGAAGTACGAACTATTCTAGTGTCATTTATACCAGGGATTTCAGAAAAAGACATATTTGCAAGAAGCATCAAGAAAAATATTGTTACGCTTACTTCTTTGTCCAAATATATTAATGTAAATTAAGTCCCATGAGGCCTTGTAGCTCCTGTTTTGGATAGTCCTGAGAGGAGGAAGGAGTTGGACAAGATGATCCTTACTGATTCTTTCCAACCCAAGATATTTCATGATTCTAAAAGGGGAGTCAACTTTCAAGGCTTAAAAGATGCTGCAGGGCAATGCGTATAACCTGCAATGCCAAGCGACTCAGGATGACAACTCTGCCTGCAAAATGATCAGAAATGGTGTCAGGGGCAGAAAGGCAACAGCTTGGCTGATTTATTAACAGCTCTCCTTCTGTGGAATCCTTGCCAAATTTAAAATCATTCTCCCCAAAATAAACCTCATGAAGGAGTGCTGCAGCCACATTACCCCTTCCTGCATGAAATTCTTAGCACAGCTGTCCTTCCAGTCCCCACGCCCCCATTCACATGCTGCTGCCCTGGAAGGCACTTGGAAAAGCCTGCCTCATAGAGAGAATCTTATAAATATTTACACTGCACTTCTATATTTATGCATGTCGCTACTACAACAGTGACAAGGCTGCGTTAAAATTATTTTGTTTAGAAATGTGTGAGGGAAAGCAGACGGCAGTAAAGAGAAACCCAGAGACAGAGCCGTCTACAAATTCTTTGAAATCATAATTTCTTAGAAAAACGGCAGCAAGTGGATGTGTTACGGTTCTGTAAACTTAGGGCTAGAGCCACCTTCTTCTTTCACTGACCCTGGGCACAAACCCAGCATGATTCCACAGATCTCAATAGTGTAACTGGAAGCAGAGCGTGCCTTTAAAAGGCAAGATATGAAACAATTTCAGCAGAAAAAGAGGGATTGGCTAGAGAACTATGAAAGTGGGAGCAGTAGTTTGTTTTAGTGGCCTCAGGAAAAATTCACTTAATACTTTTGGGTAATGCAAAGCTTTGAAAACCTGAATGTTTAGATGCCTTCTGAGAACTCTAGAGAGACATGCAAGTGTCAACGTGCTGCTATTTGCCAGTTAACACTGGGGGAAAAAAGTCAAAAGGTATCTACATATTGTGTTGCCTAGTAATAGCAATCACATGATGTCTTCTTGACCCAGAGGTACTTAGATGTGAGGTGAAGCTGGTAAGTAAACCGACTTAAGGGAGAAAAATAATTGATGGTGAAGAGAAGTTTGGGGGAAGGGTAGTGTGTGGTGAGAGTCTGCAGGATTGAGTGACATGAAAAAAAGTACAGTTTTAGGAAAGTGTAGAGTAAGAACCATTTAATAGCAATGGAGTCACAAATCTTACAAAGTACCCTGCAGACTCCAGGATTCATAGGTTTTTTTTATTCTTACTGTTAGAATGGAACCATAGAATTATTAAGGTTGGAAAATACCACCAAGATCATGTAGTCCAACCATCAACCTGACAGGTCCAGCACTAAAACATGCCCACAGGCACCACATCCACACTCCCCACTGCCCTGGGCTGCCTGTTCCAGTGTTTGACTACCCTTTCAATGACAAAATTTCCCCTAATATCCTGTCTGGTCCTCCCCTGGCGCAACCAGAGGCGCCTTATCCAATCGGTACCTGAACGGAGGCTGCGGCGAGCCGAGGGCCGCTCTCTTCTCCCGTGCCTGCAGTGAGAGGGCCACAGGGAACGGCCTCAAACGGGACTCAGACTGGGCCCCAGAGGAAAAGAACAACTGAATGCGCTGTTAGTGTGCTCGGGCCCTGGGCCGCAGCGCCCAGCGGAGGCGCCCGGAGGTCTCTGGATGCGGCCCGGCCCAGGGCTCGCGCCGGCGCTGCGGGGATGGCCCTGCGGCATCAGAGCCCCCCCGGCCCCGGCCCCGGCCCCGCTCCCAATCCCGGCCCCGCTCCCAATCCCGGCCCCGCTCCCAATCCCGACCCCG